>ML685899.1:3001180-3042182 GCA_007922175.1 Pelusios castaneus | reverse complement strand
CCTGTACCGGGGTGGAGGGTGGCCTTCAAAGAAATGCTTTGAGGGACTGCGGTGTGTGGGAGGCATACACGGCTGAACTGTCTGGAGTGGAGCCCGGACATTTATCGCCTGGGACTGCAAAGCTATCATGTTCTTCAGCAGTTCTGTTTGCTCCTTCATGACGCTTATCAGTTCGTCCCTGTGTTTCTGCCTCCTCTGCTGGGATTCCTCTCTCCAGGCTCTATTCTCCCTTGCGGATTCTTGTGTTGCTTTCAGCAGGTCATTAAACATATCCTCCCTGTTTCTTCGAGAACGCCGCCTAATGTTTCTCATTCGGTCAGCTGGGGTAGACACCGGCCTTGTGAAGCTCAATTCTAATACAAAAATAACAATATAGACATTGTTAACACATAGCATAGATAGCCAATGTAACCTTCCAGTAGCACATTCCACTGGAAGGTACAGGGCGGTCAACACACTACGCTGCGCTGAAGCAGACAAGGTACATTCTAATAGACGGCTTACCGGGGGCTAAGAATCGGAAGAGGGCACACAGATGGAACCCAATATCCCTCTCCTCAGAGTGCCCCTTCCATCTAGAATACATCTCCTACATGCCGCCGGTAGTAGGCCGGGACCGTATGCTGCTGCACTGTGTGCTGCCATGGTTCCCAGGGCTGTGCTTTGCAGCTGGAGAGGCAGAGTGTCCGTCTTTGGGAGCGCAGACACAAACGCTCTCCCATCTAACCTGAGTATTAGGCTCTGGAGGTACATCGAGGAAACCTTTTCTGACCTAAATGCAGATGATTATTTTACAATCACTGCTTGTATTGATGCCCTGCTAATGAATGCAGAGTAAATAGCGTGCACAGCGGGGACCCGCAAGCACCCCCACCCCAGACAATGATATTTTAGCAGGAGCAGAGCTGAATGAAGGAGAAACTTACCTGAACCCCCCTCTGCCGCCTCAGAGAACAAGCTGCAGTTCAAGCCTTGGGTGGACGTCTCAGCGGGGCTGCTGAAGAGCTCCTGGCTACACGCGGTTGCGCTTTCCTCCGTGTCATCCTCCATCTCCTCCTCCTCCTCCTCCTCAACAACGTCCTCATCCTGCTCGGCTCTGGCAATCACCGGACGAGGAGGGGCTGAAGTGTCCACGGGACTTTTGGCAGTGGTTGTGGGGTCCCCGCTGAGGATGGCTTCTATTTCCTTATAGTACCTGCATGTTGCAGGCGCTGATCCAGAACGGCGGTTTCCCTCCTTCGCTCGGTGATAGGTAATTCTGAGCTCCTTCACCTTTGATCTGCACTGCACTGTGTCTCTATCATGCCCTCTCTCTGACATGGCCCGAGAAATTATGCCAAATGTGTCATAATTCCTCCTGCTGCCGCGTAGCTGCGCCTGCACGGCGGACTCTCCCCAGATGCTGATCAGGTCCAGCACCTCTGCCGTGCTCCAAAGGGGTGCGCGTCTTCCACGGCGGGCCGCCATTGCTACTGATGATCGGAGCACAAACACACTCCACGAGGAAGAGAGCAGGAAGTGAAACAGACTTGAAATTTGAAAATCCCGGGAATAAGTTCGGGGCAGGGCGGGGACAGTTTCGTCACGGCCACAGAGCGGGTGGGGGGAAGACCAGAGAGGACGACTTGGGAATGCTGGGACAGTTCCGGACTCCAGTCAATGCGCGGTAAGCGTACACACGAGCTCAAACGCGCAATATATGATCCGCAACAGCTGTTACCACTCTCGTCGGAGTGGTTGTTGGATTGCGCGACAACAAGGCACTTAACGCGCAAGAGCCCTGTTGCACGTGTGTACGCCGTTGTTGCTATCGCGCGGTAATGAGCTTTAATGCGCGATAATCTGATCGTGTGTACAAGGCCTCAGTTGTACAACATAAAAAGGTGGTAATTAATCTAAGCCAATCGAACATGAGTTTGTCTTTTCTTCTAACTTTTTAGCAATCTTTCGACAAAATAACACTGCTCATTTCACACAACAAGCTGTATATTATGTTCTTGGTTTCAAAGCTAAATACGAATTTCTGTGATGCACAGCTTTTTATAGAACTAATTTTAAATTAATCTTGGGCACTCTGGTTTCTGGCAAACACAGCTAGTCAACAAAGATCCCACGCAGGGTGAACAATGATCTCTTTTCTATGCACATACAGAGCAGCCACTCTTGCTACTAAACAAACCAATAAACTCAAACAAGAAAATTTCACAGGTGCAACCCTTAGTCCTTAAGAACTTAACTAATTATTCACTTATTTTTAAAAATTCTTTTCAAATTACTGTAGAATCAGAAATTGTAATAAAACAGTGATGGTAATAAAAATGTGATAGGATTCCAGTGGTTAGGGCAAGGGTCGGCAACCCAAACGATAAGATGACTCATATTTTGGAAATTCCTTCAATAACCAAGTGTTTTGACAGCCGCAACGGGTGTAGCCTCCTGTAGGGGGAGCTGGGCCAGGGTGCCTGCAGCAGAGTCCCCTGGCAGGGGGGGCGTGGAGCCCAGAACCAGGACTGGGTCCCCCACAGGGTCTCCCGGTGGCAGGGAGGCCTGGAGCCAGGAATGGGCCGCCTGCAGGGTCCCCCAATAGTGATGGGGGAGCCAAAGCCTGGAGCCACAAGGGAGCAGCCAAAGAGCCACATGCAGCTCTGGAGCCGGGGGTTGCAGACCCCTGGGTTAGGGGAAAGAGTTGGGAGTCAGGACTACTGGGTCTTATTTCCAGCTCTGGAAGTGATTCACTGTGACACATCTGGTAAGACAATTCACCTTTGCATGAGTCAGTTCCCTCATCTCTAAAGTGAGAGTAGTCTCTACTTTACAGGGCTTCTATGAGCCCCATAAGTTAGTATTACTAAGTTCTTTGGATAAATGTTGCCATAGAAATATCATTAATTGAACTTTCTGGGTACTCTGAGGTCCAAGTCAACTTGAAGTGAAATTTAACTTTGAAATTAAATTATTGTAACACAGGGCACAACAAAACCCAGGCACGAGGCTACTGTGGCAAATGAGGTTTTTAGTCTGGTGCCTAGCTCTGCTGCAGAAATGCATTGGAGAAGCACCCTCTGCTGACCAGAAATAAAACTGCTGGTACCTAGCTGAGAGCCAATTTTGACAAGCCCTGTTTTAACAGTAACAAGATGTATAGCAAACACAAGGCATGCACTATCCATTCCAACTGTGCTTGTTCTAATGCTGATCCAGAGAGAAACCTAGTTTGGTGTTTTAACTTTGCAGGGAGGACATATATGTGGTAGGAGTATCAGCTCCTACAAGCTATTAAAGCTTTTCCAGAAATAGCTGCTTAACTCTAAATGATATAGTTGAGATTCACCATATTTTTGTTTAGATAGAAATTGAAGAATTAACAAATTAGGTGAAATCTAATCATGCAATTCCTAAAAAAATGCTTGTTGTAGGAAAAAAATCCTTGACCTATCATTAACAGCAACATGCAGCCCAGAATACATACCATACTTCGGGCAAGACTCAAAATATTTGTTTCCTTATTAGTTTTATTTTAAATTAATTAATTAATTTGGTATTTAATATTCAGTATCTCCTTACAATGCTGTAGACACATACTGACTGACACCCTGACTTTCCTGCCATAATAAAGCTCCTCCCAGAATCGTCATTTGAACATTGCACACAGTATTACTTAGGTTTGCTGGTATAGCTAAAATTCATAAGAGTAACTTTACCGGGTGTACACTGGCAAGCTGATCTGATATTCCTTTGGGTCTAGGACAGAACTAGATGCACAAAAACACAGTTCAATCTATTTTTTCCAGTAGAAGAAAAGAAAATGTTTTTTAATCCAGAAAGCACATGGCTTCTGCTCTCCTCCTCATAAGGGGCAGAGACATAAGGTCTCTCTAGCCAGGGCCAACAACAGCTACATCATGGTGCCCATGGCTCTACAGTAGGCAACAAGAGAAGAACCCTCTCCAGGAAGAGGGAGTCTGCTTCACTGATAACTTAGAAGAAAATGATCTTGTTGCTAATGGATCAATATCCTAACAGATAAAGCACAAGAAAGGGCACTAGTCGGTGTCTGCTACAGACCACCAAACCACATTAAAACAGGATAACTGGCTGCTTATATACCTATCTACAGTGTGTAGGGGGAAAACCTGTTATCAATGGGGATTCCAATTTGAATGACATATGCTAGAAGAGGTTTCATGCTGCCAGTACTAAAACATCCTTGGTATTTCTAAAGATTATAGATGAATTTCCTAACTCAACCAGCGTTGCAGCCAACATGAGGGAATTCTACATTATATCTTGCCCTAACCAATAAAGAGGAACTGACCACAGAATTAAGATAGTGGTACATATGATCATGATTCGATCACATTTATAATGGGCAGACAATGAAGTCCAGACCAGTCATATAAGTATTTGGTGCTATAAAAAGGCTAATATCATAAAGCTGAAAACAAGTATGATCCAGCGCAACTAGAAGAATTTTATCAGAAAAATGTGAATGATAATTGGAAATCATTTCAGAACAACTGGATAGACGCTAGGAAGGCCACAATCCCACAACTGAAGAAGGCTGTGCTGGTTAAAAAAACAACAACCTGGTTTAGAGGGGAGTGAAGGCAGTTGTAAAAAAATTAAAAATATATCACAAACTGAAAAAAAGGGAAGTTGATAGTAGTAGGTATAAATCGGAAATTAGGAAATGTGGAAATCTGAAAGGGAAGCCAAAGGACATAAGAAGAACTGTACGGCCAGCAAAGTTAAAGTCAGTAAGAAAGATTTTTTTAAAAATATATTAGGAACAGAAAGAATCCTGACAATGGTAGTGGTCCCTTACTAGAGAGAAATGGTAGAATTATCAATAATAATGCAGAAAAGGCAGAAGTGTTAAATAAATATTTCTGTTTCTATATTTTGGGGAAAATAAATGATTCAGTCTCATCATATTGTGATAATCGTTCTTCCTATTCCCTTAATGACTCTCAAGGATGTTAAACAGCAGCTACTAAGGTTAGATATTTTTAAATCAGCAGGTCCAGACAACTTGCACCCAAGAATTATATAAGAGCTGGCTGAGGAGCTTGCTGGACCGTTCATGTTCATTTTCATTGGAGCACTAGGGAAGTACCAGAAGACTGGAAGAAAGCTAAAGTAGTGCCAATTTTTAAAAAGGAATGACCCGGGTAATTAAAAGCCTGACATCTATCCCAGGCAAGCTAGCAGAATGGCAGATGCAGGACTAGATTAATAAAGAATTAAAGGAAAGTAATGTAATTAATGTAAGTCCACCTTGGTTTACAGAAAACAAATCCTGTCAAATTAACTTGATTTTTTTGGATGACATTACAAGTATGATTGATAAAGGTAACAGTGTTGGCATAACAGACTTCTGTAAAGTGTTTGAGTTGACCTGGTACTGCAGAACATTTTGATTAAAAAAGTAAAATGATATAAAATTAACACACCACCACATTAAATGGACTGAACACTGGCTAACTGATAGGTCTCAAAACAGAACTGTAAATGGGGAATCGTCACTGAGCAAATCTGTTTCCAGTGAGGTCCCACTGAGATCAGTTCTTGGTCCTACATTATATAACATCTTTTGTAACAATCTGGACAACATAAAATAAACACTGACAAATCAATTATCACTGCAGGTGACAAAAAAATCATCACTGAAGATGACAAAAAAATTGGGGGAAGATATTTGCTTAGTTTACAATAGACTACATAAAAAAGCATTATCAAAGTCAGTCCAAACTAAAATGTCATAAACAATGAGTTCCCTGTGGCAACTTAAAGACTAACAAATTTCTTCAGGCATAAGGGGGCAGATCTCTGGCCTGTGTCAGACTACATGATCCTTGCTACCCCTGGGATTCCCATCCTGGGAGTGAATGACCAGGGCTAAAACTACCCTAGGCAGGTCACTCACGTTTCCGAACGGGTGGCAGGAAGGGGCGGGTCTCAGACCCCGCCCCCTACTCCTCTTCCCCCGTCCCGCCCCCATCTCTACGAGTGGAGACCCCGAGGGGAACCCACTCCCCCGGAGAAGGGGTATCACACGGCTGGGGGCAGGTACAGAACAGACACCGCCGCCCGCAAAGGATCCGACCAGGGAGGTGAGAGGCCGGTCAGGCACTGGGATCATTCATGCCCCAAGCCAATGCCCTAGCCCGGCGCCCTCTCTTAGGTCCGCTTCGCCACAGCACAGCACAACCCGGCACCCTCACCTCCCGCCGCACGTTCAGCAGCGAGTAATAATCCTCGTTGTCCGGCGCCTCCTCCCCCAAGGCCGCCGCCATCTTTCCGACCTCTGACCCCGAGTTGCCATTCAACCAATCAGAAACAAGTCAACCCGCCAATCGGAGTACGCCCAACCCGCCAACAACAGCCAACCTGGATTTTCCCATCCAATTACGTCACTTGTTGCTAGGGGCCTGGCCTTTTTGTTTCAAGCCAAAATTGGCTTGTTTCCGGGCAGATTTGGGGCTTGTTTGGGCCGCGGCGGGATCGGGGAAAAGTCCAAAAAGCCCAGAAATTTTAGGAAGCCGGAAATTTCCCAAAAAAGCCCAATTTGGCTTCCTATAAGCCAAGCTGGGGAGACGCTGCGGCGAAGAAACTCTGCAGACTGACAGCACAGATCACGTGATGCCAGATATCGCGCACCCTGCGCGTGGAGCGCCGGCTTAGCAGGGGCGCGCGAAAGAAGAGGGTCGCGTCCCTTTCTAGTGCGCAGGCGCCTACGCGCGCTTGATGGGGCGGTCGGGCGGGAACTGGAAAAGAAGAGACAGCGGAGAACGGGGAGGGGCGGGGTCTGTGTGCTCGTGCAATGTGCTCTGTTCCCGCGCCCGCCACACACACCACTTGAGGGGCCGGTTGAGGACAGGTCTGCAGGGCCTCTACCGTTCCCTTCCCTCGCCAGGATTGTTCCCACTGCCACCTCGTAGGCCTTGCTGGCTAGGTGAAAGGGGCTGCTTGGGTGCTGGCATCTCTTTTGCCTCTGGTGCCCCTGTTCCAAGGGGGCAGCGAGTCCCTGGCAGGGCTGCTCTGGCTGAGTCTTCCCCACCACAGCACAACATTTTATTAATCACCAGAACATGGGGTGTAAGCCCACGAGACATCTCCTTGTCACCTCTGGCTCTGTACCAGTGAAGCGTGCCGGGCAAGGGGAAGCGAGTCCAATAAAAAGACCCTTCCTTGCCGAGCCAGCTTCCAATCTAAGACAAGACAATCCACATGGCTACCATAACGAGGAAGATGCACAAGGCAATGCGGACAGTTGTGATTAGTGTATCGAGAAGCAGTCACAGCACACCTGCTGGCTAGAAATTTAATTGGTTCTCCCAGGGAAGTCAGGCTGTCTGGTACTGAGGTCTGGGGCCTATGTGCTCTGTTACATAATGATGCAAAATCAAAGGCAGATGATGTGTCAGCAATTTTTAGACGATCCATTGCTATCTCCTTTTAAAACTTGGAGGGTTTAAAAACTTCATCCCAGAGAATGGTGAAAAATATTTCCATGGCAAAAATAAAATTCCATTGCCAGACTGAGAAAGAAGGGAAATGGCCATTGTTGCATACTAGGGCACTTTGTGCCTCCTAAGCAATATGTCCCTACCACAAGGCATCAAACAAGGATTCATGGCCATTGTCCTGAAAAAATTATATTTTCCACATTTAGTTGCGGTGTCTTCCGTAGGAAGAGAACTCTCTGACCTTCCTTAAGGGAAGGTCCATGCTAGCCATGAAAATACACAAATATCCTAGATAACATCTTGCAAGAGCCATAGGACTTCCTTCTTTATGGGGTGATACCTCTGCATCTGCAGCCCAACACTGCATTAGCCACCGTAACAGGCAAACTCATGTCAGATTTGCTGCCTGCTGTCACATCCAGAATTAGTACTTCACATGTGTCTCCTCCACCCCTTTCAATTTCTTTGTTTATTATTTTCTCTAGAAGTCGTAGATGCATTTGTGCTATGTGGACCTCATCGTACTTTCTGATTCTTTATCTCCTGTTGAATTGTTTCTGTCATAATCAGCTGTGAAACTACTTAGAGTTTTGCTTTATATATACATTTAAATAGTAACAAAACTATCTTCAGTTCAAGTTTATGAATGAAAATGTTAAGTGAAGGCCGATCCTAACATCACTTAGGACACCTTTCCCTTTTCTTGTCCTGTGTTATGTGTGGTTGGCTGCTGGCTTTCACCTCAGAGGTGGATGCAGTACAATGAAGATCAATGTGTTTTTTCTGTACATGAGATTTGCAGAACACCTTGGGGACCCTGAGATCAATGTAGATTCAATTACTTAATGATTAAAAGAAACTTTCATTGTAAAACTAGACTTTTTGCTTTTTAGTGCCAGTTCAGTGATTTCCCTGAGAGGGGAGGCACTGCAATATTCAGCAAGTCCTTGGAACATAGGGATAGTTTAGACTATGCTCCTTGTTTCCCATTCTCACCTCCTCTCCCTTTCACCACATGATATATCCTCAGGGGGAAGGAAAGGCATCTGTTTTCCCTGCACCACAGATCATTCACAAACTGAATTATGTACATTGAGAGGTAAATGGTGATTCTCCTTGCTCCCTTCAGCTTGCAGCAGGGAGGTGGTCCAGCCTCTCCTCCAGATCTCAGCATGATAATTCAGTTTAGAATTAGATAACTGGTCTCTGTATTGCTCTCCTTCAAATGAAGCCCTCTGGGGACTCTGGTTCCTTGCCTGTATGTTGGGTGCCAATGTTCCTTCTTCCACTGAACCATGCCCCACATTTCTCAAAAACCTCTGAGTACTTTTGCTAGGTTTTTCCTCCACAGGTGGCAGAACGTCCTTCCTGTCTGATTTTTCATTACTGCCATGTATTTTATAAAAACCTTTTCATTATTTTGTAGCCTACATGCTGAGGCAGCATCCGTTTTATTTCCTCACTTAATTGCTTCAGGTAGGTTTACATACCCATAGTCCTATATTTGGAAGGGTAATTTTCATGTAAATGTCTGCCTCCCAGTTTTATTGCAAAATCTAATTAATTTAAATTGGGTGCCCCTTCTTTGGAACATTATTAGAAATGCATCTGTTATATAATTTAAACTATGTAAATGTTTGGCAAATTACACAATTGCAAAAGAGAATTGGGAAAAGCTAGTCAAGGAATATGGAACTATGTGGTCACTTGGTTATATGTCTCCACTCATCTCTTATTTTGCTACAATGTTGTTTCTCAGCAATTTCAGCAATCATCCATTACTGTTCCCCCTTTTGAACTAGACATGCTGGAAACTTACAGATTTGAGAAATCTATTTCTTTTCATTTCCAATCCTTCTTAAGAAAAAGTGTGGGAAGTCATCTTTGCCCTCCTGGAAGCAGATCTTGAGTCCATTGCTTATGCAATGTCTAAAGTAGATTATAATTTCTTTTAGGATTTTGGAACAACAAAAGTAAGGACAAGAACTCAAATATTAATGCATTTCATGGTGGGACAGAATCACTTGGGTGTATATAATCAATTAGATGTAGACTTTGAACCATGATCAATGTTTTTAAAAACAGATGCTAGTGCTTTTTATTAGAGAGATGATCCTGGTCAGTAGCACACCTACAACCTAGTTCTAAATTTTAACCCTGTCTTTGACACTGACTCCTTCTCTGATCTTTAACAAGTCATTTCACTTCTCTGTCTAAATGGATAGTGGGGATAATTATGCTTTTCCAGTTCACAGGGGTATTGTGAGGTATAATTAGCTAATGTCTGTAAAGAGTCTGGAAAACGAAAAGTGCAAGATTTTATATACATGCTGAATCTTCATATATTAATTAACCCAACATTCTTGCTGACTGGGGACACAGAAGCATGAAGTTGTGTTCTGCCTTTAGAAATCTTAAGTTTACCAGGGCTTACTGCTATCTTTTCATGCATCTTCTTCCTGGACATAGGTGCAATTAGCCCAGTTGTACCTGGAGTATCCTTGTAACCCCTGCTGATATTTAGACGGGGATTCCCTGAAGTAGTAATACAGGACTATAGTATATGCTTAGCCCACTATTATGCTGACTCCAGCTTGAAAATGCTTTTATGCTCCATCTCTGCTCTTCCTTGTCCACATCACATGCCAGATGGCATCAAAATTGACTCAGGAATTCATTAAGAAGCAGTATGATGAGAGGATGGCAAAATCTTTCAATGAACCTTGGATTGTGCTTGAATGAAGGCACTGTTCAGGCAATTTCCAGTGATGATAAATATTACCAGAGCATCAGTCCTGCTTTTATCCTTTATAAGTTGTTTTGCACTGGATCAGTTTGGAATGTGATTGTGATAAATGGAAGGCAGTCATAAATCTAGTACAAGGCTGAGATGTGTTTATTATATACTTCCATCTTGGAGATGAACTATTTGTTTCTCTCCTCTGAAGAAGCCAATTATATGATGGGAGAAATAATGGAAATACAGTTTTGTACCCTACACAGAAAAACCCTGATAACAGAACATCTGACAAACTTTGACTTCATATTTCAGTTCATTGCTCTATAGATCTGCTATGTTCTCCCTACTGAGGTATAGCGAGAAAGCAAATTAAATGACAGCAGTAAAAGCGAACTCTGAAATCTATTATCACGGTCTCTTATCTTTAAACAGAAGTTACAAAAAAAATTATTCTTACTGTTCACATTCAAAACTACCCAGATTGTCTGCTCTCATAGGATAGAAGTTATTTGGCTATTAAGAAGACTGCTCCTGTTTAACAACTTCACAGCCCTGCCATGCTGTACTCAAGAGTTTATCGGGGAGGTCATTTGTTTCCCTTTGAATGATAGTGACATTATTGGGAGAAAGACAACAGAGTCCTGTGGCACTTTTAAAGACTACCACAGGACTCTGTTGTCTTTCTACAACAGACTAACACGGCTACCCCTTTGGAATTGGATTATTGGGAGAGGCAGCTGAGCAATCTGTCCAGGCTCTTCTGTGTCACTGCTGAATCTAAGTCTGTTTCTATAATTCATAAAGAGAAATTACCTATAATATTTTTATTATTCTTTTGTCATTGAGTCAAGACAGGGATTTAGTGCTATTTTTATCAGTTTCTGACTGTTCCTTTTTCTGCACACTTGGATAGCAGGCTGACTCAGTGAGACAAGGCAGAAAACTTTGCTGTATATGGTCATTTAAAAATAATCTGCACAAGAGAATCTCTAAGCTTCCAGGAAATCTGCACCATCAGTATCTCATTCTCTACTCCATCTGCCTCCCTCTTGCTTACTGACATAAACAAACAACAAACTACAGGCTGGTTACATAACCTGTTTAAGATTGATTCAAAATTATTATCTTTAAATATGTATAGTGGTCAAAAGACCCAATGCCAGTCTATAACTAGTACATGTATCTCTAACTTAAGGGTGCAAGTGCATTTTGGTCATTCTGTATTCTCCGATTTGGAACAGTAAGGTGTGCCCACCTCTAACAGTCGGTGCTCAGATACCATGTTGAGGAATGTAGTATAAAAATCTAGAGAGAAAGAGAGAACCAAATATGCCCCTGGGGAGGAATCCACTTCTCTCCCAACTGGATCAGGGAGCAAGTTCTGGCAGTGGTTTTACTCAGCTGCTTATTTTATCCCTCTGTACAATATTCAGCGAG
Organism: Pelusios castaneus; assembly: GCA_007922175.1. Taxonomy (NCBI): domain Eukaryota; kingdom Metazoa; phylum Chordata; order Testudines; family Pelomedusidae; genus Pelusios; species Pelusios castaneus. Next base: position 3,030,536 of record ML685899.1, on the reverse strand, counting down.
ACACAAGTCTTCAGCAACACAACTGCTAAAGTAGTTTTTAAATATGCATTTTGCTGAGACAGCACCTTCACTCAGTCATTTTTTGATATTATGGTATTTTGTTTTTAAAAAGTGTTTGAAGTCCTTGCATTTACCCCTTCTGGTCACTTCTCAGTCAAGCTAATCATTTTCTGTTATCATTGTCTATCAGCAACGCAACCAGAAATGCCAGGAGCAGATAGAAAACCCTGCAGATTGTGGATATGACATCTGCAGCAAAACAGAGCAAAATGAAAAGCAGGAGGAATGAAAGCCAATAGAGCATAACTCATCTGGGCACTCTGACCATAGTTCTCAGAAATCAACAGTTTTTAGATGAGAGAAGAAAAAGGAGGAACATCCATATTTGTCCCATGCATGCTCTTTCTATTTATAGATGGCCTGAGGACATCTTCTGCCTATCTTTTGCTCCCTAGACACAGAATATGTTAGAAAAAGAAAGTTTAGAATGGAAAGGAGCAAAAATATCTAGCCTTGCCACATACTATGGTGAGGGGAGCTATATACATAGCTAGATATATAGTAGCACCGAAGAGTTCTTTGATACATGCAAGATAAAGTGTCACTTAGCCACCCTTACTTCTGAGACAGCTGGTTGCATGTGTTGATGAGAGGGCAATTGTTTCTCCATTAGGTTAACTACATTATGAGTCTGAAAGGACTTTTTAAAGCAGAAGTAAGTTCTATTTCACAAACAGCTACTGCTGATGTGTGACTTACAAAGATTACTTGAAAGAGATCTTGATGTACTGATGGGATAATATTATTAGTTATTATTAGTCAAAGTCTTTGATCTGTACAGATTACCACAGTGAAGAAAAGATTAGCTCTGCAATGTAAGGACATTGTGAAATCTACAGCAACAGAAAGTTAGGAATAGGTGAGTCATTAGAGGGCCAGATCCTGTTCTTAGTTGTGCTAGGATAAATCCAGAGTAATTCTATTCAAATCAACAGTCACGCTGGATTTAGGAAGCTGAGAGCAGAAATTTGCATGCAAACTGTCTGGGTGGGAAATTAGCCACCATAGGGCATCCATATAGTCCCATCAAAATATTGAACTGGGCAGAAAAATTCATGTCACAATGTACACAGACCTATGAAATTCCAACAGAGTGACTCCCTGGGCTCCATACCAAATTATAACCAATTTATAACCAAACTTCATGACAGGCAAATGTTGTCCTTTGCATGTGCTGTTGCTTTGACAAGGATACCATAATAAATGAAGTAAAATGGACATCTTTCTTCCCGTTAGGCCAGATAGTGCCCTATAACTAATCCCTTGGGCTATGTATGTTATGTTAGAATGAGCGCTCCACCCTGTAGAACAGATAGCTACTAAAAGAAAACTTAATAAAAGTATGATTTTATGTGATGGTGAAGCCAGGGTTTCCTACATCAAAGTTTGGCCACTTTGTTTTGGACCTTCTGCTTACCATGGGAGCCTTACTTGAAAACAGTTAAAGGGAAGGTTCAGGATTTAAATCAACTCTTCTGGTTCCAATGCAATTGACAAAGGAATATTTGAAATCCAGGTGTCTCTAAAATCAAATATTTTCCTCAGCTCACAGCAAGCTTTCCATGAAGGAACATTTTCAGGGAAATTCAGTAAGATTATTTCATTTTTCCTCAATACTGAGGAGTCATCCAACTATTTGGCAGTATCCTTCTCCTGACTCAGCATGCATGGTAGGTTCATTTATTCCAATCTATTAGAAGAACTATCCAAGATGATGCCACAGCTAAACTTGTGGCTGACCTCTGTGACTTTGTACTCACCCACAACCATTTCAGATTTGAAGATAATTTATACCTTCAAGTCAGTGGCACTGCTATGGGTACCCACATGGCCCCACAATATGCCAACATCTTTATGGCCGATTTAGAACAACGTTTCCTCATGTCTCATCCCAAAGCACCTCTACTTTACTTACACTATATTGATGACGTTTTCATCATCTGGACCCATGGTAAAGATGCCCTTGAAGATTTCCATAGAGATTTCAACAATTTCCACAACACAGTCAAACTTAGCCTGGAACACTCCACACAAGAGATCCACTTTCTGGACACTACAGTGCAAATTAGCGATGGGCACATAAAGACCACCCTATACCGCAAACCTACTGATCACTACAGTTACCTACATCCCTCGAGCTTTCATCCTCAACACACCACACGATCCATTTGTATAAAATGGATTAGGTTAATGGGAATTTATATTATTAGGGGAAACTAGTTTTAAGAGTAGTAGTTAGCAAGTATAGGCCCAAGCCTGAACCAGTTTTCAAAGGCCTTAGCATAACCGCTCACATGAACCTATGCCAAGAACTCAGACGTCACCTAATGAGCAGCTGCAGCCCTAACGAGCACCCTAACGAGAAAAGAACTCCCTGATAGCTCCCTGATAAGCTTACAGCTAACTAAAATGATCAATGGCTGACAGCTAACTAAAATGATCGATGGCAATGTGGCAAAGACTGTGGGAACCTCTGTAAAAACAGGAGGGGTACAGGGGGCTAAAGCTCTATAAATATCAGCCCCACAGATACCCCCTTTGGACAGGTTTGGACTGACTCAAGACGCCCAGTGGCTCTGGTCACTATAGCAAGTGGTGTCAGTCCAGAGAAGAAAGAGAAAGGTCAGGTCATAGTCATGAAGCTGACTGGACTGGCACGTTGGCCCAAGCTCATCAAAGAAAGGTCAGCACCTGATCCCCGATGGTGGCGAAACTGACACGTTGGTAAGGAGTTCGGTGAGTATTAAGAAATCACCAATAGGCCTAGGTGAACACTGGTTCATAAGTAGCTACAGGTATATAAGTAACAGGTATATGAGTAACAGGTATATAAGTAACTGAAACAGTAAGAAAAGCTTAGTACCCCGAGTCCTGGTGTAAGGACAGAAGTAGGTTAGAACTCTGGTCCCCGAGGGTACGGGGGGATAGGTATAAGGTTAGGGATGTGTAGGGCTCAGTCCCCTTAAAGGGATTGCAGCAGGAAGGTTATTCTTTTAACAACTGGATAAACTAGAAGTTAGTTTTAGTTCCCCAAAACCTAGGTTGTAAAAGGTACTGGGCTAAGGTTAGGGATCAAGCAGTTTAGCACCCCAGCCTGGGAGTACAGGTAGATAGCCTGCCGTCCCCTTTGAAGTTAGGGGCACCCCTTTGTTGCTAGGGGCAAGTGCAGAGTAATAAGAATAGTTTTAGTTATTAAATAACAAGTAATTCTGAAGCATGCTGCAGCACAAGAATATCATAGTATAACAGCATAAATAAACCTTGCAAGTGTGTAACAGTTAAAAAGAGTGCACGAACAAAAGAGATAAGCAAAAATATAAGTCTTCTTGTACCCAAGATGATCTGTAATAAACACTTTGTACTTATAATTCTCTTAATTCTAGTCTATTGTTATTTGCCATGGTACTGTTAATTCCTGACACTCCACTCCCCCTTTTTCTGTTTCCCCTATGGAAACAGCACTTAATTCCTTTGGTAATTACCTGGGTTATCGGCTGGCTCGATTTAACTCTTTATTACTCAGTTTTAATTCCCCTGACTACTGATGTGTCTGTCAGCGCCTCCCTTCCATCAGATCAAGGCCGGGCTATAATCCCGGTGGAAAAAGAACCCGGCGTCTGCCTGGTCCCCTCGATGAATAACACCCCCGAGGGGTAACGCCAAACAGTATACAGGCTCATAGACCATTGTGTACAGTCAAGCCCTAAGATATAACCGCATTTGCTCTGACCCTTTAGACAGAGACAGACACCTTCAGGATCTCTACCAAGCATTCTTAAAACTACAGTATCCACCCGCAGAAGTGAAGAAACAAATTGACAGAGCCAGACGGGTACCCAGAAGTCAACTACTACAGGAGAAGCCCATGAAAAACAACAACAGAACGCCACTGGTCACCACCTACAACCCCCAAGCCAGACCTCTTCAACACATCATCAAAGATCTACAGCCTATTTTACAAGATGATCCCTCACTCTCTCAAGCCTTGGGAGACAGACCTCTCCTTGCTTTCAGACAGCCCCCTAACCTTAAAAGGATACTTACCAGCAACTACAGATCATACAACAGAAACACTAAAGCAGGAACATATCCCTGCAACAGACCACACTGCCCACTTTGCCCTCATATCTACACTGAAGGCACCATCACAGGACCAAATCAAGCCACCTACTCCATCAAGGGCTCGTTCACCTGCTCCTCCACCAATGTGATTTATGCCATCATGTGCCGGAAATGCCCCTCTGCCTTATACATTGGACAAACAAGACAGTCTCTGCGCCAAAGAATAAATGGACACAAATCTGACATCAGAAATTGCAACACTACAAAACAAATAGGGGAACACTTCAATCTCTCTGCTCACTCCCTTGACGACTTAATAGCTGTGTTGAAACAGATAAATAACAAATCACAGCTTCAAAGAGAAACTGCAGAACTCGAACTTATATGCAAATTTGACTCAGTTGTCTTGGGGTTAAACAGGGACTATGGATTTTTCTCTCATTACAACAGGTGATTTGACTTCACCTTCCTCTATGTGCTGTTCCCCAGTGTTTGAATCCTAACACCTATTTTGATTTGCTGTTACAGCCTGACCTGATCCTATGTCATACACTCCCCTGCATTTAATTTCCTACCATTCTGTAAGTTTCCCATCTTCAAAGTGTCTGACGAAGTGGGATTTTCTCCCACGAAAGCTCATGCGATAAATAAATCTGTTAGTCTTTAAAAGTGCCACAGGACTCTGTTGTCTTTCTACAATAGACTAACATGGCTACCCCTTTGGAATTTGACTACATGGAGAATCATATAATCCTTAGAGATGTTAGTGACAAAAAGTTACCGTAAGAAAAATCTTTCTCAGATCTTTCCCATGTGTGGCTAAAAGGCACTGTCACTAATTACACAGCTGAGCCTTTCCACTACAGAAAATTGTTTTCATGCAGCAGATTGACAGATACCTCATGGGAAATTCTGAAGTCCATTCCATCTTCTGTCAGCTCTATCTACACTTTCTCCTAATTTTTTATGTGCATGAACATAGGATCCTGATGGCTTAATGAGTGAATTCAGATGCTTTTAAAATAAATATATACAAAAAATTGTTCAAGGTCTGAAATTATTAACAGAAAAATGACTAGATTGCAAAATACAAATGAATACATTCTAAAACAAAATATTTGATAGTTTCTTTTCTATTGACCTATCAAGTCCTCAGTTCAGGATACAGTGTTTTTCTTGCTTCAGAATTGCTGACTTCTTAAACTGCATAAGGTAAGCAGCTCCCTACTCTATGTGATGTATTAGTGATACCATCAGCTGTAACAAGTGAGAAAAAGACCTCTGGAATCAAGTCCTGGCTTAAAAGATCTTTACTTTTGTCAATCATGGCATACCCCTCACATTGCCTCTTCCAAGTCTTCCTCATTCAGGAGATTGCTTTCCTATTCCACATATAAGTAGCTTTACCCATTTTCTGCTGCAGCTGACAGTTTCTAAAGGTCATGGGACATCATTGTCTTCAGTGCCTTCACACTTAAGATTCTTTCTACGTGCTGGTACGTGCCAGTCTGTTTCAATGGATCAGGGATGGTCCATTTATAAAGAATTGATATCATTGCCATTATTTACGTAGAGCAGTGTTTCTCAACTGATTTACCATTGTGGGCTGCATATACAGTTGTCTCTCTGTGTTATGTAGAACGCAACAACACAATATATATACTGCCTGTGAGGCGCTGATGATGTCACATGAACTGCAACTGCGTGCTGATTGTCAATTGAGAACCACTGATCTAGAGCCATACATTGCGATGGCACTTTTTACCAAATAGAAAGAGAAATTCTCCCTGCCCCAAAGAGATTAAATTCTAAAGATGGTAAATCATCATAAGACAGCTAAAATAAGAAGCTAAAATAGGGAAAGAGCAAGTTAAAAATTACTGGGACAAGTTAGACATCTTCAAGTCCAAGGGGCCCTATGATATGTACCCTAAAGTATTCAAGGAGCTGACTCAGGAGATATCTGAGCCATTAGCTATTTTCTTTGAAAAATCATGGAAGACGAGTGAGGTCCCGGAGGACTGGAAAAGGGCAAATATAGTGTCCATCTACAGAAAGGGAAATAAGAGCAATCCAGGGAATTATAGACCAATCAGTTTAACCTCTGTACCGGGAAAAATAATGGAACAGATCATTAAGAAGTCGATTTACAAACATCTAGAAGAGAATAAGGTGCTTAGTGCTAGTCAGCATGGATTTGTCAAAAACAAAATCATGTCAAACTAACTGGATAGCTTTCTATGATGTGGTAACGAGCCTTGTGGATAGAGGAGAAGCAGTAGATGTGGTATATCTAGACTTCAGTAAGGCATTTGGTACTGTCTCACATCACATCCTCATTAATAAACTGGGGAGGTACAAACTGGTGGAGCTACTATAAGATGGGTGAAAAACTGGTTGGATAACCGCTTCCAGGCTATGTCTACACTTGTAGTTTTAAGTCAACTTTAACTAAGTCGACTTAACTAAGTCGACTTAGTGCATCTACACTTAAAATTAAAGTCGACTTAAAGGGGAACTTACAAAGTCGACCTAGAGCATCCACACTGGATGCCTAGGTCAACTTCTAGGGGCTAGGGGGACCTTGGGCAGGTCCATGGTGGCAGGGGGGGCACCCCTTGTGTGCAATGGGGCAAAGGGGGACAGGGACCCTGGCAGGGCATGTGGGCAGGGTGTGATGCTGTCTGGATTTAGGGAAGCATTTATGATATTATTTTCTATGGATATCTCATAAATGCTATAATCCATAGGAACTATGTCATGTTTGGTATCAATAGAAAAGTAGTAATTTGCTGGGAATGATTATATAGTTTATGTCTAGGAATTGTCTTTGGATTAGAAGTTAGGAATTTGGTGTTATATCTATACTTTAACTTGTTTGATTTTGTGTAAAGACCCAAGAAAGGCTGTCTACAACCATTGTGTCCTTAATGTTAAGGAATCTGCCAGGTGCAATGGGCTCAGGGAGTTACCTGATGAGCCATTAAGGACATAAGGAATACAACCATTGTTCGAATTAGTTCGAATTAAGGGCTTCCTTAATTTGAACTAATACATTCGAATATGCTATTTGAACTAAGGGTTAATTCAAACTAGTTAGTTCGAATTAACCAATGTGGCCATGTTAGTTCGAACTAATTGCTTAGTTCGAACTAACCAGCCCATTGAACACAATGCAATTCGCTAATTCGAACTAAGCAAGTTCCATGAATGGCACTTGCTTAGTTTGAACTAAATTTTTCTAGTTCGAATTAAGTTAATTCAAACTAACTAAAATTAGTTCGAATTAGTTAGTTCGAATTAAGTAATTCGAACTAACTTTAGTAAGTGTAGACATAGCCTTTCACTTTAATGAAGGGTAAAGCTTTGATCAGAGTTCTTTCTTTAAAAAAAGAAAACAAACCTCAAAGATCTAGAATTGTATGTTACTATGCACTGATCTATCACCAAGATTAATGCTGACTGCCAGATTGTAGTAAACCCCTTCTTTGGTCCCATTTGCTGGTATTAGGAGTCTACAGAGACAATGTCTCTTCACATATAAAAGATGCTATTGATTTCCTGTTACTATTATTCTGAAATGTGCACTGTGTGTCTACAGGGCAGTGACAGTCTTCCATCACTAGCTTTATGGTGAAAGAATGGTTATTGAATCTCCTACCATAAAATGGAGTCTCTTTTTTCCTTCCAAAATTTGCCAGACCCTTGGGAATTTTTCACATTATGTCTTTGTGCAAATTGATTTCTCATTTTCACTTTGTAGACCTATATATTTCTTTAACTGGGTTCATCTGTGATATGAAATTATGCCTTTCCTAAATTTAAGTAAAGTTTCTTTTTCTGGAGCACTGCTCCTGCTTCTGTCTCAGGTGGAAATAAAGTATGATTTTAAAAGTCAGGACCTAAAAATAAGCAAAGATATTTGCGTTTCACATGTTTTCATTTCTTTGTACAAGACACAGGCCCTGATTAGTCCCTCCTTCCAGGCATATCTTAGAGGATGTTGACAGTATTTTCAGCTGAATGCTGGTACATATTGAGTTAGTGCCTGGAATCAACATAGTGGAGGCTGATCAGAGAATTTCAGTTAAATGCCACTGTAGCTGAGGACACAGCTAGCAAAAAATGGCAATCTAGGGAAGGATGATCTTCAAATTTGAAAAAGCACAATATTTTTGCCATTGTTTGTGTTCCTCTGTGTTATGGGACCTTTTCATTATACTGATGAAACAATAACATGAACTCCTATGTCACTGGTAGAGATGCCAACCAGAGATGACAGCATTCCTGAAGGAATGAGGAGCACTAAGGAAGATAAAAGTTACAACTAACTGACTCATAGACTATAAGTGAAAAGAGACCTTTATGACCATCTAGTCTGACCCTCTGCACAACAGAGGCCACAGAACCTCACCCACCCACTCCTGAAATAGATACCTAACCTATGACTAAGTTATTGACTCCTCAAATCATGATGTAAAGCAGGGGTTGGCAATCCAAGTCACACATGCCAAACATGGGGGCGGGGCCAGCAGGAGCCACCATGCGTGCTCGATTCTTCTAGCTCCAGGCCCCACTTGGGGGCAGCGGGACCAGCAGGAGCCACTGTGTGCATGAGGCTCTTGCAGCCCCAGGTCCTGCTGGGGAGGCAGGGCCAGCAGGAGATGCTGTGCTGGCCATCCCTCTGGCCAGCCTCTGTAGTCAACTTCCCTCCTCAAGCAGGTGGGGTATGGGTCAATCCACAGATCGCCCTAACTATTCCTTTCTCATATCTGCGGTTCTTCAGGTGAGATGCCACCTTTCAAATTATGAAGAACGAGTTCTTCATTCAGAAAACACCCTCTTCAGTTCAATACTAGGTCCTGATCTGAAGCCCTCCTTACTATTTCAATTCTTGGATCTGCACATTGCTCTACCAAAGCACTCTTATGCTGAACCTGCAGAATTCCTGCTATTCTGATCACATACATGCACTTCTCTGACAGTGCACCTATAGGACCTTTTAATTCCAACCCTGGCCCTTTCCTCAGTAGACTGGCAGGCATGACATATTGCCTAGAGACATTTCATAATGGAAACAAAAAGGCACCTGAGAGATTAGAAGCCACCAAACTTATTTCACTTGTACCCAATGGAAATCTCTTATAGTAAAAGATTAGTGAGCTGCTCCACTGTGCCATCCTCAGGGTTAGTAATATATATCCATACACAGTAGAAAATGTTAGAACTGGCCTGAAAACAGCAGTAAAAATTACTTTTTATGTCTCTAGCACTTTATTTATTTAAAGCAACATTTTATGTAAACACTCTTGAGATGCCTAACAGAATAATTTCTTATTTCTCAGGTAATTAAATAAGAAAATTATCTTTATTCTTATTTTATTATCTTTATTTAATTATCTTTATAACTGAGGCATAATGATTTGTGTAGGGACAAGGTCCTAGTCACTAGGAAATAAGAAGCAGATTTAATCACTCCTGCAGAGGACCATTATAGTGGAAATGCCTTCATAATGGGCATCCAATAGCAGCAGAAAGAGCTGGGGCAATTTACAGGAAGCAAAAAAGTCCTTAATAGTTAAGTAGTCCTCCTTGGAATATGTTCATGCTTATTTATGGAGGAATGATTTTCATCCCACAAAAGTCAAAAGCAAAAGTTCAGAAAATATTCCAGATGTATAATTATCTCCTTGCTGTCACCCTGTGCTCATCTCTGATTGGCAGCAGGCGTACAGTACAAAGGAGCATTTCTGTGGTAAGCAAAAGGTCTGGGGAACAAGAGAGGCAGAATGAGGGGTGAAAGGCTCGTCATGTGTTAATAGTAAGGGTTCACTCTGCTGGCAGAATTCTTTGCAAACTAGAGAACCAATGAGTGATTTATAGTTAATCTGTTAATAGGAGCTGTAACTTGTCTTTGTGAAACTGTTTTCAGCCACTGTAGGGCCTGTGATCTGGTGCACTGCATGAAGAGTTGCAAGAGGAGCCTACAAACTCTTCAAATCTCTCTTTCTACTATCAGTTCTTTCCTAAAAGTAGATTGCTAGTGCAATTTTGAGTAAATCAGATGTAGTTTCTTCAGCTTTGGTGTTACCCAGCAAGTCTGAAAAATCCAATAGCTCAATCTGCACACAAGGTATCTGGGCAGGGAATTGTTGCTCGTTTGGTGACCTCGGGCACCTGTGACTTTGCTGATTTAGTAGTTTCCCACTAAAGTGCAATTTGTGCTGCAGTGTGGTGAAAGTGTCTTGAACATTTCAGCTGAACAGATTGACAGCCCATTACCTGGTCATGAAATGCACACTGCGATACACACTCAGATTCAGCTCTCTATATCAATACATTGTGTTTAGCTGTAAGAAGCCTTTTTCAGACTCCAAATAACATCATAAAACCAGCCTCATATTCTGCTTTGGAAGCAAGGAACATATTAATTGTTACAGAGATCTTATGTTCCACTTATAGCCGGTAAAATTTTAGGATGCTGTAATGGTTGGAAACTGGCCATTTGTGTTTACCTACATGCCCTCCATGTAACATTCAAAATGTATCAAATTTATTCCTCCAGGGATTTACTGGTTTATTGCATGCTGCTGCAAAAATTGCCCCACCCTGATTAGAAAAACTCTTTTACTCCATAGGAGTATGATTCTACAGTATATTTGCTTTCCACTTGATAAACTATCAACAAATTTTTGACAGGAAAAGTAACTGCTCCATACAGTAGGTCCTGTAATTCTTGTTATGTTTAAGGCACTTTGTGATACACAGGAGATAATTAATGTGCAGCATTTTAATGCAAAGATATTTAGGTCACTTGACAAATGTAACCATTCAGAGTTAAAATACTATTATTTAAAATTTATTTTCTTCTCAAAATGGTTTATGAAATTATCGTAACTTAAATAATTCACTGCATAGTTAGAATCTATTATATGTTGATTCAGTTCCATGGTTGGTAACAGCTGAGTTGAGACTGCAACTGCAGTTAAAATAAAAAGTGAGTGAGAGAATAGATTTTATTATAAATCCTTAATTTGCACTCTTGATAACTTCACTGATTCAGATCAGGCTGAAATTCAGAATATACACTGGTAGCCTTGAAGTATTTTTTTTTTCAGTTATAAATTCCAGTACAAGTCCATTAAATCATTTGTGAGTTTTGGAGCATTTTAAAGTAAATCAAACAAAATGTAAATCTTATAAAAATGAGCCACCAATAGTACTGGCTAGACGCAGAGAGGTATAGGTTCCCCACACCATTCTGCTGACCTCCAGCAACTTCCCTCCGCCCATGCCCACTAGTCCAGTCCGCACTTTGCACAGGCTTCTAAGTCTTGACCTGCAGGACCTCCACTATTTTAAAGCAATCTATAGGATCTGCGAAAGGAGGAGGAGATTGTTTTTTCAGTATCCAGTGTAATGTTGCCAATGAGCTCCAGATAGTTTCAAGAAATTTTACTTTTCTTGTCACAAGAAATGGATTTTCAGGAAAATGCTTAGTGCTATTTCTGTGAGTCAGCCAATGGCCACTAACCATGGTCATCACCCTTTGCACGGACAGTTGCCTTTCAGTAGCCTGCTTTTTCTCCAGACTCTCTCAGTCTTCAGTTCTTGCTATTTCAGAGGAAGCATTAAGGAAATGTATACATTATTTTCACTGACTGTTGCGCTACCACCTATATTCCTTGAGCTAGCAAGAGAACACAGAACTGGGCAGTATTCTGTTGTTGAGCACTTAGGTTACATGATCTGATTGACAGAAACTAGAAAAGGAGAAAGCTTTCATGCTTAACTAAAGGCTAGTTGCCTCTAGTTTAGTGTGTTGTAGCTCCATGTCATTTGTTGTGAATTATCTTGCTCAGACATAGGTGGAACTGTTCAAAGTGCTTGATGTTAGAGCCCATGTGTCTCACAAGCATACAGTAAAGAAATGTGAACAACTCATTTGTATACTTTGATCTTAATGTTCAGCCTGATTTCTCTCATCTTCCACAAATGATTTGTCAGACAGTAATAGGTTTAAGACATTGTCTGGAGATTTCATCCTCACCCACAAATACAAGATGACTGCTGACAAGACACATGAGGAACGGTTAGTCTCTCTCCATCTTGGAAATATTTGGTGTGACATAAAATATTCCAAAGAGATGTGGATGCAGGAGCTTTATAGATGAATAAGGTAACATTTTATTAAATAGCTTATCCCTATTGTAGTCATCAGCTCTCATTATTATTACTACTATAAATGGAGTCTGGAGTTATTTCCTCCAGGAATTTGCAGACATTGCTCATTAGCATTGAAGAGTCCCTCAAAGCAGTCTTTCACATCAGTATTTGAGGTGTTGGCTCCATATGCCTACTCTTGACAAACTTGCTATGAACCGTCTAAGTATCTATGTTGCAGATCAAAAAGGAATAAAGCCACTGAACATGCTAATTTGAAAATGTAAGTCTGTGAAGATTTTTTAAAATAAATTAATACTTGTCCCATAATCTGTTTCCAGTCATTTATATTTCTAAAAGTACAATAAATAAAATGTCTTTCATAAACTGACAGCTGGTTAGCTCAAATGAAGAATTTATTTTTATTTGTATTTATTTATTTATTTTAAAGAGAGCCAGACAGACAGATGCAGTGCAGCTTTCTCATAATGAATAGTGGATAACTGGCGCTCCTGCACCAATGTCCATTGCACAGACCCCTGGAGCTTGATGAGTGATTGATTAATAATCATTTGGTAAATGTGGGCTTTTGCAGTCAATGCATAAGCAAGAAAAAGTTGGAAATCCACAGAATTAGAAGTCAGATGTTTTTCTCCAAATGCCATTGCACCAATTACTCCTCCCAATGTGAGAACAGCATCTTCAGCATTTCTTAGTCATTGTTCCCTGTGTAGATCTTATTTTTAATGGGAATGCCTACATGACCACTAGGGATAAAACTCTCAGAAAAATCCTGTCATTGGTTGAGGTATAATGGCCCTAAGAATCTAGTTCAGTAAACACAAGGTTCTTGTGTGCTATACTTACCCAATGAAGTGCACACTTTGGGATTAATTAAATTCTTTTCTATCTGCATGCCACTGTAACCTTTCTTTTATGCATTTTAGGGGTTGCACAATGTAAAAAGTCAAATCTATTATCTGCATGACTCCAAGGGAAAGAGCTGAGATAAAATTATGCATGTCCTTTAAATGAACAAGGCAGAAAACATTTAGTGGTGCATATTCATTTAGCACAAAATGCAGTTCTAGAAGAGTCAGGTTAGCAACCAGGAGCGAGACAGGTCTGGCTAACCAAGTGTTCCAATGCATACCAACGACGTGGTGCTCGGTTGTGTGAACATTATTCTAGCCCAACCTGGTCTTTGTACAGGTTAAGGAGTGTGATGATTTCGCAACCCGCAATTTCTTTCATTGTGGTTTCTCTTGAGCACATTATCTGTGGCTTGATGTCAAATAACATTTTTCAGTGCTTTTTTTGTTAAAAAAAAAGCAACAGTGCTGGTACTCAGGGACTTGGGGCCGCCAGGGGCGGCAGCAGGAGCCGGGGCCGCATCGCTGTGAAAAAAAGGTACCGGTACTCAGTACCCCTGAGTACCATCACAAAAAAAGCCCTGACATTTTTACCCATCAATTATGTGCCTACTCAGGCCTTGAATTTGTCACCAAGTACAAGTATTATTATGATCTAGTGGGGACGTAATATTTTAAAAAACTGGCTCCCACTTGGTCACCTTTTAAATTCTTTTTGATTCTGTATCTGGAATTTCTTATTATCCTGATTAACTGAAAGTTATTGCTTGATATTGCATTGCCAGGAATAGAATCTGCTTGTTAAGCATTGTAATGAAAAGATGATTCAAAAACCTTATCTACTGATATTTATTTAACTCAAACCTTTAGTATTCTGTAACTGACATAAAACATAGCTATTTGGATTCCAATGGGTGCTAGTATGTTTGAACATATCTTACAGGATTCATCTTAGTGATAGGGGCTTATGATGATTTTTCAAAGACAAATTAAGAAAGTTCCCTACGTTCGTTATAGCTCCTGACATTAATGGTCATCAGTTGAGTTCACAGATTCCAGAGCATCAGTCTTGAAATGTGTCCCTTAGGCAATGGTTTATGGTCTAACTAAACTCCTATTTAAATTAGTGGAAATCTTTCTGTTGACTACAGTGGGAATTAGATCAGGTCCTGAGCCAGCTAGGATGCCTTCTCTAGTTGTGTGGAATCAGCAATGAAATCCCATCCTAGTTTCTATGATTAGGACTTATCTACATTTGTATACTTCTCATTGATACTGATTAATCTCCAGATAGATTAACCGTGTGCTCTTGGATGATGCTGAGATGTGGCTGAGTAGTGTATAGAATTACCTTCTTTAGCACCACATGAAAGAATGGTGAAAAGTTAGTCATTCAGAGCAAATTTTACACATACGCCCAACAAGTTTTGCATAACAGTAATCAAAGCTAAAGTGAAGGACACCATATTTGTGTAAATGTTAAGATAAGGTTTGCAAAGTTTTATTTTTTAGAGAATATGGTGCATTGTTTTCCTGACAGAAACAGACCCTTAGATAAATGTTAATTATAGAAAATGCTTAAATACTTGCTTTAAAAATGCTTAAAAGGACTGTTCATAAGCATTTTTTTTTTCAATTTATCCTTCAGTAAAGTGGTTTATGTAGGTGTATTTTGTCCATGCCCACAAAACCACTTTTATGATTTTGACACATTCACATTGCTGGTTTTACCTTTATACTGTCCCAGGCTGAAATATTTAATATTTAACACTCTGTATCCATAAATAATTGATGTGCCTGTCTTAGCAACTGAAGATCAGCAGCAAATTTTATTTTCGACAAGAATAAAAAGGTTCTCTTGTCTTCTTAGCTTTTTTATATTACATGTAAATTTTCATTGTACTGTTGAGAACATGGGCTTGACTTCTTTCAGTTTATTTAAAACAAAAGTCTGATGAAGTGGAATTTTCTCCCCCCAAAAGCTCATGCAGTAAATAAATGTGTTAGTCTTTAAAAGTGCCACAGGACTCCTTGTTTATTTTGTGGAACTAAACTAACATGGTTTAGGCTACTCCTCTGCAAGTGTTCCATTTATTTTGGGAAAGCTTTAGGGGAAAACCAGAACACACTTTGCGCAATTACATCTGTGGAGCTTTACTATAAGCCTCCATGTTTTGACATCACATGAGAAGTAATAATGGTAATGGTAATAAAGAGGATGGCTTTAGACAAATCCACAAAGTAGGATATTTCTCTTCTTCTTGCTGAAGCAAAATATCTAACAAGTTCAGTTTGATTTATAAAAAACACTGCTTGTGTGAATTGAGGAAGAAGTGCAGTTTTGTGGTTATGACACAGTGTTGGGACTCAAGTTCAGTTTTTTACCACAGACTCCCTGTGTGACCTTCTGTGCCTCATATCCCCATCTGTACAATTGGGATAATAGTAACTTTCACTCCCTCATCAGCACTTCCACATATTTTCTCAGTAAGGTCTTCAGATCAATGGCTCTTACTGTCCATTTCCAAAACAATAGGGCCCTTCTCTTGGTTGGGAGTATTTAGGTGCTAATGTGATATAATAATAGTAGCAACAGTTCCTACTTTAAACACAGGAATTATATTATTCATCAGTTATATTCAAGTACTACCTATATCTAAAGGCTAGAAAACAGGCAAAGCTGACCTACAAAGCTAGACAATCCCTAAGGAGGTTCTTCTGTCAACATAAATCTAGAGGGCAAGTGTGGTGCTGTCATCAGAAAATTTGAATGTCCATTCTTTCACACTGGTTTTGGATTATAATACGCGATTCTACACAGCTTTTCTCCTGCACCTTTGATCCCATTTGTACTCTCCCCTTCCATTTCTCCTCTTCTTAACCTTCTTCTCTTTTCAGTGTCTGATGCCAAACATTTTTTAACCTGGGTACCTAATCCATATTTAGGAGCCCACACAGAAGATAGCTCATTTTTCAGAGGTGCTGAGCTGCAGATGTTCATAATAAGAACAGTTGTTTAGATGCCTAAATAAAGATTTAGGTACTTATTTTTAGGTATTGTATCTAGGTTTGAACATTTTGCCCACAGATATTTTTCTATGAGTGTTTAATTCAAAATGTTCCTGGAGAACTGGCAAATAATCTGCAGGTAACAGTAAAATAGTAAATTGTACATGTTGAGATAAAAAAGAACTGTAGAAAATATTTTCCCCACATAGAGAAGAGGCTGATTTCAATATACATTTTCAATTCATGTCAACCTGGGATTAAATAAGCAAGCTCTACTAAATGTTTCTACTATTCTTTCCAGAGGTGTAGCCCTGATAGTCTATTTCAGCAAAACAAACAAGGAGTTAGGTAGCACTTTTAAAGACCAACACATTTTTTAGTTGCATAAATTTTTGTGGGTATAATCCCACTTCATCAGGTGTATGAAATAGAAATTGTAATGTTTGGTATATATATACACACATGCAGAGAAGTGTAAGTCACAAGGTCAATTTAAACAATTTCAGAAGGGCAGTCTATTAATCTATTTCAGCAAATCAAATAAGTTTTGTTTCAGACAGTATGGGTGTTGGCTTTGAAGAACAATAGATGGGAAGGTAAGAATGTTAAAAGAGGGGAAATTACCGTTGATAGTGAGTTAGTCATTCCAAATTCCTATTCAGACCTAATCTGATGGTCAAATTCCAAAGGGGTAACCGTGTTAGTCTATTGTAGAAAGACAACAGAGTCTTGTGGCACTTTTAAAGACTAACAGATTTATTAATCGCATGAGCTTTCGTGGGATTTTCTCCCACGAAAGCTCATGCGATTAATCAATCTGATGGTGTCACATTTACATACGAATTCCAGCTCTGTAGTTTCACGTTGAAGTCTAGTTGTTAGGTTTTTTTGCTGAAGTACTGTAACTGTCATGTCTGTAACAGAATGTCCAGGAAGGCTGAAGTGCTCCTCTATGAGCTTTTGAATGTTGCCATTTTTGATGTCTGATTTGTGTCCATTTATTCTTTTGATAGAGAGTCCAGTTTGTCCAATGTATAAGGCAGAGGGCCATTGTTGGCACATGATATATATCACATGGTAGATGTGCAAGTGAATGAGCATCTGATGGAGTGGCTGATCTGGTTAGGTACTATGATGGTGTGTGTCATTGGAGTAAATATGTGGGCACAGTTGGCATCGGGATTTGTGGCAGGGACATTCTATGACAGAAATGGCAGCTACAATACATCAACAAAAAACTTAATAAAAAGGCTTAGGGGATAAATAAATTTGTTAGTCTTTAAAAGTGCCAAAACATTTCTTGTTTGTTCTCCTAACCCTTGTTTTTACTTTTAAACAGAACAGTTAATTCAGCACCACTGCTTCCATCAAGAGCATGGTTATTAGCTATTATTCTCCAATATTCTAGGACCAACACAGCTACACCACCACGGCATAGGAATATGGGTGTACATTTTCTTTTTCTAAAGGACTTAGGTTATTTTGTACTCCAAACTAAATGCTTATTATTGAGACTAACAGTTTAAATCCTGATGAAACACATAGGAAAGGCTACACAGTAAAATATCAATTGGTCCTTCAAAGTCTTTTGTTTAATGATGTAGGCTCAGGAGCACTGAGTCTGATTTGACTCCACTGATGCCAGTGGAATTGCACTGGCTCTCCTTGCTATATAGGATCAGGATAGGGAGACATGGGGAAAAACAACAATCAATGATAGTGGATTACCAAATTCCTTTTCTGCAAAGCGTACGATATAATCCCCTCCATTATTTTTAGTTCTGATAATTTATATACTTTTCCAACTCCTCCAAGACAATTTTAGGCTCCATGATATTTAATTTATTTGCATGACAGAGCCATGTGCAGAGTATACACAAGTAGGGAGCTCTGGAAAGAAGATACATTTAGTTGGCTATTCACGCTGTCTTCATAAAGTTGGGAACTGTGATTAAACACACAAAAATGCACTTTTAAAGGTACCATGAAATGTAGTATTGTTTTGACAAAGTCTCCATGTACTTATTGGGTTGGTCAACTCTTCCACTATATGTCCAGATGAAAAGGTTAGCATTGTTTAATTTAAAGGGAAAAATAAAGTATTATGTATAGTTTTATTTTATCCTATCATTTAAAAATTAAGTATCTGTTAATTTTTTTAATTGATTTATTTTAAGAACATTTGGCAACCTTAGTTTTCAATCAGCTCAGAAACTCCGCACACACAATATAAAAGAAAAAGGGTTCCAACATTGTCATTATAGCCATTAAAACTGCATAAATCATTTTGCTTTTTGATCCTTGCCATAGCAACTGCACATTTGTCATTTGCTGAATATCCATAGCAGGATGTTTGAATGCATTCTCTACAGCTTTTCACTTCTGTATATAACTAAGTGTGCCAAATCATCACATTAACCAAGCTAGTGCCACATCTAACATGGCATGACGATGAAGAAAGTATTTTTAAAAACTTTTTCATACCTCACTTCTCTCAAAAAAAATTACAAGAGGAACCGATATTACCATGCAAAAAAAAAATCTGCATTTCTCATCTGATGACAGCTAGAGCTTCTGACACATCTGAGCTCTTAATGCTTAGCATCTTCAGGTAGGAAGGTATTCACATAGCTGCCCACATAAGGCTAAGATAAAGTCAAATCCCTTAACATGCGTGCACACGGTGTCGTTCCTTAAAAGATACCTGAATATATAATTGTATTTAGAAATGTGATGTTTGTGAACTAATGGGGCAGAAACTTGGCAGAATTCTCTTTATCGGATAAAAATCAGTGGAAAGAAATTATTTAAATTCAAGCAGTAGCTCTTCCAATATCATCTTGTTTTAAAATAAGTTACAAGAAAATAAATGATAATTTGTTGGCATTGTTATTTGTGACACTGATGAAAACCTGCGTTCATGTAACACAGAAAACATATTGTACGGGTCATATTGCAGAACATTCCTCACTTCTCTGTTTTTAGAGGCAGACACTCATCACCAGGGCTTTTTGGGGGATGGTATGCAGGGGTACTGAGTACTGGCATCTTTTTTTTGCGGGGGGAGGATGGTACTCAAGGGTACTGAGTACCAGCACGTTTTTTTCACAGCATTGTGGCCCCAGGTCCCTGACCAAGTACCAGCATCTTTTTTTTTTTTTTTTTTACGGAAAAAAACCACTGCTCATCACTATCATATCCAGCTTTAGCCTTCTGTTTCAAAGGTTGAATCCGTCATCAGTGAAAATAAACCAACAGTTCCTATTAAAAAGTTCCATTCCCCTGAGGACCTAAGGAAAAATATCCCCTTTGAGCATTTAGTCACACACTTTGAAGGAAACAACCGGTTCAATCTTCATTTGCATTGTACAGCTATTAGATGTGGTCCAGTTACACTGAGCTCTGCTTGAGAAGGCAGTAGTGCCAGTACTGTTCAAGCTTTGATGGAGATGGAGAGAGAACTCAGCCAGGCAAATAATATATAACCCTGATAAGGTACCTTCCTTTTTAAAAGGACAGGACAATTTATTCTTTCTGCAGAGATTCTAATAGCAAAAGTTCCTTGACATCAATTCTACGCAGCTGGACCAGGAATTGATCCTTAGACCACCTTGCACCTAAATTGAGGCATAACTTCCAGTGTGCAAATATGGAAATCTGCTCTTTGTTCTTGGATATTCAGCGGCACTGCATGCTGTAGAAGATACCAGGCATAACACTGCAGACATTTCTGGGCACATAATAAGAAGCAGTGATGGTAGCTTTGGAAGGAAGCTGAACATCCTTCCCTTCTTTGCTAAAAGTAAGAACATCAGTTGTTTGTCTTTTAATTGGAGAGGAAAAGTCAAATGCCAAGTTGGGATGGAATTACATCTCAAGACTAAGAATCCTTTAGATAAAAAAAAGATGTAATTGTGCAAAGTTCTTGGATAATGCACCACAAAGATGAAGAGAGGCAAATAAATGACTGAACATTTTCCTTACGAGTTTACAATACAAGTTTAACACATAATCCTCTTGTCTCAGAATGACTTAGTGAAGCTGCTATCAGATAAAAGGAACTGTATAAAGAATTTTTGTTAAGCTGATGAGTGAATAGAAATAATTCGAATGGCAAGTACTTCACTGAAACTCCCAAGATTATGCCTTTATTATTTAAAAACATACAGAAAACAATGCAGAAGAAATCCAACTTTAAGAATAATTTAATCTTTAGATATCACAACAGTTGCCAGTAATATTTGTAAACAAAACTTAAAACGTGTTCCTACAAGTAGAGCTCTCTCTATTGTGTAAATATCTATTAGATCAAAGGAGAAATAAAACAGTGTAGAAAAATGCAATAAAATGGGTAGAAAGGACGGATCCAAAGTCTACTGAAATAAATTAAAGAACTTCCCAACTAACTTCACAGGGCTTTAGATCAGGCCCTGAAAACAGGTATTACAAAAAGAAGAAAAGGATAAATGTGAAAGGCAAAGAACATTTTTTCACCCCATAATCAGAGACAAAAATTCTTTTATTTTTTAACTTTCTTGAGATTATAATTTGATTCCATCAAACCGGAGTTCTTAATGTCCCATATTGAGGATTACTGCAAACTAGGTTCAGCCTTAGTCTGAAAAATCTCAGACATCCTGAATGATTATTCCAACCAGGTTAAAATGCCCTCGCCCATCCCCACCCAAAACCAAACAAAAATGGACCAGCAATTTGACAAAAGAGCTCAGTGACTATTCCCTGTAATTGTTTGCCAATGAACTAGCAGAAGGGGAACAATAATCTTTGCTGCAAGGTTCCTGGCCCCAACTGCTTATATGGGATTTCTTCCCAAGCACCAGCCATTCCTGGGATTGCTTGCTCTCTATTGCTATCTCCTAGGCTCCTGTATGTGTCTGTATATAGATAGATGGGGGTGCGGGGCTGGCTCCTAGAGAGCCTACACTTACGGGGTAGACCACCCCCTGACAATGACTATTCTGGGATATCCACTAACTCAGAAAAACTTGTTTTGTGTTCATTTTCCATTTTTTGTTTTTAAAAAAAACATTCTGCAGTTTCTCTCATAAATTTGTTTCTTTAGGTCACGGGTGGGCAAAATAGGGCCCGAGGTTGCCATCCAGCCTGCTCCCCCCTCAGCCGGCGCTGCACTGCTCTGTGCCACCCTCCTCCAGTCTCCCCGGCCTGCGTTACACCACCCCCTCTGCCTCCCTCCAGTCAGTGCTGTGCTGCGCCGCCCCTTTCTGTCCCACCCATGGGCGCTATTCTGCTCCGGGGCTGCGCTGCTGCTTTCTACCCCCAACCGCTGCTGCACCGTGCTGCTTCGGGGCTGGGGCCAGGGCTGCGCCGTCCCCTCCATGCCCTTGGTGCTGCACCGAGCTGCACCACTCTGGGGCTGCATTGCTGCCATCTGTACCCCTCCCCCGCTCCCAGCCTCGCCACCAGATCTCCTCCCTCTGCCTCCGCCCCAATCCCAGACTGGCTCTCCGCCGCCCGCACCGGCCCACCTGCAAATTTTATTGCCCACCCCTTCTTGACATTTAAGATTGCCTGTTTATTTTCCCCTTTAGAAAGTCTGTTCAATTTAATTGAACCAAAATAATTCCAGCAACATTTTAACAATTATAATGCATTGCTGTGCATCAGTATCCACAACATCTCTAAAGAGTCTGTTTCTTTGCTGCTCAGACATGGATCAACAAAGAAAAATAGAAGTTTTACATATGTAGAAGTGGCAGGCAACAGACATGCTAAAAATCACTGTTCATGACCAGTCAACATGTCAGAATCAGTCTGAGACTTGATAGCTCTCTTAGTAGGTCACATGAAAATATGCATGATTGTATTCATTCCATTACAAGCCTTTATACCTCAGTGCAAAAAAACCTAAAAGTAAAACAAGATGAACTACAATGCTTGGTAACAGAAGAAAATCCAGACATTACAGGAATTTATGACATTAATGGGATGATAATAACAGAATATTCTAATACCTGGATATAGACCATGCAGGAAAGACTCTCTTCTAGATTAGAATAGTAAAAGTACCCCACACAGAAAGCAAGCCCATAGACCGTAATATGCACATATGTAGTTTTACAATAAAATCTTTGACTAGCCCAGTGTTACATTAGGACACTCCCTCTTTAAGAATAGTTGGACCCAGCCCCACTTATGACTGACTAATCAACTGCCTGTTAGCTGATGCTGTGAAGCCAGGGATCAGTTGGAAGCAAGATTATCGGGGCCTCATAAAAGGCAATATATAACTCAGCTGAGCAGGCAGGTGTCCCTAGATCAGTGGTTTTCAACCAGTGGGAACTGTCCAAGTGTGCTGTGAAATTTTGTACAAAGGTAATGAAAATCAATCTTAAACAATATTCTATCCAACCAAAATTACAACTCATAAAACGTGTGAAAATTAATCATCAGATTAAAAGTGAGGTATCAGTCTTTCAATTTTAAAATGTGAACTTTCTAACGTAGATGGCCAAAGTGCAAAATTGAGATGATGTGTATTTTTCTATGTTGAAAACCTCTCTAGTAAGACCATAACCATAGTAAATGTAAATAAATGTGATGTTTATGAGCAATCAGTTCAGCTGAAAAAAGTGGGTGTTCAGTGGAATTGTTTGTCTCATTAAAGTGTGCCATGTTACTGAAAAGGTTGGGAACAACAACCCTAGATCAGGGGTAAATCCCAGGGCTAGATCTACAAAACAACATAAGTGCTTAATCCAACAGTTAGTTGACAGTGAGTGCTTCAAAGGTCTTGCTCATGTGCTGCTTAACTCAGCAGGCACCTACATTTCTGCTGATAAAGTCCCCCTGGTGCCTAAGTTTTTGCAAGTGAGCATGTACCACCAAACTTAGTCTAGGTGCCCATCTCACATCTAGGCCCCAGCAGGACAGTCAAACTAGATACTGCCCCACCTATCTTGGGTCCTGGCCCCAGGGCCGTCCCTTGGGGGAAGTGGGTCCCAGGGGTGGGCCCCAGCCCCCCCCATGCTGGTGGGGACTGCAGCGGGCCGGCCCGCTCTGCCCCCCACTGACTCCGGTTGCCCCCCAGGGAGCCAGCCCCAGAAACGGAGGCCGCCTGCCAGGCAGCGGGGATCCGTGGCAGCGGGGAGCCGATGCTGCAGCCCGGGGAGCTGAGACCCCAGCCCCAGCTCCGGGGGGTGGCAGGGAGCCGAGGCCACAGCCCCAGCGGGGAGCCAAGGCCGCGGCTGCCTGCCAGCAGGGAGCCAGCCCTGGGCGAGGCTGCCGCCGCCCCAGCCGCAGCCGGGACCCCGCCCCTGCCCCGCCCCTGGGCCTGCCTGGCCCGCCCCGCTGCCTTCGGGAAGCGCAGCCACGGGGGGGAGGGGGCCATGGTGTGGGCCCCGCACTGCCCCGCTGGGAGCGGGACAGCGTGGGGCTCATGTAACCGCAGGGCCCGGGGCAATTGCCCCGTTCGGTCCCCCCCACCCAAAGGATGGCCCTGCCTGGCCCTATCTAGCAAATACTGTCAGAGCACCCCTAACACCACACAAAACAGCTAACAAAGATAACAAGTATCTAAAAGATTTGAGCACTCAGGATGAGGGCATCCCATCTTCATTTCTCTTCTCTGCCTGAGGTGGAAAAGCTTAGATCTTCCCTTTGTATAACACAACATGCTCAGTCTCTCCTGCTGAAGTTGTTCCACTGAATAAAGTTAGATATTCATTACAGCAGGTGCCTTGAACTTCTGTCGGGGTTATAGCTGAGTAGCTGAACCACTAGGATACAGAGTTATTCTCACTTGCTCATTGGCTCAGTGACTATTACTATTCACAGTGGACTCATGTCATCAGGAAACACCGAAGGCCTCCCTCAGCCCAGTAGTTACAGCGCTCTTGTAAGAAAGCAGGAGACCTAAGTTCAGATCTCTACCTCAGTTGGTAGGAAATTGAACTTGGGTCTCATACATCCTAAATGACTGCTTTAAGCATTGGGCTAAAGATCATAGGAGGACTCCCAGATCCTTTAGTAATATTTCTTATAAAACACAGCATAGGCATCTCTTCCATCTGAGACAGGGTTTGTCTCCACCTAAAATGCGATAGCATAGACAACTATCTACTCCAATGGGAGGGTTTCTCCTGCAGGCATAGGTAATCCATCTCATCCAGAGACAGTAGCTACGTCAATGGAAGAATTCTGCTTACACAGAGACTTACCTCTGTTGCTCAGGGGTGAAGATTTTTAACAGCCTAGAGCAGGGGTGGGCAATAAAATTTGCAGGTAGGCTGGCGGGGAGCCAGTCCGGTGCCAGGGGATGGGAGGAGAGCTGGTGGTGGGGCTGGGAGCAGGGGGGCATGGATAGCTGGTGGGGGTGCACAGAGCTGGTCAGGGGGCATAAGGCAGCTGTGCAGACCCAGCCCCAGAGCGGCACGGCGCAGTGCCAGCAGGGTGGGGGGACACGGAGGGGATGGCGCAGCCCTGGCTCCAGCCCTGAAGCAGCACAGGGCAGCGCCAGTCAGGGGAGAAGGGAGCAGTGCAGTTCCAGCTTGAGCTCCAGAGCAGCACAGCACACTGCGGGGGGAGGTGTGTAACACAGGCTGGGGGAGGAGGGTGGCATGGCAGGTCGGGGCGGTGGGCCAGATGGTGATCTCTGGTGGGCCAGATTCAGCCTGCAGGCCATATTTTGCCCACCCCTGCTCTAGAGCAAACACAGTTATGTCAATGTAATTTTCTAGTATAGACCAGGCCTAAATTACCTAACTGCCTTTTACAGATGAGTTTTAGATCACATCCCTTTGTTTTGCATTTTGGCTTTTGTAGATCCCATTCTCAGAAAGCTAAGCTCTTCCCTTGTACTGCATGGGGAGCCAGGGCACCTAACTCAGGGCTTTGGATTCCACTGAGTGGCCAGGCACCTAAAAGATTAGACAGGCATTTCAAAGACGACCACTGCAACACATAGGGTGCATCTACACTTGTAAATTAAGTCAACTTAAGCTTGCTTGCTTAAATCGACTTAATTTACCCTGCGTCTACACTAGTTTCCTTAAGTCGACTTCAGCAAGTTGCTGAAGTCGACTTAAGGAAAATAAAGTCGACTTAATGAAAATTAAGTCAACTTTATTAAACCTCATTTTAATTCGACATAAGCCTAAAGTCAACTTTTTAAAGTCGACTTAGGCCAGTGTAGACCTGGAGTAGCCCTCAGTCGACTTAGGGCTACTCTAGGACTCCACCGCTGCCCTCCCTGCCAGGGGCAGTCCACAGGGGGAGCCTGGCATGCCCCCCCCCACAGGGAGGGCAGAGCCCTGCCCACCCTGCCCCTATGCCCTGCCAGGGTCCCTGTCCCCCTTTGCCCCATTGTACCCATGTACAATGGGGCAAAGGCTGAGCTCCCTGGCACTGGGCAAAGGGTGCCCCCCCTGCCCCATGGACCTGCCCTAGGTCCCCCTAGGCCCTAGAAGTTGACCTAGGCATCCAGTGTGGACACTCTAGGTCGACTTTGTAAGTTCCCCCCAAAGTCAACTTTAAATTTAGGTGTACACATGTTAAGTCGACTTAACTAAGTCGACTTAAAGTCAACTTAGTTAAGTCGACTTAGCTAAAGTCGACCTAAATTTACAAATGTAGACATAGCCTTAGAGCCCTTTGTGTAGCTTGCCTCCAGTGCAAATATGCCTCTCAGGCAGATCCTGGGACAGAAGTGCAATCCTGTAGGGATTAGATAGGACCCTGCAGAAAAACCTGGGGCAGGGTAAAAAGATCATGACTGATACATTGAATGTGTGTTAAATAGTTTTATTCTGAAAAAATAAAACTGAAGTCCTGGGATCCTATGACTGGAGAGTGAGTCAGGGGTGGCAGGGCTGGTACACAGGCCACTGAGTTAGGCCACTTTTATAATTGAAGAAACTGTTGAACACCATACATGATGGGGGCGTTGTTTTTTAATGTACTCTAGAGCTAAGTGTTCTAAGAAGCAACTTTAGATTTAGTCCTAAAAAATTATGTAATGCTTAAATTCAAAGAAAGCAACTAGCATCCCAAAAGTAATACAGATGTACAATCATATAGATATATTATATAATAAATATAAATAGTGCATACACATAGTACACAGACTCTTACTCTTGAAACTTCAAGCAACCTTTTCCTCATATCACTAGTGATCAGAAAAATATGAAATTAAAATGATTATTAGCAACCAGGAAGCTTTTAGGATAACCTAATCACTTGTAATTTTTCCCAGCATAGCTGGCCCTTTAAATCCGGGGAAGGGCAATCAGCTGCAGCCCTACAATAGTAATTTTGTCTGTAATTTCTACAGAGTGTAACTTCTATTCTTCTTTCTAGCTAATAAATACTTGGCTCCTTTTATCTTTGCTTCTCTTTCTTATCGCCAATAAGGTGGTATATCCCTATAGTAATGTTATGGCTATATCTACACTTACTAAAGTTAGTTCGAATTAGTTAATTTGAACTAACTAATTCGAACTAATTTTAGTTAGTTCGAATTAACTTAATTCGAACCAGAAAAATTTAGTTCGAACTAAGCAAGTGCCATTCATGGCACTTGCTTAGTTCCAATTAGCGAATTACATTGAGTTCAATGGGCCAGTTAGTTCAAACTAAGAAATTAGTTCGAACTAACATGGCCACATTGGTTAATTTGAACTAACTAGTTCGAATTAACCCTTAGTTCGAATAGCATATTCAAATTTATTAGTTCAAATTAAGGAAGCCCTTAATTCAAACTAATTAAAGCCTAGTGTAGCCATGGCTTTAGTTAGGTCGAATTAAGCGTCCTTAATTCAAACTAACTTGCCAGTGTAGTCATAGCCATAGAGACTGGTTCAAGAAGTAACTGTAGTTGATATATTAAGTAAGTGAACAGAATAAAATAAGGAAACTCAAAATCTTTAAAGGCATGGTCATCCATAAACTAGTACAATGATAATATACTTTATGAAGAACAATTTTTCAAAAGTGAAAAGACTAGTGTGAAAGAACCTAAAGACTAAAATTATATAATCTAACCCCTTGGAATTAGCATAGAGACTGCTTGCCCACCATTCTAGAATGAATAGAGTGCAGTTCCCCAAACAAAGGAACCAGAGACATAGACATATATAGAATATTTAAAAAGTCAAGATTAAAAAAGTTTATTTAGGTCAAGAAGGTATCCTTCAAAAGATAGAAATCTAGCCAAGTGATGCTAATAGAAAAGAATATAAACTACTGTGTGACAGGTAAAATGTAAACTGGCAATTAGGAGCACTAAGAGGAAATATGAAAAACAATAAAGAAAAGTAATATCAGAGGTAGGAAGTCTGTGACAGAGTCATTGGATCTTTTAGAGAATTAGAATAAAGGGAGCGATCAAGGTTGGTAAGGAGATTGCAGAGAAGCTAGACTACTTCTTAGCATTAGTTTTTATCATAGAGGAAGATGGAGAGACCCTAATAGCTATCCCAGACCTAGTTTTTGTCGGTTAGAGATTGATATTTCAAAAAAGAAGGTGTTGGAACAAATTAATATTACATTGCAATGTATCACAGGAAATTAATTGAATTTATCCAAGAATTCTGGGGAATTAAATGGCTGTTAACCCCCTTCCCCTTACATAATCTATCATTAAAACCAGCTGCTACAAAGGAGCGTTGCCAGTATTGTACCTATTTTTTTGTTAAAAAGCACTAGCGTGATGCAAGAGATAACAGACCAATAAGCCTTATTTCAGCACCAGGTGAATTAGCTTCAAAAATAATTAAAGATGGCATTATGTGATATGGACAAACCAGCACAGCTTCTATAGGGAGAAAGCATGCCTCTCCAACCTAAAAGAGTTCTCTGAGGGAGTGGATAAAGGCGAACTAGTAGATATAATGTATGAAAGGCTTTTGGAAAGGCTAATAAAGTCCCTCACAAGAGGCTGTAAAGGATATTGATGTCTGCAGTAAGAGGTGAAGATCTGTTATGGATTAGAGACTGGCTAAATGAGGAACAAAAAGGAATAAACAGTTTTTCACATGGCAGCAAGTTAATAGTAAGGAGTGCCAAGTACCCAGATGTTACTGGGTATTATTGAATATATTGTTATGATGGAGGTTGGATGAAGCCTCATTGAAGGTGGTGGGCATGATAATGCCCTTCATTTAGGATACATGAAAGAAGCAGTTAAGTTTTTTTGAATAAGCCAAGGTTGCGGAAGCAATAGGAGCCATCACCCAAAACAGAGGCCACATGCAAGGTCATTCAGAAGGGGAACTATTTGCTGGTGTGCTGGGTACTCTTTGGTGAAGATGGCTGTGAGCATAAGCAGACAGTAATCTAAGCATTAATAACATGGCCCTGCAAGATAGCCAAGAGACTTCTTACATTACTTTTTGGGCAGAATGCTGACTGGAAAGAGGCTTGGAACTGTGAGCAAAGTTTCTTCCTCCTGTTTGATTCCTACTGAGATCAGGGAAACAAAACTATGCATACATTCTTTGTAAATAGTATTGCATCAAAGTAATATCTGACCTAGAAACTATTTGAAAAGAGTATGTTTAAGCTTGGCAGAATTTTTTTTTATTCGTAATTTGGCAGATAATGTTTGTTTTAAAGCTTTTTTCTGTCTTGTTTAAATTTTCACATTTTGCAGAAAATTAGGGGGGGTGATGCAGTTGTGCAGGGAACGGTCAGACAATAAGTATTTAATAACAGTAGACATGGAGATTAAAAAAGATAAGCTGTATAACTTAACACGAATTGCCAATATTATGTGTCAAAATATACAAAGTAAGCATCCTTAAATCAAATTGTAGTAAGCTCTCAAGAAACTTTTTTCTAACACTACTGATCTGTAAATTTTGATAATTATTATTGATAGAAATATCTTTTCATCAGGTTGTGTGTTTGATTAAACTGATTGTCATGCTATCTGAAGTACCTCATGGCTGTGACTGCCATCGTCAAAGCAGACTGTCAAAAAGCAGGGCAGAAATCCCAAACTGGTTATAGATTCTATAATTAGATTTCACCAACCTGATAACAAGTATGAATTCCTAAAGCACTGTAAGTCTTACCATGTGTGACGTTCCCCTCCCGGAATCTGGTCTGGTGTGCTGCTGTAACCTCCTGATCTCCGCTCCTGAGCCCCAAGTTACCCTGCTATCCCAGGCAGTGTTCCCTCTAAGCTGCGCGGGCGCGCGGCCGCGCAGCGG
>ML685899.1:2862111-3000780 GCA_007922175.1 Pelusios castaneus | reverse complement strand
CTTCCTTCCTTTCTCTTCCTTCTCTTCTTTCCTTCCCCTTTCTTCTTTTCTTCTTTTTCTTCCTTCTTTCTCTTCCTTCCTTCTTTCTCTCCCTTCCGTCTCTCTTTTTTCTTTCTCCCTTTTTCTTTCCTTCTTTCTCTCCTTTGCTTTCCTTTTTCTTTCCTTCTTTCTCTTCTTTGCCTTCCTTCTTTTTTCTTTCTTCCTCTTTCTCTTCCTTTCTCTTTTTTCCTTCTTTGTCTTCCTTTTTCTTTCCTTCTTTTTTCTTTCTTTCTCTTCTTTCCTTCCTCTTCCTTCTTTCCACTTCTTTCCTTCTCTTTCTTTTTCTCTTCCTTCCTTTTTTTCTCTCTCTCTCTTCCTTTCTTCTCTTTTTCTCTCTTCCTTCCTTCCTCCCTTCTTTTTTTCCTTCCTTTTTTAAAAAAAACTTTTAAAAAATTAATTTTAAATAAAAACCTTTCTAAAAATTAAATTTCAATTCAAAATTCATTCAAATTCAATTAAACACAATTAATTAATTCTATTTACAATTACTTTAACTTCAATTAATGCCTATAATTTCTGTCGTGTGAGTTTGCACAAAAATTTTATTCAGAAAAAGTTTTGCACACGGCTTGAAAATTTTGCACACAAGCCACCAAACCTTAGAGGGAACATTGATCCCAGGTGACCACTCACTCCTTAGTCAGTTCACACCAGCCTCCTGCGTATAATCAGTCCCAAGAGGTGGGCGTGTGCTTTCCAGCCACTTAGGGGACAGTCCCTCAATGAGCACCCCCAGATGCCACACTGGGAATTACCATCCTACAGGGATCTGGACCCTTCCCCCAATCACTGTTAGGCTCATGGACTCTGGTTCACTCATTTGACAAAGAAATGAGAATACCCAGCTCTGCTCATTCATACCCTCTAAAGTCCACACAGCTTTAGATAGAACAAATACTAGTTTACTGATTAGAACCTGATTTTTAAGTGAGTATATAGCAAATCAATGCACAATCATTTAATAAAGGAGTCAGGAGTTACTATAAGCAAATAAAAGATATAAAATGCATGCTAATCTAAAAACACTGCCTAACCTAACCTCATGGTCCAAGATTACTCTCAAGATGTTTGGTTGACAGATGTTTTTACAGCCAATCTCTACCAAATACTAGGCAGGATCCAGATCTTGCTTGAAGTTGGAGGATGTTTCAAGATGAAGTTTCTCTGACAAAAAGCCCCTACCATTTCCAAGTGTTGGTATTTGTTTTCAAACCTCCTTCCGCCCCTCCTCTTTCTGGGCTGAGGTGGCTTTCTTCGTTTCACCTGAGCCAGGGAGCTCAATTCGCATTGTTTTTGTCATGCACCTCTCCAGCCTCTGTGCTGAGAGATAGCCCTAATGGTCTGAACCATGTAACATGCTTCACATTGGTACACATACATGATGCTGCAGGACACATGATACCGTAACAATACAGCAGAGTGTTCAAAAGGGGACCTTGCATGGCACATTTGCATCAAACCACAAAGTCACAGTGCAAAAGTGAACAGGAAAGTTACACTGATCATAGCCCATTGTGCATCATGTGACACCATGGAATCACAGATAGATTGAAATGCCAAAGGGGAATATCTTGGCATCCAGGCAACCTGGACTATGTGATAGATGGTCACTTTATACCAAAAAAATCACAAAAATATTTAGGTTACTCCCAGTTCCAAAGAACTTATTCCAGGTCATTTGTATTTGGATCTCAAACCGGAGACAATTCTGTAATAAATTAACTAAAGATGTAATAGCTAAGACAATAAATAAGTTATTTACAAGGTTAAACAGGAAACATACATATAAATAAGTTACAGTCTTAGGCTATGACTACACTAGGCTTTAGTTAGTTCGAATTAAGGGCTTCCTTAATTCGAACTAATAAGTTCGAATAGGGTATTCAAACTAAGGGGTTAATTCAAACTAACTAGTTCGAATTAACCAATGTGGCCATGTTAATTCGAACTAATTTCTTAGTTCTAATTAACCGGCCACTGAAATGAATGGGGATCGCTAATTCGAACTAAGCAAGTGCTTGCTTAGTTCGAACTAACATTCCAGTGTGGCCATGCTAGTTCGAATTAAGCTAATTCGAACTAACTAAAATGAGTTCGAATTAGTTAGTTCAAACTAATTCGAACTAATTTTAGCAAGTGTAGACATAGCCTTAGAGTTTAAAAGAGTAATATAAGTTTCTATAATAAGGAGATCTGTACGTTCTTTACTGGTGATTCACGCCAAGCAACATGGAGATTTCTTGCTTATGTTTAGGAATCTTTGTCCCTCAGAATCCAGACAGCATAAACAGATCTTGTCTACACCTGTAGACCTTGTCTACATTAGAAAGTTTTTTCGACACAAATTACAGAGATGATCAAAAAATGCTGTAATTACAATGCTTGTGGGAGGGATGGATTAAGGGGCCTCAGGTCATAGCCCCCTGGTAGGCCCCCCTACCCTCCACCACAGCAGCCTGCAGGCAAACTGGTGCTGGGGATGGGGCGGGGATGGGGCCGGGGCCAGAGGCTGCTCTCTGCCCCAGCTCCGACCAGTCTGCCCCTGCTGTGGTGGGACCCATTGGTGTGCGTTGCAGCTTCCGGTGTGGCCCTCCAAGGCCACGGGCCCTGGAGGGCCACACCGGAGGCTGTACAGCACACCAGATGGCCCCATCCCTGAACGTGCAAAAATCAGGGCAAGCTGCAAAACGGGGAGCCAAACTCCCCAAACACTGATGGGTGGTACTTAGACCAGTCTTCCTATCAGTCACAACCAGGCTTCTGGTTCCCCCTACCGGATACCAAGAAACCTGTCCAAAATAGAAACAGCTCCCTTTATTGCACTCCAGCTCCTCTGGCTCCCACCTGGCAGGTCCTACACCCCACCATTGTTAATCACAATGCTTATTGTGTTATGCAATGTTTGCTAGTTTGTGACAATAATTACTATAGACAAAAACGCCATATAAAATTATAAATATTTTTATGGAGCGATAACCGATGCATGTGGTACTGAGAAGTGGTTGCAAATGCCTACCTGGGCTGGGGCCTGCACATGCATGAAGGGGGCCCAGACAATACAGGAAGGGGGCCTGGAGATTAGGAGGGTTCTGGGGCCCGTTAAATTATACTTTAACCACTGGGGACTCACAATGTGGGAGCCCCTGGGCACAGGTCCTGTAGGCCCATGTGGTAATCCGCCCCTGGTTTGTGCCTGTCCACACAGCACTCGTGTCACTGAAGTGCATCCATGGTTAGTGCTCTAGCATCAACAGTGAGAGCAATGCACTGTGGGCAGCTATCCCACTGTGCAACTTGCCACTTTGTGCCACTAGGAGTTGTGGGAAGGCAGAGAGGATCACAGTGCATCATGGGTGTGGACTCCATGTCCCATGATGCAGTCATTTCCATTCTGTCATTCCATGGGGTTTTCAACTGTGTTTCATGGCATTTTTCAACTGCCCCAGTTCCCTACATACCTGCCACCTCTGTGTGAAAGGATGGATCTTGTATTGCTCTTCACTGTTGTTGTCAAGTATTCTGAACACATTGTGGCTGGTTATGCAGTATATCATGAGTTCCCAGTTAGAATTGGAATCCGAGGTGCCCGACCTGCTTTGTGCCATGCAAACAAACAATGCCAGATTACTGTTTGCATTGATGGAGCATCTGAATTCAGTGCACCACTGCTTCTGGGCGCATGAAACAAGCACTGAGTGGTGGAATTGCATTGTCATAAAGGTCTGGGGTGACAAGCAGTGGCTGCAGAACTTTTGAATGAGCAAATCCACCTTCATGGAACTCTATATAGAGCTTGCCCCTTCCTGGCTGCACAAGGACACCAGAATGAGAGCTGCCCTCTCGGTGGAGAAGTGTGTGACAATCGCCAAGTGGAGGCTAGCAACTTCAGTCTGCTATCAGTCAGTCACTGATCAGTTTGAAGTGGGGAACTATTCTGTTGGAGCTGTTATTGCAGTTGTGTTGGGCCATTAATCACATTCTGCTACCTATGACTTTGATCCTTGGAAATGAGTGGGAAACAGTAGGTGGTTTCAAAGCAATGGAATTCCTTAACTGTGGTGGGGCAATATATGGCATGCATATCCTAATTTTGCCCCCTAAACATCTTTCAATGGAATATATCAATAGAAATGGCTACTTCTCTATGGTTCTAGAGGCACTTGTGAATCACTACTTTTCAAAGACACAACATAGGTTAAATTCCAAAGGGGTAGCCGTGCTAGTCTATTGTAGAAAGACAACAGAGTCTTGTGGCACTTTTAAAGACTAACAGATTTATTAATCGCATGAGCTTTCGTGGGAGAAAATCCCACTTCGTCAGACGCTTTGAAGATTTTCTCCCACGAAAGCTCATGCAATCAACATAGGTTGTTCAGGGAAGGTGCATTACGCATGGTGTCATGGGATGCATTTCCCCCTCCCCCGCACTATACCTTTAGAGTACAATCTGTGTAAATTTTCTGTTCGCTTTTGCAGTTTAATTGTATGCTTTAATGCAAAATACACCATGCAAGTCTTTTTGGAATGCTCATGACATACTCTATGTTATTGTTATGGTAGCATGTTTCCTGCAGCATTATAAGTGTACCAATGTGAAACATGTCCCCATGTATTTCACATGCCTGGAGGGGCCAAGAAATAGAACTGTCTCTTAGCACCTACACTAAAGAGGTGCATGACAAAGACAATACAAATTAAGCTCCCTAGTTCAGGAGGGAAAGATCATGATGCAAAGGATCGCTTAACTTGAGGAGGGAGGATATTTGGAGAAAATGTCACTTTAAAATTGGTTTAGTGGCTTTTCACCACAGAAACTCCATCTTGAAAGAACTCCACCTAAAAGCAACTGCCTAAGAGCTGTGTCCTACCCATGGAGAAATAGAGACTTGCTGAATGTGAGTGATGAGATGAGTATAATTGTAGTAGTGATTTTAGGTTAAAATGTGTCTCATATTTTTCTTTTGTAGTGAGGAACTCCTGACTGATTAAGTGATTGGGCACTGATTTGCTGTATCCTCACTTAAAATCATGTTTTAATCAATAATCTAGTGTTTGTTTTATCTAAAGTTATGTGGATTTTAGACAGTATGAATGGGTGTGGGCCTAACTTGGAGCAAGGGCTGATTGCATATCAGTTTCTTTGTTAAACTGACAGACCAGAGTAAATGAGCCTGCAGTGAAGAAGGGTTCCAATCACAGGATGGAAGTTTCTGATGTGGTATCTGGGGGGCTGTGGATGCTCACTGGGGGACCATCCCCTGAGTGGCTAGTAAGCACATTTCCACTGCCTGTAACTGATTACACATAGGAGGCTGGTGTAGAATGACCCAGGAGTGGGGGGTCCATCAAGGAAAGCAGGGTTAGTCAGGATCCAGGAGTGGGCAATTGGGGAAGCATAATGGCATACCAGATCAGATTGCCAGGGTGTAGGGATGTCACACATGCATCTTCAGGAACACTGGGCCATAAAGGATGCTGTGTTATGAAATTATGATACTTAGCCATTTTAAGATACTTAGACATTCTATAGAGTCCTGTGGCACTTTTAAAGACTAACAGATTTATTTATCGCATGAGCTCTCATGGGAGAAAATCCCACTTCGTCAGACGCTTTGAAGATAGGCCTATCTCCCACGAAATCTCCCACGAAAGCTCATGCGATTAATAAATCTGTTAGTCTGTATAAGTGCCACAGGACTCTGTTGTCTTTCTACAATAGACTAACACAGCTACCCCTTTGGAATTAGACAGTCTATGTTAGCATGAGTAGATAATAGTTTAGCTTAGCATAAGTGAGCAACAGTACTGAAGCCTTAGGCCGTGGGAAGGTAAACTTATAACCCTGTACTCCTCTGGGGTCCGAGAAGCTTTAAGAGACGCAAACATCCCGCTTCGAAAGGAAACAAAGACCCCTGGAAACCATAAATCTATTAGTGATAAGGTAAAGAAAACATATATAATGAGGACAG
Source organism: Pelusios castaneus (assembly GCA_007922175.1). Lineage (NCBI taxonomy): Eukaryota > Metazoa > Chordata > Testudines > Pelomedusidae > Pelusios > Pelusios castaneus. The sequence continues at coordinate 2,994,772 of ML685899.1, read as the reverse complement.
GACCATAAAGAAATGAAACAGCCATCCTGCTTCAGGGAAAAGTAAAGATAAACACAAATGATGAGGACCAGACCAAGAAGGGTAAAGGCCAGGCCAGGCGCAGCTGAAAACCTACGAATTTGCCCTATCGTTAATTGGACAACGTCATAATCAAGGGGTGTACCTGGGCAGTCTTTGAGGGGGTTAATCAACAATAAAATGTGCAAACACAAGTCTGTGGGTGTGCTCCTACCCTGCGTGGTACTGGAGTCACCCATCTGCAGATGCTAAATAAACTCTAATCAATTTCCTTATAACAGGAGACAGGTCCTTCTTTAAGCTGTGAGGTAATCGAGCCACGGAGCGACTCCCTCTTGGGTGAGGGGCCCCCTAGTCGCGTCCGTAACAGCTGCAAGCACTGACTTTCTTTACAGACTACAAGATTCCAGTGGGGGATGGTGAAATGCCCATAAGGATCCTGGGAGACCCAGGCTATCCCTTAAATTGGCAACCTGAATAGCAGCAAGGAGCACCTCAATAACAGGTTGAGCAGGTGCTGAATGATTGTTGTATGTGTGTTTGGCAAAATAAAAGTTCACTGGCGATGCCTTTATGGCAAGTTAGACCTAAATGAGGAAAATATTCCCATGATTATAGCTGACTGCTGTGCACTCCATATTTGTGAAGTTAAGCGTGAAAACTTCTTCTGGGTGATGTGCAGAGGCAGACAACCTTGCAGTTGAATATGAACCACCAGATGTCAGGGCAATTAGAAGGCCACAATGGTGGCCATTCAAATCAAGGAGGTCTTGAGGAACTATACTGACAATGTCCAAAGGGGTAGCTGTGTTAGTCTAGGTCAGCAAGATAAACAATGAGCAGAATAAGATGTCTTTGTAAACACCACTGTGCCATGCTATCCAGCTAGCATTATGTATCAATGTAAGCTACAACTGCCACCTGCAACAGACAAACATAGTTTATTCTGCACAAAGTACATTAAATAATAATTATTCACAACACACACAAAAAGGTTGGCTAGATGGGAGAAAGCAGTGAGTGACAGTGAGAGTTATGGTAGTTGGGTGTAAATCTAGCTATCGTCTGGAAGCTGTCTGAAGGGGTGAAATGAACAGGGTACTGAGATGGGCTAGGAGTTTGGTAGGAATGTGTGGGTGGAGTTTGGGGAGGGCATGGATAGTAGTTTAGGAGTGGCTGTGAGCTGGGGTTGAGCACACATAACTTCAGCCTGCAGCATCATGAGTGATTTTAGCAACTGTTTTCTCCTCCATGGCTTTTATCATGCGCTTATGACTTGCTATCATTCATTCTGGGTTTTTCCTCCTCTCCTATCAATTTTCTGATTTTTGGACACAGTGCTTCTTCCTTCATGCCCTTTTCTCCTTTTTCTTCCACCTCAGAGGATTGGAGGAGTTCTTAGAACATCTCCCCTTTGCTTCTGCATGGTTGTTTTCCTATCAGCTGCAGGCACTCAGCTGGTATGGGGTGGTTTCAACTCAAGGGTATATCTGTAGAAGCACAATAAACACGGAATAGAAACATTGTGAGTGCAATAATAGCATTCATGCACTATTGTAAATTAACCTCTTTTTCACTTTCCCCGGATAAGCGCACACCTCTACAATCAACCAAAGCATGGTGAGTTATGCCCAGGTTGAGAGGCCCTCAGGATAAGGAAAAGGTTCTGGGTGGTTGTTTGGGGTATTGAGGCAGTAAATAGGGACATTTCAAATTGTGTCAACATTTTCCACAGGTGGGAGGCAATGAAGCCAATATTTCACTCCTGAGAATGAGAGTAAGCAGGGCTGCTAGGGTACATCTGCTTCAGGCAAAGAGCTTCAAACTGGTCCGTACACTGCTTGCCTGTGTGCTGCTTTGGTTCTGGCACAAGAGATTCCTGATTGGCATGGGAAAATTTCCTACAATAGGGGAAGAAACAAAGCAGCTCTACTGGGGTTTCTCCAGCAGATGATGGGCATGTACCTCCCAAAAGATTTTCTAGATTTTTTCTCTGGAGAATATCCTTGAAATCTTGGTGTTCATTAACACACTTTCCTACTGCAATGCCTAGCTTCACAGAGTAATAGGAAGCACATGCAAACCCAGGTACTGTTGTGCATTTCTTTTGCAAAGGACAGCATCAATTCAAAATAATCACTTATCTAAGCTCCCCTGCATGCTAGAGCTGGAGGGCTAGGTTGGGCTTGAACCCTCATGGGTACAGAAGAAATGCTAGCTCCCTATATGTCAGCAAATGACCCGGTCCCCTGCCCCACACTGTCCTTCAACTCCTTCTCCTCATCTATGACTTATTTGTTGGGGTTGAGTCCGGTGTCCACTGCCTCCGGGACGATGGAGGTATCCACATGTCTCTTGGTGGTGAAGGTGGCCTTACTGCTGAAGAAGGCTTCCAGCTCTTTATAAAAGTGGCAGATCTTTGACTCTGCATCAGACTGATGTTTTGACTCCGTAGCCTTTTGGTAACCCTGGCTGCAGCGCCTTAATTTTTACACAGCACTGCAAGGTGTCCTGTTTATAGCCCTTCTCCACCCTTAAATGAGAAATCTGGTTGTAGGTATCATAGTTCCTTTGGGTGTAGCGGAACTGGGACTGCACAGCTTCCCCTCGCCAAATGCCAATCAAATCCAGACACTCTGGTGTGCTCCAAGCAGAGAATCTGGTGTGTGGAACTGCCATTGTCAGCTGGGAAGATGAGATGTTAGCTCTCCATACCAAGCAAAAAGCTCTATACCTCTCATTGAGGTGGTTTTATTTTGTTGCAAAATCAAGGGAGTTGGGTCAGTTGGGGGAAGGGAGGGAGAGTGATTGCAGTGTGTATACCACCACTGTTTTTGGTGCAAACAGCTGACTTTGATCAACAAAAGTCTCAACTGTAGACCAGGCCCTAGTTGTTTCTTCTAAGAGATTTTTATTCCCACCTCTAGAATGTAAGATGAAAAGATGAGTTCACATGTAGACTTCCCATTCCCGTAGGGAGTGAGGGCAGTCAACAAGATGTGTTCTGTGATACCTCATTTTCCTTCAGTGGGCCACCTTACCTTAATTAATACTTCTTTTTCTGTTTTTTTGAGTTACACAATTACTGAGGGTTACAATACAGTCAGTGTAACTAACTCTATACAATGGAATACAGATATTACAAGGATTAATACCTTGCAGCATTTTCTGAGCATCCTATACAGTCTAAAGTAAACACATTCTTATACACTAACATCTATTTTTTAACTATGCTGACCCACAGGTAAGCTACAATGGTATCTAGCTATGCATTTGTCACTGTTCAGTGTGGCCTGAGATCTTAGCATGACCTGGCACCTGATCTGCCAGTGTCACACTGATGTTTATAACATTTACTGATAAAAATGTAATCATTCCATGCCTGATTTCTGAATCTCAGCATTTCTCTGTTATCTGTCTAGTGACTGATCTGCATAAAGGAGAGCAGCCTATTACCGCTACCAATTAATTCAAGCGATAGGTAAAAGTCTGTGCTGTGCATCTAGATGTCCCAACCATGTTAGACATATGTGAAAGATCAATTTAATTCCACTCAAAGATTTTTTTGTTTTTGTTTGTTTGTTTTTACTTTAGGAAATTACATAAAATCACATTACAATTAATGTTGCAAAGTCAAGAACGCAAAAGCTAGGAAATGCTAGCATTAAGGTTGCCTACAGTATCTTATTTTGGCTCCTATGTGTGATGCAGACTTTAATTACAGTATCACATGCTGTGTTGCCCACAAGACCCCTGCCTCCTTCAGAGCACAAAATGACTGGTGCTCAGAGTATGTATTGACATTATATAGTAATGAAAAGCTGTTACTGGCCTCATTTATTGTAGAAGTTGAAAGATGTGAAGTGAAGGAGGCAGAGGGACTCCAGGAAAAGAGAGAATGGGCTAATGGTTAAGGCAATTAAATGCCATGATGCAGAACTGAAATCTGTGTCTGCTTCTCCCACAGAATTCCTCTGTGATCCTGGGCAAGTCACTTAGACCAAACTTGTCACAGGTGACTACTAATTTATGTTGCTCATTTTATGGGTGCCCAAATTGAGGCACCTAAAGCTTGGCTTACAGAATTGATCAGTACTCATAGTGGTTCTTTGAATATGCAGAGTGCTTTTAAAATACTAAGTACTCCAAAAAACAAACAAACAAACAAGCCAAACCAAAAAAACCCCTAGATGATTCAAATTCAACACCCAAAATTACAGCACACCCATTATAGGTTGGTTGTAAAAGGCAAGGGCGTCAGTTTTCCATCTCTAATAATTTACCTCAGAGAGATTTAGTAAAGATAAATTAATTTGTGTGACACTCTAAACTACAATACGAGTACCCATGCCAAGAAAAGCCCATGAAGAAATTAATAATCCTTTACTCAATGTAGGGTTTAATTCCAGTATATTAAGCAAGGGCCATATAAATGCTAATATAAAAATGAATACTGAACAACTTCCATTCAGTGACCACAGGTCATCCTGGGCACTGAGCTGTAGAAAAAAACCCATACACGATTAATGTGAGAGGCAACCATCCTGAGTCAGCCACAGCCAATGGTCTCTCTTTCCCAATACCCTGGCTCTGACAGGGACCCGTATCAGAGCTTCAGGAGGAGTATATGCAACCCATTAGTCTAAATGGAGAGTTTCCCTTGAAGAGATCTGTTGGGTCACTGTTGCTAGGCAGATTTAGCTGCTTAGAGCCAGAAGGTTCTGGTCTGTGGAGTGGCAGTTCTGAGCATGCTCCACACGGTCTCCTGCTGCTTGCTGCTGGAGTGAGATGCCTGAGAGCCAGCAGCCAGGGTGGTGGGATTGAGAGGGGCCCACGTGCTCTGTGCACAGGGAGAAGTGAGCCAGGAGCAGACAGCGGCTGTTTCCCCCCCACTCTGAAGCATTTTGCTTCAGGTCAGTGATATTGCTAACCCTCCAGCAGGGCAGTCTGGGGCACTGGGTGCAGAAAAGGGACCAGTGGAAGAAGAGGGGGTTTCTTTTAATTGGATACTTTGAGTAGTATTAAATACTGGGCGGAATGAACAGTTCTTTACTGTAATAAGGGGGAAGAGTTAATTATACTTTGTTATTCTCAGAGTTGTATGTTTTCTTTTGCTTCAGGGTTTCTTTCTTTCTATATCTCTCTCTATATATAAATGAGTGGTGCGTAAGCAGCAAGCTGACTGAAGAGCAGGGTTGCCTGGCAGATTCCAGCAGACAAAGAGCAAGGAGCTGCTTCTTCCTACTCAAGCCTTCAAGCTTAGCCTACAGAGACTATCACTGAGAGCCAGGTGAACTCCACCAGAACTTTGGGACACTTGAGTGGATAGTGTTTCTGAGGGGCTGCTCTGTTTAAATTCATTTTTTTTCTTGTTTATATGTATTGTGAAATAGTAAATGTGAGTTCCTAAAATTAGCCACATCTTGTTATAGATTTATATGGTAGTCATTATTTTGTTTTTTAAATCATATGATTTATAAAGTTAATGTTTAATAAAACTCATTACTTTTCTTCCTTTGTTTTTATCTGCTTTGAACAATCTTTGCCGTGAGTCCCATACAAACTGGATCCTGGGTCTCCAGCTGCTTTCTCCACAGGGGTTGGGGTGTATTTCTGTGAGGCACTGGAGAAGGGCAATTTAATTAATTTTAGCCCACCTGAAGGTTACATATACAGAACAGGGCAATTATGGAGTGATCCACCCTGTCCTGCACTCTGGTCTTCTGATATAGGTTGAGAATAGGATTGCATCCTAAACCAGGTTTGCTAATGGCCACTGATGGACCCTGCCTCCATGAATTCAACTAGTTCTTTTTTGACCCAGTTCCAAAGGGGTAGCCGTGTTAGTCTAGTGCAGCAAAACAAACAAGGAGTCCTGTGACACTTTTAAAGACTAACAAAATTTATTGATCACATGAGCTTTCGTGGGAGAAAATCCCACTTTGTCAGATGCTTTGAAGCATCTGACGAAATTGGATTTTCTCCCACGAAAGCTCATGCAATAAATAAATTTGTTAGTCTTTAGAAGATGCCACAGGACTCCTTGTTTGTTTTGACCCAGTTACATTTCTGATCTTCATAACACCCCCAATAATAAACCCCACAGGTTAGTTGTGTGCAAAAGTACTTTTAACTTGTTTGTATTAAACCTGCTGCCTATCGTTTTTTGAATTGTGGGCAAAGGTAAAGAATGTTTCTCTAGTCACTTTTTCTGCACCACCTGCCATGTTGTACTTTTCTCACAGCCCCCAGTCACCTCCTTTACAAGCTGAACAGCCCCACTCAATCTCTCTTCTTGCGGCAGCTGCTCCATGCCCTGGCACAGGCTTGCTGCCTTTCTCTGCCCTTTTAGAACAGGGCTGAGCAAAACTGCAACCACCATGGATTGATGGAGCAGCTGCCTTCGGCTGGTCCCCGTCTCCTTATTTAGCCTTTTCCTCCACGGCCCCGAGGACACCGTTGCCGCGGCAGACCGAGCTGCTGCAGTTTCCACAGCCCAGCCACCTGGGTGAGGCTCAGTGACGCACACCCCACCTCGCACCTGCTGCAGGGATCGCGATACCGACGGGCATTGCTTCGCGCTGTGCAACAGCCCGTTTCCCGCCAACGGCTCCATAACCGCCTCCACTCAGCGCTGAACGAACGGACGTAGCCCGAGCAGATCCGCGCTCTCCCCGCGGCGAGCTCTACCCTGCCCCGCCTCGCCCCATCAGTAACAGTTGCGGCCCCCAGCGCGCTGCCAAGAGGCTGTCCCGTGCTTGGCTCCGCGGAACGCACCCGACGCAACCTCCGCAGGTCTCGAGCGTAGCCCACCCTGCCAAGCGACAGGACTGGGGAACCGCTTCCTGGAAGCGCGGCATTAGCTAGAACTCAGCCACTACCGGCCCACCGTCGAAAAAACACCTCCCCCCCAATCAGAGCGCCGGATCCAGAGTGAGCTGCGCCTATTGGACGCGGCCTACCCGACCTCACCAATCAGAACTCTTGGTCAGAGTTACGAGAAGAGGAGGAAGGGCGTTTATCTGTCACAGCCATTAGACAGAGCGCAAGGCGGGTGATCAGCTGGCTCTTGGCTCGACCCTCTTGACTTACGGATTGGCTACGGAGTCTGTAAGTATAGCGCTGCTCGTTTCCCATTTGCTGACTGAGATGTCAAGGTTTTGCATGTACCATCAATGGCCTCTTTCTTTTCCCTATGATTAGCCGATGGAGCTGTCTGTGAAACGATTCCATTATCTGATTGGTTTTTGGAACTGCCAGTAATGCCCTGTTAGCCCTTTCCCTGTCCTCTCTCTGGCTGCTGAATGGCTGTGATGTGTGTCAGTGCAGTGATTTTCCATTCTGGTTGCTTATAGGGACTGTCAGTAGAGGCCATCTTCTCACTATACCCGCCTCCTGTTGTCATTGATTGGCTGTAGGAAATGTCAGTGTGGCGGCTCCCCCAATGGGCGGCCCGGGGTGTGTGCGGTGCGCGCGGTGTGGCCGGCCCGGCGGCGGCGGCGGCAGCGGGAGGCGGCGGCGCGCGCCTGGATCCCGGTCGCGAGGAGGCGGAGGAGGATGTGGCGCGCGGAGGGGAAATGGCTGCCGAAAACAAGCCGGAAGGTGAGAGCGCAGAGGAGCCGGGCCTGGGCCCTCAGTCCGGCCGGGGGGAGGGGGCGCAGCCGGGGGCAGTGTCGTCGCCCCGCGGGCTGGCCCGAGGCGGGCCCCGCACCCCGCGTCAGAAAGTTTATCTCCGCTGAGCGCAGGGGGGCGCGGCGCAACTCGACCGCGACGGGCGCCCCCGCGGGGCGGGGCACGGCTTGGTGCCGGCACCCTCAGGTCGGGGGAGGGCAGCGTGGGGCACCGGCCTGCGCCGTGAGGGGAGCGAGTTACGAGGACATCTCTCCCTTGTGGTATTGGGGGTGAAAGGGCATCCTATCGCCCCACGGCCCGGGTGTGCCCCTGCTGCGAGTACCCCGTCCCCCATCTTCCCGCCATAGGCACCTCGTCTATCCATCCTCCCGCCATGGGGGATGAAGGCCAACCCCCGGGTACCGCGTGCCCCCCTTCCCGCCATGGGGGGCCCCCAGAACTCGTTCTTCCCCCCCGACAGGAGGGGTGGAGGGTGGGCCCCAGGCACCCCGTCCATCCTTCCTGCCATAGGGGGCAGACTGTGCAGGGGAGGCCCAGGGTGCCCCATCCATCCGCCATCTCCCGCTCTCCCCCCCCCCTGCCATGAGAGGGGGAGGGCAGGCCCAGGGTCCCCTATCTATCCACTGTCCCCTGTCATGAGAGGTGGAGGGCAGGCCCAGGTGCCCTGTCCATTTGTTATCCCCCTGCCATGAGAGGTGGAGGGCAGGCCCAGGATGCCCCGTGTATCTGCCTCTCGTCCCCCTGCCATGATGGGTTGAGGCCCAGGCCCAGGGTGTCCTATTCCTCCGCTGCCCCCTCGCCATGAGGGCTGGAAGGCAGGCCCAGGGTGCCCTGTCCATCTGCCATCCCCCCACCATCAGGGTGCCCTGTGTCGTTGCCCTCCCCTGCTATGAGGGGTGGAAGGCAGGTTCAGTGTGCCCCATCTATCTTCCTCTGCTCCCGCCATTGGGGGGGGAGGGTGGGCCCCAGGAACCCAGTCCATGTCTTGCCGCTGACATCATTGGGTGTGGAGGGCAGGCCTCGGGCACCCAGTCCATCTCTTCCCACTCCCGTCATTGGGGATGGAGGGTGAGCCCTGGCCACCCCATCCATCTTCCCCTGTTCCCGTCAAGGGGGGGAGGGAGGGTGGGTCCCGGGTACCCTGTCCATCTTCCCCTGCTCCTGCCATTGGGTGTGGAGGGCGGGCCCTGGATACCCAGTTCATCTGTTGTCCCCCCACCATGAGCGGTAGAGGGCAGGCCCCAGGCACTCCATCCATCTCCCCCTGCTCCTATCATGGGGTGGGTGGACTTTAGGGTGGGCCCTGGGCATCCCATCCATACCCGCTTTTTCTGCCAATGGTGGGATGAAAGGTGCGCACTTCATCTATTCTCCCTTCCCTGGGGGAGGGGAAAGGAGTGCATCCTCACTCCTGTTCTCCCATGAAAACCTTTGTCTGATAAGCAATAATAGTGCACGTATCCTTTTTCTCTCTCTGAGTAGAGATGGCAGGAGGAGAGCCATGTGTCCGTCACTGGGCAGGGCATGTTTATCACTTCACAATGTGGGTGGAGATGGTGGTTCAGAGTGAGCTTCCTCGCCATGTGAAAAGATCTAAGATGCAGGCCCAAGCATGCTGGGGAAGGGTAGGGCATCCTAAGCCCAGACTGGGCAATATTTGCTCCCACCTCTTTGTGAGAAGATGACAGGCAATATATGAGGCCCATGTAAAAAGTGGAGGACAGGACAAATATGACTGTCATTATGGTGCGAAAGAGAATGTGTATGTGTGAAAGGCTTGACTTACATGTACCCTCCATTTGGGGCAATTACAGGGCATGCTTTTGTGTGCACCCACAGGGGCAAAGGTCAGGTTATATTCGTGCACACCCTTCTGTTTGAGGGACTGATTTATGTTTTAACTATTTATTAAAATTAACCAAATCAACTCTACCTATTGGTGCACATAATTGGTTTATATTAATGGGTTTTGTTGTTGCTCTATTCTGTTCCCTGCTTCTTGCTATTGTATGTTGCATTTTCTTGTGGTGTTTTACATTTTATTGTACTCTTTGTGGGGTGAACTGTCTTTTTACTCTGTTTGTTCAGTATGTCACAGTGGGGCCCTAATTAAGCTGCTGCTCTAATATAAAAATATAAATAATCTGAGCACCTGTGAGCTTGGTAGTTCTGCTGATGGTAGCAGTACAGTATGGCATTTGGAACCCTCCTTCCAATCCCATCAGTTGACGTATATGTGCACTCATTACACCCTTCCTCCTCCCCACAGGCAGGGTATAGTTTTTTGGATCCTCATGGGGAGGGCCAAGTATGTTGTCCGCAATCTGGAGGGCAGGGCAATTACAAATTGCTGATGCAAGGAACTGGTCATGGCATTAGGACCCATTTTGGGGAGAAAGCAGATCACCATGTGGGGTTGGGTCAGTACATATGTATAGTCATGAATTACAAGTTCTTAAGAGCAGGGACGACTGTCTACTTATGCTTTGCCTATCATAATGTGACATGCTCTCAGTTGGGACATCAGGGAGCTATCATAATATGTATAGTAATAATTGTGCCCACCACATGGGAAGGGACCGGATGTGTGCTTATTGTGGAGTATAGGAGGTAGATGCTGTCCCTCTGTTGTATAGCTTATTGGGGAGGAGTTAGGAGATCATATACTCGTTTCTCACTGGGTGATGGTTAGCCTGTGGGATGAAAAGAGCAATTGTAGGAGCCCCCCACCCGTGTAAAAAATGGCACATCTCCCCTTATGCTGGTGCATGCACGGCCCTCCCACACGTATTCCTTTAGGGGGAAGGGATAGCATGCACCTGCAGCCACCTTGCTCCTATAAATATTCTGAATAAAACTGATTATATGAGTGCTGAGAGGATGAATATGTCCTCAGTAATGAGTATACACTCTGTATATGTTGTTACTTACGTGTACATGGGTTGGGTGTGCTGGAACCCTTTCTAAACTTCTAATGTGTTCTTACCACAGCTCATTACATAGCAAGAGGATGGCATGTGCACTTTTCTTCCCAGCACGTACAATTAAAGACAAAAATGCGCCTTCTCCAATAACTCACATAATGAGTTGTGTACATAGCCCTTTATTGAGTAAAACCCTGTAATGAGGGGAGGACATGCTGACTACACTCACTGAGGGGTAGGCTACATGCTTTTCCCCAACACTGTTAAACCATGGTAATGTCAATGCATAGAAATAGATAAATATATTACACTTTTGGTTAATGAGGAAAGACAAATAACATTTTTGTTGGGGGGTGGGGGGAGATTCCAAATAGAAAATTTTATTTTTAAGTATCTGAACAGTTCTGTGCAAGTTCTGTGCACAAATAAAAAGGTGTGCTGTCAAGTTCCTGTCGTTTGGAGAGAGTGTATGTATGCCCTCTTGGTTTAGAGCTTCTGTAATTTTATTATTTCAGGAAGCTTTTGTGGGTAAAAGAAGTGGGCAAAGAGTGAATCCGTTAAGTAGGAGGGGAAGTATATTTGGGCTAGAGAGTGACATGACATTTATACCCTCTGAAATAGTTTTCAGGAGGTGGCGGAAATGAGAAATTGTATATTGAGAGAATTTTTTTTTAAAAAAAAGGTTGAGTAATACAGGATTTCTGTATTCTCACGTTTATGTTGTAGATTTAGGCAAAGATAACTTAATTTTGCTGTTGGATACTCCAGAAGAGATTGAAAGCTGTGTGGATAACATAAAATGGGAGTTCAGCTTCACACTTAAAGAAATTGTTTTTTGAAATTATTTTAGAAAAACACATATATTTTATATGTGAAGGAAAGAGTTAAAGCATACAACTCTTTTTAGCTCAGAGTTGTTCTCAGTAATAGATTGTTGAAAAACAGAAGATCCAAGATAAGGATTTTTTTATTACATATCCACAAGGGGGTAGTGATGTACTGTCTAAGATATTTGGAGTGGAAGTGCTGGGTAATCTTTTTTTGAAACACTTTAGATTTACAGATAAAGGGGACATATTTGCATTTTAACTTAATAAGATCTTTTTTAAAAAATGTTTATTGGCAAAATTCTTGAGTTTAACATGCTGCTTTTATATTTTGAGAAAATAACCATTTATTACTTTTGAATGATGAAATCCACTTCCCAGTACTGCAATTTACATATGCATACATGATTGCCAGGACAAGAGTTGTAAATATAAAGTGATTTTTTTTTTTATGTATAGTTATTCAGAATGTTGAGAAATACAAGTTGGAAGTTGGGATAAAGCTGTGAACAGGCTTTATGAAGTTGGTGCATATTTCTAGTGCATGTGGAATGTGGACCACTTATATAAAAAAGCTATAAAGAGACAGCTCAAAGTAAATTCATATAATATGTTTTCTTTTAATGTAATTTTGGTTTTTCTCCATTGTCTAAGTTTATCAAAAACATAATTTCACAACGTATTTCACAGTAACTTGTAATGTAACTGGTCCACAGAGCCTGGAGAAGAAAAACAAATTGTGGTGCTAATTCTGTATTGGGTAGAGTTTATTATTTAATATTGTGGCAGTCAAAAGCATGAAGCACGTTCGGGTTGATTGTGCTAGGAGCTGTGCAGATATACTGTTGTTCTTCTGGGGCAGAACAATGAATGATGATCCATGTAGGGTCCTTAATTACGTAGGGGAGAAAAAATAGATAGTTGATTTACCATTACAGGAAATAACTGGTTAAAGCTTTCTTTCTAATTGTCATGTAAAAATCACATTTACTGTAACTAACTTTAATAATTGATGTAAAAATATGAAAATAATTCTCTAAGGCCTGCCAATTTGAGACTATAGATATTCTTTGTGTTCAAGTCTACCTTGAGGAGATGTGGTAAATACTCTTTACTTCATCACTCCTGACTCCTTAGTGCTCCCTTTTCCCTGAGGACGTTATCTTTCTCTTTCAGTAAACCTTAGTTAACTCAGTGTGTCTCTTCTGGGATATTTTTTTCTTTATATGCTACTGTTTCTTGGATTACAATCTTTTGCCACTTGTGTGTGCAGTGCCTAGCACAGTGAATTCTCCATACACTACTGCAGTATAAATATTATATTACAAAAGAGTGATGAACAGGAGTTTGTTGTTTGCTTAATCTTTCATTAATATTTATTGATGCTCCTGAATTAATTACTTTTATCTGTTGTGCTGAGATTTAGTATAGATCAGGCTTTATTCTTTTTTCACTTACATTGGTGTAGACTGTAGATGGTTAACTCCATTGAAATCTAAACAGTGTAAAACTGGTGTAAATGACAGGAGAATCAGACTCTGTTTCTTGAATTCATTGTTAGAATATTCTGTTTACTAACTTTTAATTAATTTGTCCCCTTTCCCTTCATGATTTTATGTGGATGTGTACTAATGTTTCCCCCCCATATCCTGTATTAGTACTGAGAACATGTAATAGGTTTAATGATTTCATATCGGTTAATAGTCATTAACCTTAATGCTGCTGGATTAAATTGGGTTTTCATCAGGTCTGCCTAATGTATGACTAATTATTATGTTTGTTTAATTTCTTCATGGGCTGTTAAAAATCTCTTATGCTGATAAGAGTGACCTGCAAGGTTACTCATTCTTGTAATTTACTGCTGCATAAGATTTGTTGTAAATATCCTCTTTCATGTCTTATATGTGAACTTTTCAATTTTGGTATTGGAAATGAGTGCCTTACTTTAGTCTATATTATGTTGGCTAACTCCTTTATCTGAATAAAACACATGCTACATAATTTGAAGTTGAACTGAAAAGTCCATTGCAGAAACCTAAATGATTCTCAGCTAGTCAACAATTTCTTTGTGTACTTCTAACAATAACTGCACATGGTAATTCAGTGAGTTGACCTACTTCTGTAAAAGATTTTTAAGGAGTCATGATATGAAATATTAATTTTTTAAATGCTTGAAATTTAAAGTCCGTCTGTCAAAAGTTTAAAAGTGAGCAATTAAAAACACAGTTGTATGAAGACAATTATTACAGCAGAGGTGCTGGTAACCTGGGTGTAGAACTCAAGTCTTATTTCCTGCTTTAACTTTTAAAATGATTTGTAATTGTATATTGAATTAGCTGCATTTGAAATTAGCACTTTTGACAGTCCTGTGACTGAAGTCCATTTCTTATCAATGGACCAGTACAGCCTCAGTACTGTAAGCTTCTCTTTAAACTATTAGGAAAAAGTCCACATCTTCTAAAACATTACCATGGACATGCTAGTAGAAGAGAGGCCACTGATTGCCTTGGCATGGAAGCTGAAGAGCCCTCTCACTGTGAAACATGTAATATTTCTGGGGCAGGATTGAAGCACACTGGCAGAGTGCAATGAGAATTCTAGTGAATTCTAGTGCTCTGATAATACAAATAATAAAATGTAACGTATTACTACTGCTTCTCATGCTGTACCTCTCCTATGGTTAAATGGAAGACTTGAGTCTCCAGAATGTCAACATGACACCTTCAGCCAGCATTGAATTCATTTTTTAAAAAAACATGAGCAGAGAACTGACTGCAAAACAAGTATGTTTCTTTGTATTTGGTTTATTTTTAGGAATAGTTTTGGAAGCTGACATTCAAAATGCATTTGGCCAAATACAATGGCCAAGTTAATAAACTAGTACTGTACTTTTATTCCTTGTCGCAGTTAAGTTATATTACTGAGGTGGTGATTATTGATTTTATAGCTGTTAAATCAGGGAGGCTCAGTAAATATGATTGTGATGGAGATGTTATACTAGACAAGGTAATTCTTAGAACATTGTTACTTCCCTGACTGCCAGCTAAATGAATGTTTAGAAGAGTGTCTGCAGCAGTTATGGGGTTATTTGGCTTTTGAAATATTTAGTATGCAATTTAATATTTATAATAAAATATGGAAAAGGAAAATATAGGGGTAATCAGTGTCAGTAGCAATAATAGGTGGATGCAGGTTTTTTTTGTTTTTTTTTTTAGGAGAGCGTCTTAAGAGTTTTTTGAAGTAATTTACTATCAAGTAGTTTCCTATAGTCACTAAATGTTTGCATTAAAAAATGCAGAATTCTAGTTGGATAGTTTACAGCTAATGGGGGAAATGATGTCACTTGACCTTTCATTATTCTATTATCAGTTACTTTGGAATATGTGTATTTTCAATATATTGAATGTTAGTTTTCTGACCAAGTTAATTTTGCACATCGAAGAGCATATTGTGATTAGGTTTTTAGATTATTAAAAAGATACTTTTTTTTCAAATATCTGTTTTTCTTTTGTTAACCCCTTTATAATGAAGAACAAATGAAACTGGCTGCCCTGGTGATGATGAGATTAAGTTATGTATAACAATCCTGGTAGTTGCTGGACTGAACTGTCTTTGAATCAGTTGCTATGAAAAAATAAGTATCTGTTCTTCTGAATAATCTGTTGGCTACCACAATTCATTAAATGTTTGTTGGCTGGAGGGCAGGGCATGCACGGTGCTATGGAACTTCATTTTATGGCTAATCCACTGTGGCAGGTCTCTGAGCCCTATGACTTGGTGTAAAGCTTGTCTCTTCTCGTGCCTCTCTCACAAGTGGATTGGGAGGATTGCAACCAGTTTGGTAACTAGTCAGTCTCCCAGTGTTAATACTGGATAATAAGTTAGTTAAAACTCCCAAGTATTACTCCATGTCCTAAGACTGTGGTGGATGCTTTTGGTAAATTTTAAAAACAAAATGTAATGTTCGGTTACAAATACTTGTGTTGTTCTTCCAAGGACAGGAATGAACTAATGTTTTACTTCTTACAGAACTGAATTTATTGTATAATTGTTCATGAATGCTAGGCTCCTGGCTTTAATGTGCTTTTTTGTACGTGTTAGCTTAATTCTCAGGATTGCCATCTTTACCTAAATTTAGACTGTGGTGCTCTGAGGGAGCATGGAGCTGTGAAGTTAACTCAGTTCACTCTTCACCTCAGTTTTACATGAATTTCAGTTTACAGTTTAATACTTAATTTGAAATTTAGATAAAATTCTAATGTAGACAGTGAACTTGTTTCCTTCTCTCTTCTGTCCCCTTCCCTTTCAGGGGCTTCTTAATCATGTGATTTACAGTCAAGGAAGTGAAGTCACTTCATAGTCTCCAAAATATGAAAGACTTTTTAGCATTTGAGTATGGGGACACTGCCTCTCAAAATTAAATTAAAGTCATTCTCATGAGAATTGCATTAAAAAAAAAAATAAAAAGCCTGCTAGGTTTTTACAACTGAAACATTCCTATTTTCTTTTGGACTTCCTTGGTGTTAGAGAAACCCTAATGTATGTGCTTCTCAATCACTTCAGGCCTTCAGTTTTAAGTATGGATCTTGGGTGACTTTATATTGTAGTTAGATTTTTGAGATACCTGTGAATAGAGTAGTTTTAATCAGTTTTTGTGTTAAGGGCTACCATCAACTTAAACTCTAGTCAGTTTTTTAAAAGGAGTTAAAAGTAGTTTCAGGTTCAGCGTCTGCCCTTGAGTTCTCCAGCAAATGTATATTTGTTGTTTTACAGTCACTTCCTTATTTTTAAAATGTTTTTCATCTTTCTTCTACTAGATGAAAAGACCAACACAAACAATAGGGAAAACAGGTTGATTATACCAGGGAAACAGTAAAGCTGACTTTTTATAAAGTGTTCTCAAATGCATATAACATACCAAAAATTAATATTTTTTTCTGACTTTAATTCTGCATGCAACTTCTAACAATATTAGTTAAAAAGTGTTATTTCCAAATGTATCCCTTTGAGATCTGAAATACTTGACCACTCTTGGGTGGAGGCTGTATCTCTTTTTCTCCTGCCTGGGTTTTTTCCAGGCTGCACAGTTCCCTGTCCACACTGTTAGTTTCCCAGAGAGACAGATTGCATAAGCAGGCCTGCTTTTCTTTCTTTTTTTCCCCTTTCTTTCACCTGGCAGTGGTGCGAACTTGCTGCTATGACTGGATCAGCCAGCAGCTAGGGACTGTAGCTGTGGACGCAATCACAGGCGCTGTGGGCAGACAGGTGAGGGTAAGCTGTTCTCCACCTGTGCAGCTCCTGCCATGGGCAGCAATTGCAGTCTTCGTGCAGCAGGGACAGGGCTGCCTCTCCCCCTCTCTTCTCCTCCTAATGCGGCGGTTGAATGTCATTTGGAAGCTTCTGGTTATATGATCGGAAGCAGAACTGCCTGGGCCCACCCGGGAGAGTCAGGTGCCCAGCTAGAAAATGGGAGCTGGCTATGCCCCTTCCTTAGAGGTTACAAACAGTGTAATGGTTCCCAGTTAAAAGATAACACACAGCTCTTTTTAAGCAAGGATATTTATTTTTAAGGTGAAAGCTTTAGTAAAAACATGTTAAAAACACTAGAAGAACCTATATGCATGCTAGTAAGCTTGCCAGAAATCACCCCAACTCAAACAAGTGCTCTGGTATTATTCAGCTCAAGTGTGTGTGTGGGGGGGGGCGTATTTTTTTTTTTTTTTTTTTTTTTTTTTTTTTGAGGTCACAAGTTTGTAACAGCTGTTCAGGAGAGCTTTCATGAATTGTGCATTTTTTTCCTTTTTGCGGTTTGGACCTTTGATTTCCCCCCTTGCCCCCAATGAAACAGGTGATCAGTACACAAAGATCCCCTCCTCGTGGTGAAACTTCAAAAGTCTGCATTACAAAACCTGAGGGGGGTACATTTGCCTGTTCTTCCCCCTAGAGATTTCCCAGGAAACCTATTTAACTTTATGCCATTAGTACGTTCTTGTGTGTCACGTGGTCATTTGATACTCATAACACTTCATTTCTCCCCGTACAGAAGTCAAATACAAAGTCCCTGATACATAAACTTTCCATTTTTAATACCATGGGCTCCAATGCTACTTGAACTTAATTCACTAAGGTTTTTTGAGCATGCTGCAGGAAATTGCCAGGTTTTCACAGAATACATTGTGAAATACACTGGTTTAGAATTGCTTAAGATGCTATATTTCAATCACTGTCTTTTGTTTTCAATATTTTTCTGTTCGTTGTTGTTCTCCTGTTAATACTCTCAACATCATTTGTTTTGTCTTTTCTTCTCCTTTCTTTCCTTCATCCTCCTTGTTGTGCATCTGCACTAAATTTAAAACATTTAGGAATACCTGCTGCGTTTATGATCTCTCTCATATTAACTTCTGTTTTGCAGCATGACAAATACTACAGTTCTGTTCCTGAAGCACTGCTTCAGAAACCACTCCTTTTCAACTCAGCATGCATATGCTAGGGTTTTACTGGGGAAAACCTGTGGCATTAGCAGGGGCGGTCTTAGGGATTCTGGGGCCCCAGGCAAAAGTCAAAGTCAAAAGTCCTTGACTTTTTTGGCCCCCCCCCCCACCCTCAGGTGGCCCCCGCTGGCCTCTCCCCCTCGCCTCTTCTGCCTCCCCACCCCCATGCCAGTTGCCCCTGTGTCCCCGGCCACCCTCCCGTGGCTAGCCTCTCCGGGGCTCCTCCTGCGCCCCCCCCTCGCCCCCCCCACAGCTGCGGCTTGGGGGCCCTTCACCCCTGGCAGTTGCCCTACCTGTCCACCTGCTAAGACTTCCTGTGGGCATTGGAAGATCAAGAGCAACTCTCTATTTGCTAATGGTAATGATGAGTCGATGTCTTTCACCTTCTTGTCCTTGAATAGATAACTACACCTTTCTTTCCAGAAGGATTCTCTATGCAGATCACTAAATCTGGAATCTCTGTCTGTCTCTTCACAGAGAAATGATTTATTAGTGGTTTCAGGATAGGACTTGGAGTAAGGAGAGTAGATTTTCATCTGTGACGAAAGTAAAAAACACATCTTGGTTTTTGTAAAATTAGATTTTGCAAAATCTAAGACTAATAGAAATGTTTCCATGACGTTTTAAAACCAAATAAGATAAATTTAACTGAGATGTTTGTAGCATATTTTTGTGGAAACCTAAAAGTGAAGTTGATTAGCTCATTTTTTGAGCGGGTAAGTGCCAAATGGTAAATAAGTCAATTATCATATAGACTAAACTTCTAAAAATATTTTAGAAGTTTAAAAATAATTTTGAAGAAAATTCTTTTACGCTCCCTGTGCCTCAATTTCGTCGTTTGTAAGTTAAATTACTAAGACCTTTCCTTACCAGAGTGGAAGGACTGACTTGCTTTATTTTTTGTTAAGTCCTTTGAGATTCTTAGATAATTTATTTGTAGTGTAATAGAAGTGCATACTACTGGAATAGTAAAGTATATTTATACAATTCTTCCTGTTTGTTTTACCCTAATATTTCTAGTTATGTATTTTGCCTAAATAATTTCCCCCCCTCCTTGGTTTTAACACTTTTTAGATATCTATAGGCCCTTGGCTATTAGGTAAAATATAAATAACTAGTTCTTTTAATCTGCACAAATCTTTCCTTTCATCTCCCTGATCATTTTTGACATTCTTCTCCTAACTCTCCTTCTAGTCAGTCATCGTATTGATAAAGCGTGTCCAGAAGAGAGAATAATATTCCAGACGCAGTTATTCCAAGGTTTTGTGAAGAAATGCTTATTTTGTACTACAGTAGTGTCTCGGGGCCTCTATTGTGAATCAGAACTCTGTTGTGCTAGGCTGTATGCAAACGCATCATAAAAAGATGCTCCCTACCTTAGGAAGCTGAAGATGAGACAAGAGATGGACTCTACAGACAGATATGGCACATGAGGTAACAGTCAGAAGTACTGATTAGCATAAGACTGGTCATACTGTGTCAGACCAATAGTCTACCTAGTCCAGTATCCTATCTTCCAATAATGATCAATGCCAGATACTTCAGAGGGAATGATAGACCAGTGCAATTATTGAGTGATCCATACCGAGTTGTCCACTCTCAGCTTCGGGCAATCATAGATTAAGGAAACCCAGATCATGGAGTTGTTTTCTCACCATCTTGGCTAATTGCCATTGAGCTCAGTTACACTTGTGCCTGTCATAACATCCGCTGGTAGAGAGTTCCACAAGTTGACCCGTATGTTATGTGAAGAAGTACTTGCTTTTAAATCTGCTGCTTATTAATTTTGTTATGTGACCCTTGGTTCCTGAGTTATGTGAAGGAATAAGTAATACTTCCTTATTTACTTCCTCCACACCATTCATGGTTTCATATACCTCTTAGTTTTTCTCCTCCTTCTAGCTGAAAAGTCCCAGTCTTTTTAATCTCTCCTCATAAGGGAGCTGTCTCATACCCGTAATCATTTTTGTTGTCCCTCTCTGTACCTTTTCCAATTTTAATGTATCTTTTTTTGAGATATGATGACCAGAACTGCACGTAATATTCGAAGTGTGAGCATACCATGGATTTATATATTGGTGTTCTGGTATTTACCATCTTCTTATGTATCTCTTTCCTAATGGTTCTTAACATTCTCTTAGCTTTTTCGACTCCCACTGCACACGGAGTAGATGTTTTCAGAGAACTATCTACAGTGACTCCAAGTTCTCTTGCTTGCATGGTAACAGCTAATTTAGATCCCATCATTATGTATGTAGAGTTGGGATTATGCTTTCTGATGAGCATTACGTTGCATTTATCACCATTGGACCTCATGTACTATTTTGTTGCTCAGTCATCCAGTTTTGTGACATCTCTTCATTAAACCAGATTGTGAAGATATACAATCTTGAGTAATTTTGTATCATCTGCAAATTTTGCCATCTCACTTTTTATCCTTTTTTCACAACATACTTCTCTAACCATTGTCAGGTTTATTTTTAGAGTCTCACATCTCCTTTGCTCTGTGGTTCCTATGTGTATAAATCCAAAACTGTATTGACATTTTCTGTTGCTTTACTGCTTTACAAATATGTTTAGTTTGCTGTCCTCTATTACCTAGAGGTCTGTGCTTAGCAGTATTTCTTTTTAGGATTTTCCTTTTGACTGTTTGGAACTATTTTTGCTTGAATATTATTTTTATTTTTCCAAAATGTGTTTTTTTAACTCAAGCTTTAATCTCACTAAATTGCATTGCAATATTTTTCTCCAGTGGTGTTTTGCAATTTCTTTCAATTTAGAACCAGCTAAAAATCCATGTAATGTACTTCTAGCTTTCTGTTCTATATCAGGGCTATGCCAAAGAGAAAGCAGTAACTTCAGTCTTAGTTGCCTGGATTTTGGAGCACGTTCTGGACTTTGGATAGTTTTTAATACAAATAATGAATGACTGCAGTGAGTTTCAAGGAAGTAATTCCATCAGGGAGTTCTGGTGACAAATTATGATAACTTGATGGAATTAAGTAGATAACTGTATGCTGAGCTAAATAAACTCAGAGGCTGGAGAGTTTTTAGGTAATCAACTTTGCATCGAAGGTATTTGTCCAGTTCGTAGGGAGCATCCTCAAATTGTTCTGACTACACTGTCGTCTCTTGTTTGTGACTTTTTTCCTATATGTCTGAACACTGACTCCCTCTGCTGCTTAGGGGAAGGATGGGTTACTTCACCCATGAATAACTTTATTTTAGATGCTTCTGTATTCTTCTGTTCTAAAGTTAATAGAAAACTGAATTTGGAGAGGGTATAATAACTTTGCACTAATCAAGATATTGTTATTAAAATTGATGTAATATCTAAAACAAATATAATGTAGCAAAAGTAGGGAATGGTTTAACTAAAGGTGTGGGCTCTTTTAATGATTTAGTTAAACTGATGCAACTTTGTGTATGTATGCTCGTATCAGTTTATACCTGTAATTAACAGGAGAGGGTTTAAATTGATATGAATGTATATACAGATGTTTGCTGTACTTTACTTTAACTAATGTTGCTTTTAAACATAGCAGTTAAACCAGTGCAACTTCTGTGTAAACAGGGTTTGTCTATTATGTTTATGGCTTAACCTTCCTCTAGGGCAGAATGATGGAGAGATGTGGTTGAATGTGACAACAGATCAAGGGCTTGAGAAACAGAAGTAGTATCTTTGTCAGTATATGGCAAGGTGTTTCTGAGGGAGTATCTTTGTCAGTATATGGCAAGGTGTTTCTGAGGGAAGACACCACAAGGATTTGTGTACTTTCTACCTAAGAAATAACTTGCAAATTAGTCACCTTTAGCCATTCAGTGTGCCAAAATTCATTTGTGGATCAGCATCTATGTTCTCTGAGACAATTCCATTTTAGTATATATCCATTTAACTCATGGTGACCCACCAAAATGGATCCCAGATTGTAAAAAATTTAAAATTAACTGGAAAAAAATTAAATAAAAAGCTTATTGATTTGAAATGATGAAAGTTCTTTAATGTAATCCAAGTACTGGCCACACTTGAAACAGATGTAACACATGCCAAACACCTGTTTGCAATGATTTTCCTTTTATGCACACTTGTTTACAAACGGTAAATATTTGCCAAATCCTTTCCCCTAAATTTTTATCTATTAAGATTTGATTTTTGGGGGCAGAGACTTTCTAATATCAAGTGCATTTCTGGCACAATAATAACCTCTGTTAAAACCACCATTGAGTTGTCTGAAAATTCTTTAAGGAGTCAGTGTTACTTTCTTATGTCAGACAGATGATGACAACTTTTGAAAATTGTTCTTTAATATTTAAAAATCCTCAAATCAAATCTTGCTATCTTTGACTAATTCTACTCTAGAATAATTGCTTGTATGTTATAAGGCTAGACGTAAATTCATGGCCTCACTTTGCGTTATTTATTCTGGCTCCCACTGACTGCAAGAGTGGGTTCTCAGTAGGTACATTTTTACCCCTTGTGGTATGTGAGCCCCTCTTCTTGTCCCCCTGTGTGGAATCAAAGAAAAGATGTATATGTTTCTTGAAAGATCTGGCATGCCTCATTTCAGAACTGAGTTGTGGAGGTTGTGTAAGTAGCAGGGTACTGCATGGTGTGTGTCTTACCATGGGGATTGTTAGTATATGAGTGTGGAATGAGCGTTTAATGAAGTGTGAGTGGCAGTATAGTGTGAGGTGGCATTCTGTATATTAGTGAAGGGGTTGTAAAACGTAGTGGAGTAGGCTAAGGCCATGTTTACACTGCAGGGGGAAGTCGATGTATTTTAAATCAATTTTCACCCACCAAATTCTGGATGTCATAGGAATGTGATCACACCATGTGTTGAGCTCTTGCATCCCCACTAGTTGTGTTGGGTCAACATTCAAAGCAGTGCACTGTAAGTATCTATCCCACAGTGCAAGTAGACGCAATCGCTTGTGGGAAGGATGTCATCCTCCCATGATACAACTTGTTCCCTCCCCCTCTCTTCTTGTTGCAAAGAAACAGGAAAGACCTTTTCATGCCTTTTTTCTCCGCCATGCCCCCAGAGAGGCATGGAGCCCATTCAGCTCTGCACTATCATTGTGAATGTTATATGTTCCTCACGTCTTACCCTGCAGTATTTTCAACAGCGTAATAGGAGCTACGATGCAGGGAATTGCGTTGTTACTGAGGCTGTCCTGCTACAAGCAAAAGAGCAAAACAATTCCTGCTTGCTGCAGGCTGTCTCACATAATCTTCAGTCAGTGGAGTGCTGTTTCTGGGTGCAGGAAACAAACACAGATCGGTGAGACTGCATCGTGATGACTGTGTAGGATGATAAGCAGTGGCTACAGAACTTTCGTATGCTGAAGTCCAGCTCCCTTGAACTTTGCAAATTGCTATCCCTGGCATAGGAGCGTGTAGATACTTGCCTGAGACCAACTTGGACAGTTGAGAAGCGAGTGCCTATTTTTCTTTGGAAGATAGCAACCCCAGACTGCTATTGGTCAGTTGGAAATCAATTTGGAGTGGGGAAATCCACATTGGAAGCTGCTTTGATAAAAGTGTGCAGGGCCGTTAGTAGACTTCTGCTGCCAGGATAATGACTTTGGGAGATGTGCAGGACATAAGGGATGGGTTTGCTGCTCTGGGTTTCCCAAATCTTGGGAGGCAATAGATGGGACACACATCCCTTTTTAGTTCCGGACCACCTTGCCACAGAGTACATAAACCTCAAGCGGTACTTCTCAATGGTCTTGCAGGCCCTTGTTGATCACAAGGGACGTTTTGCCGATGTCATTTTGGGGTGGTTGGGAAAGGTGCATGACACATGCATCTTTAGGAACTCCAGTCTGTTTTAATAAAAAAAAAAAAAAAAAAAGCAGGCAGGCACTTTCTTCCCTGACCACAAAGTAAATATTGGGGATGTTAAGATACCAAGAGGGATCCTGCTCTCCCCTGGCTAATGAAGCCCTACACCAAACACCTGGACACATAAGAAGCTTTTCAATACTAGTCTCAGAAAGTGCAGAATGTTGGTGGAATGTGTGTTCGGGTGTTTAAAAGGAAGATGGAGAAATCTACTCACTATGCTTGAGTGCAGTGAAAAAAATGTACCAGTGCTTATCTGTGCTTGCTGTGTTTTCCATAATTTGTGTGAAATATGTTGAAAAGTTCCCTCATGGTTGGGTCACTGAGGCTGATAGGCTGGCCGCAAATTTTGAGCAGCCAGATGCCAGTGTTAGAGTGTGAGCGAACCATGGAGCGCTTTGTAATCAGGGAAGCATTTAAAACCCGGTTTTGCAATGAGCAGTGATAAAGGATGCCTTTTAGCACTGTGCTCTGAATTCCCATTCCCCACCCATGCACCCACTCGCCATTCTCTCCTTCCCCTTTTTTCCCCCACTTACAATGCACAGGCAATGAATGAATAAAAACAGATATTTTTATAAGCCACTTTAATTTTGTTACCTTTTTTTCGGGCTGCGGGTGGGGAGCAGAAGAGGAGTGGTGCAGTTCTCAAAGTGGACGTCACCTCTTTCTGCTTGCCGCCACAGTCGTGGAGTGCAGTGCGTACTGCACCCTGCTAAACTTCTGCCTGGAGCGCTTGGGGGTGGGGGTTAGTATCAAGATTTACTGTGTGTTTTGGAGGGGCTTCAGAGGGAGTCTTGTCCGGCTGCTGCTGTTCCTGGAGCTCTACCAGACGCCTCAGCTTGTCAGACTGATCCCTTCTAATGCGCAATGTCTCCTGTTGTGTTTCACTCCCCTGTTCCCGTGCTGCTCTTCTATCCTCCATGTTTATGTTCAGTGTCTCACACAAGGACATCCTCCAAGCTCTGAGCTCTGTATCAGCTGCCGCAGAAGCATTCGTCTGCTCACTGAACATGTCATCCCTGAATTTTTTTCCCCCCTCTTCCTAATCTGGGAAAGGCACTCTGCAGGAGTTGACTGGTCCAAGGTTGAAGTCTTCTGTAAGGCAAGCAAAGCACACAGTTCCTGTTGTTAGATGAGCCAGTGGAATCTAAAACATGAAACATTGCTACAGTAACTCCCTTAACTATCCAGAGCTGGAGGGCAGAACCACATTCCAATCCGCATGTACTGCAGTGGTCAGACTGCCATTCCAGACATGGTAAGCAAGGGGCCCTTGCATCTACTACAGAGATTTCCAGCACAGCTCCCTCATCAACAGTTAAGCAAGGAGAGGGACCATTGTGCTCCCCCTTTGTATCCCTAAGTGTACTCTGGGAGGAAGTGGGCAAAACGGATTATAGGAGACAATGGGCAAATTAAGGCGGCAGAAAACATAGGATGGCCAGTATTGGGAGCTTTAAAGCCCATGCAAACGTCTCCATGCTGTCATGTGTTCAAGGAACACCATCCAGGGCAGGGGAAGACGACAGCATTTTTTGGTTACTGTAACATTTTGCCATCTTCCCTAGGTGACTGTGTGTGACATCAGTCTCCTGAGGGTACCGCTGGCGAAAAGGGAAGATTTGCTGCAAGCATCTGGGTATAGCTCAGGCCCTTATGCTGCTTTCCTCTGTGCCACGATGATTTCTGCTGCTTTAATAGCAGCGTGGTGTGGTGAAGTCTCTTATCATGGCAGAAGAAATAAAGCTGCCCTCCCCAGAAACCCTGTGCTAAGGATTACAGAGTACCTTAATGAAAGATATCTTGGGGATATCCATGGAGGATTCTAGTAGCATTCACTTGCATGTCAGCAGTCTGTTCTGCTGTAGGGTCATAGGGTCTGTAGTGACCCTATGCAGAAATTGACCTATACACAGGAATGCCACCCACTCCCAACAAAAAAATCCTCTTTTTTAAAAAAAATTAGAAACCTGACTGGGAACATAACCACAGCAATGAGATTAGATAAATGCACTCACCAAATGTGCCTTCCCCAGCACCTCAGTCACTGATGCCATCCTGTGACCAGCTGGGCTGCTCTGGCATGACAAACAGGTTCTGGCTATCTAGGAGAATGGATACCCTGCTCTCCTGCCCCCATTCTCTTCCTCATCCAGGGAGTTGTCATTCATCCTGGACTGTGATTCATCCAAGGTATTGATGCTGTGTGGCGGCACAGTGGTGGGGTCACCGCCGAGAAATGCATGCAGCTCCTCATAAAAGCAGCATGTCTCTGGCAAGGAGCCAGAACAGCTGTTTGCCTCTCTACCCCGCTGATATGCCTGCCTCAGCTCTTTGATTCAATGTGACACTGCTGCGTGTCCCTGTTGTGGTCCTTCTCAAACATACCACGCAATATCTACTTGTAGATATTGTGTTTTCTTTTGCTGGCTCAGAGCTGAGAGAGAACAGACTCCTCACCCTACAGGCTGGTGGGATCCAGGACAGACAGATTCCATGTTGGGATGCGTTTGGGGCATGTGGTTGCCATGAGTTGTCATCTACCAAGCTCTCCATGCTGATCAAATAGGAAATAGAAATTCAGAATTTCTTGGGGCGTGAGGGGATGAGCTATGTGCTGCGTATGTGGTCATGGTGCAGCAGAATGTGACAGTTCAAGCTGCCAAAGCAGAGAATTATGGGATAGCTCCCAGAGGCCAATGATATCATCTTACATTGCGCTCTGCCTACGCTAATAGAAATTTGAACTCGAGAATTCAACCTCAGTGCTATCTTCTCCACTATGTGATTCCTAAATGCATCCGCTATCCCCAGTACACTTTGCTATAGAGGAATGGGGATAATGGTTATACTTTGCAATGTTTGGCCCCGTTAACGACTATACACTCTAGTGGCAGACATGTCAGATGTGGTCTGTCCCATAAACATGATAGTTTTGTTACATAGAAGTTACAATAACTTTAAGCACATGAGGAAAGACTGGTGTGTCTTTCTTCCCCACCATTCCTTGTAACACATAGCCCGCCAGTCAACGTTTCCAGCTCATACTTCCTAATAAGTCATTAACTTCAGAGCCTCTGTTAATCATCAAGAATGCCCCTTCTAATCTCAACTCCTCATTGCAGTTTTAACAGTGTGTTCTTGCTGAATGCTTCCAGCCTGCCTGTTTCCAACTCCTTGCCCAGAGGGGCAGGGTGCTCCTTGAGACTGGTACATACACAGGGATAGAAAGAGGAGCTCAGACACCCCCAGAGGGGAAGGGCCTATCAGATTCCATTACACGCAGGAGAAGAGAAAGTAAGGCAGGCAGACTCACTTGTCCTAATCCCTTCTCTTTGCCCTGCCTCCCATTTCTGTGTTGTCCTCTCCAGCATGCTGTGGCATCCATCACCTGACCTGAGCTTTCCATCTTCCCCTTCACCCATCCCAGTTTACCCCCCATACTTCACTTCAGCCCAAAGCTCCAATTCTCCTAATTTTTCCCACTTCTGTGCACTCAAACCCACTCCCTTCCCCATAAGCATTTGCCTGTGTATTTATTTTCTTTTTGAGTGCCCATTACATTTTCTGCTCTACTTAGATTACATCCTTCCCCCCAGCCACCCAAAATAACCTCTTCACAGAGGCAGGTTGTAGCCATGTGCCTATGTATCATTTTCAGATTTCTGACTGGGTTTGGGTTTGAAGTGTCTGGGTATATATTGCTCAGGTTCAATGGCCGTAACATCTCTTGAGCCACACAGATATTGTGAGTTTATGTCTGGCTACCAGCCCTCTTGGCCCCTCTTTCTGCACATGCACTGTACAGTCTATTTGGTGTGCATTTGGATCAAGTATATCTGTAAAAACAAATTACTTGTTGAATAATGTTTCCAGTATTTTTTCCCCAAAGAGATAGCAGGTATCGTGCAATAGCTGAAGTAAACATTGAGCAACTGCAACTTTTTGAGGCCCAACCTGAGCCATGATTTGAGTTCCAGATTTGTGCAAAAAAAGTTGGTGGTATCTGTCAAACTTAATAAAACAGTTTTTTTCCAGGGAGGCAGTATCTCTGGATATTTTTACTCAAATGACCCTGATTTTGTGTTACTAACCTACCTCACACCCTCGTGAGAGTATACCAGATTTCAAGGCAATCAATCTAGATTAACTGTGGATTTGAAAAAGCTAAGAGAGTTCCCTTAAACAGAGACACTTAACCTTTACTGTATTAGAGTTGTCTCTTCTCTGTAAGAAATTACATTTTCTGGATTGCATCTGGCAACTTGTATATGAAAGGGATAAGCTTATTAACCAGGGTGAAAAATACTTGGGCTGCCAAGCCTCTTCAAAAATTACACCCTAGCAATTGAAACAATATGTTTATTGTATATTACATTTAATTGTAAAATGGCTTTCAACTTTCTGTAAAGAAAAATTTGTAAAGTAACTTACTATATTGGCAACGTTGAAAAAAATGCTTGAATATGTTACTCAGCAAATTTTAACAGTATTGGTCAAATCATATATTTATCAGGTAGTATCTGAACAAATATAAAACTGGTTGAATACCAGAACTGTCTGTCAGATTATTCCAAGAATATCCATGAAATTGATCAAATACTATATTAATGAAAAGTTTTTTGGTAAGTCATAGTTACATCCTCAGTTATACCTTCTTGGCTTTCACATAAATAGATCATGGCATGTCTTTTCCTAAACTGATCTGTTTCCTTTCTTTCTTTTCTTGTCTTTCACACCCATCTTTTCCCCTTTATCCTACCTTACATGTTCTCTCTCCTTTCTTTTCTCGCTCCAAATCACATTTCTCTATCATAGTAGTTGCCTAAGTATCCTCTTATTTCTTCATCTCTCACCTACCTTTACCTGGCCTTCACAGGGTTTTGCAAGACATCTAATAACCAGAAGGTTAAACATAATAGCTGCAGACTGATGAGAAAAATTGGGATGGGGGCAGACAGGGTTTGTGGACAACAACTAAGTGAGAAGCCAGCATCCGTTCAAAAGCAGTTAGGGGCAGGGAGGATTTAAGTCATGATTTAAATCACCACTCAGGAAGACTCAACTACATAAAAGTGCATTCCTGTTGGTTGTTTGCCTCAGTACATGTTCTTCACAACTCAGATTAGATGTAGGTTTCATTTTTAGAAGATACACATTATACATTTTTAAACAGTGATTTATTTTGAAAAACTTTTCAGAATAGATTTATAGCTATAACAGAAAATGAATGACTGTTTGGTTGTTTCATTTACCAAAAGGTAATTGAAGCAGATAATTATGAAGTCATTGGGAGGTGAACTATCTCCAATTCAATAGGTTAATCATTACTATTTGGAGGATTTTCTTGCCATGCTGTATTAGGAGGAGAACATCAGCAGACAGACATTTAAATTGTTTTATTTAATTTAAAACAATGTTATGTATTCTGGATCTTTTTCTTCAACAGCAAACATAATATTTCAACAAAACAGGCATATGAATTTTTAAAAATTAAACATTCAACTTTTTTAAAATCAGGTTTGTTTTTGTTAAAATTGTTCATCTAAACTAGGTAAATGAAATATCTTAAAAATTAAATAAACTGTCAGCCAGGTCAACATGAAAAACTTAATATTTGATTCTGCAGCTAACTCAGTCATCTTCACTTTCATTTTCCTGTTTGTTCATAATCTGGAAAAGAAAAACAAGTTTTCCTGCTTTTTCAGGTCCCGATCAGTTTCTCAATTTGTAATGAAGTAGTCCAAAGGAAGAAAATGTTCTTTCTCCACTGGCAGAAGAAGCTACTGCTGTTAAAAGTGAGATTATCATTTCAACAGTCTCTGAATCCAAGTGCTTAGGCGACTTCCACCAGTTCACTAGTGTGACTTTCTTTAAAACATCATCAGCAAACATACATTTATTGAATGGTTCATCCTTAGCTCTGAAGTTTATTATTGTTGGCATTATGGAGGGATAATTGCTTAGCTCTGAAGTTTATTATAGTTGGCATTATGGAGGGATGATTGCTGGATGCCCATATCATAGCCAACTCCTCTTTTTCAGCAAATAAGGTTTTACCCTGGTACCAAGTATTAAGAATACTTGCAAGAAAATAAACTGGAAATAGTGCTTGTCCCATTTTGGCTTTTTTTAATGCTTGTAATTCCAACTCTGTCAGTGCATATTTCTCTTTCTAAGATCTCGGTCTGTTCCTTCCAAATTTCAACAGCATCAGCAATAAAACAGCTATTTCCCTGCATTTTGTTCAAGGCTACAGAAATGGGCTTCAGGGTATTCAGCATGTGTTCAGCATTTCTCTTAAGCCCAGTGTTGAAAACATTTGCTGTGACAATGCCATCTATTTTTTCATGATTTTGTTCATAAACTGTCATCAGATTAGGCCAATTCTTGATACAGTGCTCAAAACAGTCCAAAACTTGAGTTCTAGCGCATATCTTGTGGGAGAGTTAGCTTGGTTCCGTCCACTTTTTTTCAGAGCAGCTGCTGTGAGGTGGCTGTTACAGAAGGATTTTGCAGTTTCAACATTAGCCTTTATTTCTGGAACTCTGAATTCTTTGACTGGGCGGTGCATCAAATGAGCACCACAACAATATATTACTAGCTTGGGATTCTCTTCTAAATGTCTTCTCATCTTAGATACTTTTGCAGCATTGTCTGTGACCAAGCTGCTCACTAGACATTTCAAATTTTTTTTTTTTTTTTTTTTTTTTTTTTTTTTTACAGTTTTTATAGGTTTTACTTCTACTTCTTGTAAATACCATGTTACGTATGCATTTCCTTATTTATCAATTGTTTCTGTAAGGAAGACATTCCCTTCTTCTGTTGTCACACAAACACAGATGAGATCATTGTGGACATTACTCTACCCATCAAGTCTCAGGTTAGCAATTTTACCCTCTAGACTTTTTGCACACTGCTCAATTTCTCTTTCATACATTTTATACAGCAATTTGCCTGTGACATATGTTCTTTTGAATGGACTGTGTCCTGGTCTTAATGACTGAACCCTGTTAATAAAGTGTGGGTTCTCAGGAAGGTAGAATGTGTTGCATAAACAAACTGGGTAATTTTTTCATCAATTACCATTTTTTGTAACCTGCTGGTTCTTAATCACAAGTTTATCTATGGTTGTGTCCGAATGATGGAGATTCCCCCCTCCCCCTCCCGTTTTGTTACAGGTGGTGATATACTCTGGCTATGTGACATACATGATTTGACTGAAACAGTATCATTGGCAGATAAATCTGAAACTAGAAAATGTTGTTCATCTTGAAGGTGGTTAGTCTTTAGAATCCTATACATTGAGGATGGTGTGAGGCTTCTGCCACACTCAATCCACCTGGAGGGCACCTCCTGGTGGTGACACTGGGCAGTGCTCAAGGGGTCCCCTCTTGTTCATCAGTGCTCTGCCCTTTGTCACACTCCTGTTCCAAGTCCTCTTCTCAGGTCTTCGCCCTCCAGCCAAGCCCTTAAGTCCACCCCTTCTGGGTTATAGTTCTTCTCCCTCTTCCTGGCCAGTAGTCAGTCAATGGCTGGGGAGACCCACGCTGCTCCTAGCACTCTGGAGGAGTGGGGAGGGGCCTGGGCCTGGGCCTGCCCTCTTCTCTGGGACCTCGGCCCAGGGGCTCTACCTATGTGCCACAACTGAGGCTTCTGCCTCTGTCCAGTCTCCACACCATAACACAGCCACTTCCCTGGGCCACTTTCCTTGCAGCTCCTGTCTCATGCAAACCAACCTTCTGGCTCTGGTCTTTTGTCCCAGAATCTTTGCCGCCGTCCTCTCCAGGTCCCTTGCCTTAGGACCGCTGCCCCAGACTTTGCCCCTTCTGACTGCCTTCAGGTTCCCTTGTGCTGGTCAGCTCACAGTGGCCACACTGTGAGCTCTCTGGGTGCCAGATTCCACCGCCAGCCAGCCAGCGAGAATACCTGCTCCCTTGGCTGCCTAGGCCAGACTGATTAGCTGTTCCAGTGGCTCCCTTTTTATATTGGTTGCTTGCCCCTCATTGGCTCAGCAGCCCTAGCAGCTGATTGGCTGCCACTGTCAGGCCCCTTTTTAATCTTGTTTTACCAGAGCGGGGCTACAGCACTGCTACAGATGGCTTCTCCTAAACAAAATAAGTCAGTGCAGTTATTTAATTATTATTACCATACTTCTCATTTAATATTACTCATTGCATTCACTGACACTCAATACTACTTTAAAGGTGAACTTGTAAAAGGAAGATCAGCTTATTTCAGCTATTGATGTTTTTTATTACAACTACATCAAAAATTTGAGTGCCATAGAGTAACAGGTATATTTTTTTGCTGAAACATGAGAATTCAAGAATAATCCAGAAGGAAGACAGGCAGCCCTTAAGAAAGAAGTGTGAAATTTAAAACTTTACTAGCTTGAAGATCTTGCATATTCAGACGTTCTTTTTAGCATTTTCAATGCAGCTTCCTCATGAGAAGGAACAGTTCTTATGATGTTATTTCATTTGAGTAACCAGGCCTTGCCTTTCCTTGTTGCACTCTGCATTTTGCACGCATGCCTTGTTTTCCCCACAGGCAATGCTACCTCTAAGCTGATGATGCAGCTGAGCAAGTTAGGATACTCATTGAGTGGCAATTTGTGAGGCATGGTGCTGCATGGGCGACAAGTTTTTGGCGCCGGAAGCTTCAGCATGCCTAAGTACCTTAATTCAAAACAAATGCATAGACGTTGTCTTTTCATTCGTACTTTAATAAAAGTGTTAAACTGAAATACTGTAGTTTTTATTAACTTACTAAACAATTGTGAGATGATGACACTTGCTGCCTATCTAGCCTCTACCATGATCTACACTTCACAGTTTTTGTTGCCTGTATTTTGCCGTGTGGTCATGAATGTCTTTTGTGTTATGAATGGGGATAAACTTAAAATTTTAAAATGCGTGGGTCAGGCCGGAGAGAAGCGGAGCGGCGCGGGGTCAGGCCGGGCTGGAGAGAAGCGGAGCGGCGCGGGGTCGGGCCGGGCTGGAGAGAAGCAGAGCGGCGCGGGGTCGGGCTGGCCTGAAGAGAAGCAGAGCAGTGTGGGGTCGGGCCGGGCTGGAGAGAAGCGGAGCAGCGCGGGGTCGGGCTGGGCTGGAGAGAAGCGGAGAGGCGCGGGATCGGGCTGGGCTGGAGAGAAGCGGAGCGATGCGGGGTCCGGCTCCATGAGTGTCTGTGATACATGCGCAGGTGTGCGATGGCTGCTGTGCGGCTGCGCACGCGTGCAGCTTAGAGGGAACATAGCCCACAGGCAGAGATTCTTCATTAAAATATTCCCAAACAGGGTCTCTTTTATGACTTGCTGCCATTATAGGTTTTCCCTTCTTGTGAGAGAATAGTATGGTAGATCTCAAATCAATAAAGGCTACACTCAGAAAGACCTCAAGACTTTTGGAATAAGCTGCTCATATGGTTTCACATGTGTTTCTATTACTCTCTTTTCACGTATATCACCAGACTTCTTCTTCTTGTCCAGATCTATTCCGCCATCAGCAATCTTCTGTTCATTGAACTTTTTGAATCTTTGTACTTTTAAAGAGAAGTAAGGATTAACTCTGTGTACACAAATTTGCAGAGGGACAATAGGGTTGAGGTCTGTTATTTCTCACTGCTATATGTTTGTTTATTTAACGGTTTTGCTGTTAACAAGCATGTTTGCTTTGGAGACACAAATACTTACAAAACGAAGTATCTCTAATGGTATCTTCTAGACTGAGCACTGAGTCTCATTGGGTAGATAGAAAGATTAACCTAAGTAATCTATACAGAAGCCTCTAGAACCCCATAAGATTGGGTCCCTAATCCATGAACTGTTGGAACTCATTTACAAAACTTTTCTTAAACATTACATTACTATATTGTCTTGTACTTCAGAGTTAGAATTTATAATCCCTATTCCATGATGAGATATCTTTGAGCTATAATGTATCTTAATTAAAACTATCTTTAGATAGGCTTTTTCTTCAAAAAACATATTAAAAATCTGATTTTTTTTTCCTTTAAAAAAGAACAACCATGATTTTTATCCATCCTGGTTGAGGGACTCCATCTGGCTAATATGTGTCTGATAATTTTTGAACCACACAGTGCGCCACTTCCTACTCCAGAACTTCTAGGCTGTTATGAAAATGGCAGGTTGGAGGGGCTCTCCTACTTTACCCCTTCTCCAGACTCAAGGCTACTGAGATGGGGATGTGTATATACACTTTTAGTCCTTTGCTTTTTTGGCTGTCAAGTTTATCCATATTCTTACCCACATTTCCATAGCTGCCTCCAGGGAACAGTTCCATTTCCTTCCTCTGTTTTGCTGATCATAACCCTCTCAAGCACACAACCTAATTTAACTGACCAGATATGTGAGTTTCATTGCTTCACAGGTTCTGAGCAGAAATTCTGTAAACTGGCAAGATTGGTTGGTTTTTTGCTCTACCACAGCATAGAAAGATCGAGTAGCAGCTGAGGTACTGGAACTGTCTGCAGAATTAAGATAATCTTATATCAGTTATACTTGGTTCATGTTTACAGGATTGTCTTTGCTACTAAAAGGACTACAGATTTAATTGATTTAAAATAAAAGCTTAGTTTTTGGAGATGCTAATGGCACTCACCCTGGAAAGCTTCCTATTTGTCCTGTCTTCAAAGCATCTGATGAAGTGGGATTTTCTCTCATGAAAGTTCATGCGATAAATAAATTTGTTAGTCTTTAAAAGTGCCACAGGACTTCTTGTTTATTTGTCCTGAGTGAATTAACACAGTTGTTCTCAACCTTTTTTCCATCATGACACATCTGACAGATGATGTTCCCCTGCGTGACACACTACAATCTAAAGTGGCGCTTGGGCTGGGAGTGCTTGGGAGGCTGCAGCGCTCTGGAGGATGCAGTGCTCTGGGACCTGAGTGGGGGCAGAGCCAAGCCAGCGCAGGCTGGTGCCCCGGTGGTCTGGTTCAGTGGGGCTGGGTTTATTTTTGTGGGGCAGGCAGTGGCCCCCCATCCCCACCCCTCTCAACCCAGGATCTCTGGGTTGCAGCCCCTAAGTCCCTTTACTCATTTAGCTCTGGCTGCTGCCTGTGTTGTGCAGCAGGGGCGGGCTGTTAAGGGCAGCAGAAAGCAGCAGGTAGCAGGAGCCCCACGCTAGCTCCAAGCTGAGCTGCTACTTTTCCGTGACACACCTTTGTGTCCCGACACCATGGTTGAGAACCGCTGATTTAGCAATTGGAATTTTTAAGCCTTAAGTGGTATCCAGGGTTATCAATTACATTCTTTAGCAGTAAATTTCCTGCAAAAGTTAAAAATAAGTAAAATAACAAAAGGCAAGTTTAAGTATGTGAACATATTATACTTTTTAAATGATATTTTCTTACCTTGTGACATAGTAATATTGTGAAATATCTTTTGTTAGGTTATCTGCAATGAATCTGAAAATAGGCCAGTTTCCATTTTATAAGAGACTATTTCTTTGATGGGTGTGGTTTAGAAACTGTTAACATCAATATAGGACATCTAAGATACCTGTCCAGTCAAATGAAACCTTTTCTTCAACTTATATATAATATATTTTTTCTGTCCCCCCAGTCCTTCAGTGTGTTAACGACAGATGCAAATAATACAGCAATTATTTAGCTCTGCATCTGTATTTATTTTTGTATATAACAATTTGTGTTTATTTTTAAGAACCATCTCATTTATTTCTGATGTAAATAACCTTATGGTTCTAGGAGCGAAAGTAAAAGCTATTGAGTGCTGTTTTAATTGTATTGGTGCCAAGTTACTGATCAAATTTGTTACCAGTGAAGTTTAGCAATTTGAAACAATTATATTGTTTTCTCAAATAACTGCATATGGGATTGTTTATTATTAGCATAATTAATCTGATAGAATTAAGTGTCCAATGATTTTGTTTTGATTTATCTCAGAAATTCACAATTAAAAAAATATAGATTTCTTTGGTCTTAAAGGTTTCTTATCTATATCAACAGGGAACTCGCAGATTTGAGTCTAAACTAATCCAAATTATCAAAATGAGGATAAATTATATTAATTTACTGTGATTAAATGGAGCTATCTTTTAAAATGTTTCACTCTTTTTATAGCCATTTCTGGAAAATTAACATGAAATGCTCAAAGACCAACTTGGTCTTTAAAGATGATCCTGAAGGATTTACAACAATTAAGCATCAATAGAATTTATGCAACTAACACCTGTAGGCACTCTGGAAAATTTGAATGTTATAGTGGTGTCAACACTTAAAATCTTTATTAGTTACTTTTCTTGTGAACAAATATTAACTTTTAAATCATGTATTCTATTAATTACTTCAAACAACAATAGTTAGATTTAACTTACCCATACACCTGAATACTCTTAAAGCTGATGGAAACTTTTGCAACAGTCACTTTATAGATAACCCTATTTATTTCTCTTTTGTTCTAAAGACACTGTACACCAGAAGACACCCATAAAAACTCTGAATGCCCTTGACATATATTTTATTTCACAAATATGGTGATTAAATTTTACTGCAATGTTCAATTTTTGATATATGTTAAACAGCATATTTGCAAAATTTTATAGCTCTTTTTGCATTCATGCTGAGATGCAATTTAAAAACGGATATTTAAATTTTATTTATTAGTTGAAAATTAGAAGGTTTATAAAACTAGTGTGTGTTTTATAGGGTTATCAGGTATATATATTTATACTATAGAACTACCTGTAAATCAGGAGTTGATCAACAGATATGCAGCCATTTCTCTGTTCTCAAATTACATTACATTGCAGCAGTAAAACTCTGGCAGTTAAATGGTCTAGAGTTCCACATCCACCTTTTGGATCACAGGCAATTTAAGAACCAGTAAAAAAGATGTGGGAGAGGGAGGAAGTAGGAGAGATGCTCATTGTGGTTTGCTATTGTGTGCTTTAAAGTTTTATGGCCCATGTTGCCTCCCTTGGGAGGATGAAGTGCAGGGAGCATGAACAAGCCCATAAAATTGCAAAGGGTTTATGGCGTATAATTAATACAGAACTTTCTATGAACTTTATATTAGTTTTACTTTGGTTTTTTGTTTCACTGACACTTTTTTTTTTAAAAGGAAGACTGTTCATGGAATTAAAATATGCTGATTTTCTTATTGAATCATAAGAATTTATTGGCTGTTTTATTTGAATATATTGTTTTCTTATTATAGTTTTCTGTAAAGGTTATTTGTGTCCTAGGAAGGCTTTTGAGCTGTGATGAGGTCTCTATGAAGCAGCGAAAGAAAGTAGGAAGGTTGGCTGGTGTAAAAAATCGTATCCCTTTGGAAACATTTAAGGCTCAGTTAGACAAAACCCTAGTGGGCGTGGTCCCTGCTTTAACAGGGGGTTGGACTAGATGACCTCATGAGGTCCCTTCCAGCCGTAAGATTCTATGATTCTATGACTGGAAAAAATCTGGAGGTAGAATGAACACTTGTACCATATGGAGCGAGATTATTTGCTGAAGCTTAACTGTCACTCTGGGAAAGCTCTCTGTGCTATGAACTCTGAATCTGGGATGATTACTTTCTTGTGTCTCATTTCCTAATCTGTAAAATGGGGGACATATGCTTACTTCATAATGGTTGTGATTGGCTTGAGTTAACATTTATGTGAGCAGTTAGTCACTACTCTTCACTTTGTTTTACTCCAGTTACTATTAATCCATCATTAATCTGACACTTTTTAATAGCAGTACTGTTCTGTGTTGCTGGCATTTAAAGTTATGAAAGTTAAAATAGTACTTTATGACTAACATATTTTGCATATCATTCTTCTAGTGCAACAGAGGTGCATTTCTTGGTGCTTCTGTTTAGCTAGCTGTCAGCACTAGAATCCTAATGTTGCAATGAGAAACTAGGTATGATAACACTGAACGCTGGGAACATCAGTTTCAGACATAGTGATCCAGGGCATAGCCCCCAAGAAGAGGGTCTGATCACAGGGCGTTCTTAATAAGTCTTCAAATAGCTCTGATAAATGATGGGGAAAACAATAGTGCCTCTGACATCTTTGTATACAGGGTGGGGGATGAATAGAAAATGGTGGAGGTGGGGGAGGAGTAGCATTTTCTAATTCCCCACCTTCTGCCAGAGCAGTGATTTTTAGGTGACTACATCAATTCTAATTGTAGTGGAGCTAATTTAGAGTAGCCACTGGTGATACGTGTGCTGGGGGAGACGTGCTTCCAGATTACTGTGGGGCTGTATTGCTTTACCAATGTGCTGATGCACAGGTGTAGTAGTACTGATATTTGCTATTCCTGAAAGTTACTAGCATGGTGGGATTGTGACTTTTACTTTTAAACTATGGAGGAATTTTCAGCCCTACAAGAAGTAAATTACCTGTCTAGAATGCACCTATTGTGCTAGAAATAAAAAACCTGAACTTTGGCTTTTGTGTTGTGAGGCTTACATTACCCAGTACACATACGCTCAAACATGGAGAGCATCATCTTTTACCTCCTACCTTAAAGGAGTATGTTTGAGAGAATTCAACTGCTGGTGACCTACTCTAGCTGCTAGACCTTAAGACACAGTTTTTATATTATCTGTTTATACATTTCACAGTGATTGACATCAGTGGACTATTGGCTTTTTGTAGAGATTTCATACGCCACCCTTTGGTGACCAGTTCTATATATCTGACCCAAGGAATCCCTCTGATATCCTGTGACTCTGCTATGCCCTCTGCCAAATGGTAACAATGGTCCCTTGATAGCAGTGTATTAGTGAGCACGGTAGAATTAAGCTAAAAATTCTCATGGGAAAGATCATATAAAATGATAGGGGATTTCTGAAAATGAGGCAACTAGTTAAAAAGATCCTAAGGAAAAAATCTGGTGTTCCTGACCCTCCAAAGTCTGAAGCTACCTGTCTAGAATTGTAGGAAGTATTCACCTGTTGGGCTTGTTCAGTTTCTAGATTCTGTCTGCATTAAGGACTCTGGCTAAAATAACGTTCCTTTTCCTTTACTGATGAAAGTTATCCTGAAGTTCTGTATAGGCTTTTTTCACAAGATACTAGAAGGAGCTCATTTAGGCTTATCTTAGCACTACCTGACTGCACTCTGTCATCAAAAGATGGAGACATTTGGTTGCATACCAGTGTTTTCACTTGCTTGAGTTTGTGGCTTGCTATCAGCTGATTATAAGGCAACCTGGAGACCTAAACTATTCTGATAGGGCCCAACAAGCCCTTATTAAAGATACTTTCAAATGGTCACCTGTGGTTTCTAGTTTCGATCAGCTAGGTGTATTAGCTCATATCTTAACTTCAGTGGGCAGTATAGGTGAGCAAGGATTCTTTATAATGCCTACTACTATTTTCAACTCCTTTATATCAAGCCTAGATTGTGCTTAATTGATAACAGTGAGCTTCATTTACAACAGTCAGTTCGTGCTCTTTTTTAGTCATAAGACTTCTGGCCACTAAAAATAAACTGTAGTTTTTGAGAGTTGGTCTAGTCACTAGTTGTTATCTAAACTATTCTAATTTAAGGAGGGAGTGGAATGCATTTTTCATAGTGTGTTTGTTAATCTCATTTGAAGGCTATTGTATCATCCATGCTTTCTGTGAGATTGATCAAACAGTTGCTGATTTAAATGCAAGAAAAATAGCAATCTGTGGACCTCCTTTGAGTTTTTGGGACTTATTCTGCATGAGATACTGAAAACTAAATTTTCTAACGAGCACCGAGGGTGCCCCTTATGCTTGGGAGGAGCTCACTGTAAACATTCACAGAGGTACTTCATTAACTACCTTTAAATCTTTCCTTAAAACTCTGATTTTTTTGGTGAGGCTTACAAAAGATTTTACATTACAAGGATTAGGCCACTGGTGTGTTTAGACCACTGCCTAATATGCTGGCCAGTATTTTGTTTCCTTCCACTCCCTTGTTTGTAGCCAGCTACTGTCTCATCTTATACTTAGATGGTGGCTATCTCTTTTTTTGTTCTGTGTTGTACCTGCCTAATATAATGGAGTCCTGGTCCTTGACTAAAACTCCCAGGCACTATGGTAACATTACTACAATTAGTAATTTGAAGAAGGTAAGTGAGGCTGCCAGCTGTTTGTCAAAACATTTTTTTATTTTAAGCATTTCAAACTCAAGTGTTATTACAAAACGGAGTTACACTCTTCCATGGATGCAGTTTTCAGACTGCAGATAATTCAGTCTATGCCTGATGCATTTTAGGATGAAGGTTTTTCTTAATATGTATATTTAAATTTTATAAAAATAGAGAATTCTGAGAAGGAATACATTTTTTACTTCAAAGCTAATGATAGATTTTACAGTGTCTTTTTAATATAATGTTAATTCTGCTTTGAAAGAGAGTTTCAAGATCTTTTTTATTTAACACGGAGTCACCTGTGTTTCCTTTGTGGTGACCATTTTTCTGCTTTTTCACTATTTTATTATCTTCATTATGTGGTTGGTGAATGAAGGATACTGCTTGCCACATCCCATAAATTTTGAATTCTGTTCAAAAGATTGGCTCCATCTCAGCAGAAAGGCAAACTTTGTTTTCTTAACTATAATTTTGGTTTTCCCAGTGTTTCTCAGCAACTTTGGACAAGACCTTTCTTTTGGTAATTTAATGTTTTAAATAGGCTTGGTTTTGCATGGTGCTTTCTTTTCTTTTCTTCAGGTCAGGGGAAAAAAAGAACAGCACAGTACTAAAATGTCTCCATGATTGACATTGGCAATGTGGTTCCATTTGTTCTGTTAGTTCAGAATTAAAATAGTTTTATGTTCTCCCTTTCTGAAGTATTAGTCTAGGAAGGAGGTAGTCAGGCCAGCAGAGTTGCAGGCAGGAGAGCTTTCACTGAGCTCTGGGATTGTTCCCCTAGGTTGGACAGAAAATGCCATTAGTTGAGTAATGGATACATGCTAGAAGAAACCAAAATTTGACAGGTTGAAAAGTGATTGTGCCCTTTATCAATAGACTGTTTTGAGGAGTGGTGGTAATAATAGTATCAGAATGGAGATTGCTGTAGTCTAGTGAATCTGGCACCCATAGGCTGAGTGACAGTATCAAGCATACAAACCTGTTTCTTCTGAAGCGTTGCCTGAAAATACTCAATTAGTCATTGCTTTAGTTCTCGAAAAAAGATTTGAGTCGCAATAGTGATCTCCATAGCTCTTTGAGCTTCAGTTCCCTTTGTGATACCATCATCTGTCCTAGATTTCAAATGTACTTTGTCATAATAAAGTACAAGGTTTTCAAGTACATCCACATTCAGACCTCTAAGCAATCACCTCTTTTGGTTTGGAATCATGTGATTCTCCCATTTGCAGACCAGGCATTGGGGTGCAGTATCCTGTTACTAACTGGTTACGTCAGTAGATCTGATTTCAGAACCTGCAGTTCTGTTCCTCAGGAGCTATGATCAGTGGCATCCAATGACCAAACGGCAAAGTATTGTTTCTCTAATACCACAGCATTTCAGAGGAAAGAACTCAAAACAATGAATGGTATATAGTACAAATGTTGTTTTCCCTAATGCTTATCTTCCCTCTGGAAGCTCAAGGAAGGCAGCATCTGATTCAGACACTCTTGCAGGGCATGTCACTTTCTCTGTATAAATCTGGTCCCTCCACAAATTAACAACTGCCCCAACTCCCTCCCCCAGACTCTAAAGAGACCTTTTACCTATTCAGTGTTCCTTTGTTTTACCAAGGCTAGAAGCCTAATCAATGATCAGTAGTATAGCTTTGGCTGGGATCTGGAAATAGTATCTTCATTGTTAAGCTATTGTCTCGTAATTATCCCCAAATGTTTGTTGGGAGGCTGCTTATTTAGAGCTATTGAGTTCCTTTTCATCTTGTTTTTCCAACAGCTCCCTATTAAGCTAAACCAGTACATTTGTACAGAAAGCCCAATATAGTTATGCAGTGATTATCTTGCTAATCAGGTCATATGCAGTATTCATGCAATTATTACAGATAAGTATTCCTAGATTACATAGCATCTTCATGTTCAACACTTCTTTAAGATATTTTGTAATTTCCTTTCTAAAAGTCTTTTACTTCATGGGTGGTAATATATTTTGAGCCAAGGTTAAGGACGTTTTCTGCAAATTACAAAGTATTTAAAAATCTTTAAAACTGAAATGATGTTTAGTGAATGTGGTAAATTTTTAAATGAGGTGGCAAACTTTTGGATCTAGCATTTCATTTATTGAAGCAGACTAGAAATAGGAACTTCCTATGGACAGAGTAACAGGTTTTCTGCTTTCATGTATTTCACAAATTAAACTGCCTAACTGTGAGAACATTGGCTAAATTTGCAACTGCATGGTTGTAACACAGTATTAGAAAGAGAGTATTGTCCCTTTGAAATTAAACCAACTTTGCTGCTGCAGCAGGTAATCAGATTGTAATTCTGTATCATAAAATGTACTTTGGGCTAGAAAATTAATCTGTGATTTGCCTTTATGGCAAAAATAATTCCTTTTGAATTACTTGGTCTATAGCTGAAAGACCTTGGCCCAGACTCTTCCCTTTCCAGCAGAGGCGGCAAGAAACCTAGCTGGCTTCAAGACTGAACTTGATAAATTTATGGAGGGAATAGTATGAAAGAACAGCCTAATTTGGCACTTAATTGATTTTTGACTACTAACAGTAAATATCATTGATGACCTGTAATGGGATATTAGATGGGGTGGTGGATCTGAGTTTCTACAGAGAATTCTTTCTTTCTAGCAGATGAGTCTTGCCACATGCTCAGGGTTTAGCTGATCG
This sequence comes from Pelusios castaneus, assembly GCA_007922175.1. NCBI lineage: Eukaryota > Metazoa > Chordata > Testudines > Pelomedusidae > Pelusios > Pelusios castaneus. Next base: position 2,952,250 of record ML685899.1, on the reverse strand, counting down.
CTGTATTGGGGGTTGGGAAGGAATTTTCCCCCAGGGCAGATTGGCAGAGAAGCTGGGGGGTGGGTGGGTGTGGAGAAGGGGCTCATCATCATCTGCATCATAGGGCATGGGTCACTTGCTGGTGGATTCTCTATACTTGGAAGTCTTTAAACCATTATTTGACAACTTCAATAACTGTTATAGGTTAGGGGTGTATTACAGGAGTGCGTGGATGATGTTTTGTGGCCTGTGTTGTGCAGGAGGTCAGAAGGATGATCATAATGGTCCCTTCTAACCTTAAAGTCTATGAGTCTATCTCTGACCTCTTCTCAGAGAGTTTACTGATTTAGGCATGCTCATCCCATTCCCCTTCTCCAGTGGTGAACAAACTCATCATCCTGTGACTAATAAATAAATTCTATTGTTTTACTCAGCCCCTTATCCGAATTGGCAATTAAGTGTTATCCAGCAGTTCCTTCACACCTGTTAGACAGCTCACTTATCTTTGCTCTACATCCACTTCCTCCTTAGATTGGCTGCTCCATGCATCCTTGCTTACTGTCACTCAGCTCACTTCCAACGTCTCCTGTCTTTGCCTGCTGGACCTGAATCTTTTACTTCTCTTGGGCTTCTAGGCAACAGTGTTTTCCCCAGCTGGTTATTAGCTCTTTATTTCCTTTTTTATACTCTTCAATTGCTATGGTACTGTACTCATTTGTTTAGCTCACTAATTGTTAGTAAAATTTTGGATTTTACATAGATTTTTTTTCCCAGTAAGATGTTTACTGCTTAGAATGCTCATCTGGACCGAAAAAGACAAGTTCAGGGCCTTGTCAATATCCCCATTATGAAAACAGCACATACTCAAACAAAAATGATACGTGATAACTTTGCATACTGAAGAAATTTTGTTTTGAAGTGACAAATGTTTTATGCCACTAAGTTTGTAATACAGATACTATTCAAGCTATTGATATTGCAATGGGGCTATGCCTATAAGTCAGAGCTTGACAAAATTGGCAGGCAGCTGGGCACCCAGCTTCAAAGGAAGGTGCCTAGTTGGCACCCCCCCCCCCGAAAAGTCCCTTACTGCTGAAATGCTGCTGACTGCCTAGTAAAAGTACCTGCAGTTTTATTTTTCGACACCAGAGGATGCACCTCTGTTGCATTTCCCCAGTAGAGCCTTGTAAAGGAGCCTGAAATTTTATTTTTGGACACTAGAGGATGCTCCTCTGCTCGATTTCCCCAGCAGAGCTAGGGGCCAGGCTACAAATTCTGGTCACCATGACGACCTAATGCCTGGGATTTGTTGAGCCCTGCTGTAAGTAAAGTTATATACCAGTTTACACATTTATAAGATTAAGGCCATAATTTGCATGCGACTTTATTATTTATGTGAATTGGTATCTCAAAAGGTGGATATATCCCATTGAATTTAAAAGGAGATTATCACAAGGAACGGTATTTTTTTTTCTTTTGCAATTATCATAAGGACGTTATTCAGAAAAGAAACATGATCTGCTAGGGTAAGTTTTCTATTGTGTTTATGGGATAACATATCGCACCACTGTAACCTTATTACAGAAACTTTCTCCATGTGGTACAGAATACCTTTTGCCATCAGTCCTATGTTAACTGTTTTTGTCACAGTTGAATGGATGAGATTTGTATTATCAATCAGATATGAAGAATTTTTTTCATTATCTCCTGTGCTTTTAGAAGTGCTGTCTAGCTTCTTTAATTTTGAGGCATCTTTACTTGATGTCTTACAGAAATGTTCTCTTTAGATCATAGAATGAGTAATGTGTTTAAATACTAGGAGTAGAGATTGCTAAAAGAGGAGGTCATTTAGCAAATGAATTTTGAGGTTAGGCACATGTGAGACCGAGAGAGAGAGAACATGCACATATTACGTGAAGTAACATGCTGGGTTTTTTGTTTATCTTCATTTGGTAAAACATATGGTTCAATAATGTTAAATCTGCTTTGGATGTCATCAAATCTGGCAGTCATCTCATGCAACATTATTATTATTATTATTTATTTATTAGGATGACTGGACCATTTAGGCTTTAGCTTGATATAGATTTTTCAAAGGTAGTCAGGTTGGTAAAGCAGGATGGCAGCTACTTCTTCCATTCTGATGATTACTTTGAAATGGTCTGGCATGGTGGTTTTAGGGTTGGCTTCAGTCATTTTTGGAGTTGTGAATCTGTACCTCCTTATTAGTTATTCTTAAACCCTATTTTGATTATAAAGTATGTAATCAGAGTACCCAGTGCATATGCAATATTTACAAAGTAATTTTTAGAGCCTGGCTTATTTAGATTACAACTTTCGCTATTATCCCTTTGCTGCTAAGAAGAATTAACTTTAGTTCCTTTCTAATGTTCCCCCAAACAAAAACCTGTAAAAACAAGCTTTAGCTCTGCAGTGCGCTTGGAGAGTCAAGGGCCCTGCTCTGAAAGTGCCCTGCTCACAGCAAACAGTTCAGGCTTTGTCTATTAACCTCTTGGAATTGTTTATCGAGGATGGCATAGCTTAAGTCATTTCCCCCTTCCTGCTCATTTTCCCAATAGTACTGTTGATTGAACCCAATATATTTGTATAGTAAACATCCCAATAACCTGGCTCAGTGGTTCCACCGGTGGTCCATGGACCACTAGTGGTCTGCAAGGGTACTGTAGGTGGTCCATCTGGGGGGAAAGATAATGTAATAATAATATAATCCCATGTATTTATGTATCATATTCAATGTTACATTATTATTTACAATGTAATTTGCTTCATAAACATCCTTGTATAATATAATATTCTCTGAATTTGAATAGTGGTATTTTTGCGTGATGTCAATGTGAACCGATGCTCTTTGCACATTTGGCAGTTAGAATGTGGTCCGCAAAAGCTTTTGATGACAAAGTAGTGGTCCATATAAAGGAGAAGGTTGGAAACTGCTGATAACACATAGTAGTCAAAAACTATTACAGAGCAGCTCATGTCTGTCTCACACATCATTGCATATCTTATAAAATAATCTGCTATGCTTGCATGAGCATTTGATTTAACAGGATGCATATAGTTGTATTTCACATGAGAGCCCAATCAAGCCTTAAAAATACTTGGGAAATTCAGCTGCTAGTTTGCACCCACATTCTGCTTTCCACAATGATTTTAAAATCGTGTGTGTGGCTTCCAAGTTAAAAACAAACAAAAATGCTATAGAGGTGTTACTGAAAATAGTTGAAAACCCCTGAAATGTATTAAATTTTGAAAAAGACTTCTAACATCATTTTGGCTTCTGTGTTATGAAAATAAAATGGACTGGTATTTGAAAAACACATCTTTAGTATTTTATAAATGGGTCTGAAAAATTTACCATATACTTATGAGCCAAAGGCTATTGGGAAGCTGTTTGTTTCAAAAGATATATACTCTCTATAAAAACATACATAAGATATAAAATGATAGGCAAGGACATGAGAACAGCCATTCTGGATCAGACCAGTGGTCCATCTAGCCCAGTATTCTGTCTTCTGATAGCAGCCAAAGCCAGTTGCTTCAGAGGGAATTAATAGTACTGGTAATCATCAAGTGATCCAACCCGTTGCCCATTGCCAGCAGCTGGCAACCAGCAATCTCTACTTATCCTTGCTAATTGTCATTGATGGACCTCTTCTCCATTAAATTATCTAGTTCTTTTTTTAATCCCTTTTATATAGTTTTGGTCTTCACAACATTCTCTGGCAAAGAATTCCACAGTTTGACTGTGTGTTGTGTGAAGAAATACTTCCTTTTGTTTGTTTTTGACCTGTTACTTTTTAACTTCATTAGGTGACCCCTAGTTTTTGTGTATGGAACAGAGTAAATAACTCTTCCTTATTTACTTTCTCCACACCAGTCATGAGTTTATAGACACATATCATATCCCCCCCTTAGTCATTATTCAAGCTGAAAAGTCTGTTTTATTAATCTCTCTCTCTTCATATGGAAACTTTTCTATACCTTTCCTAATTAGAGAGAGAGGGGGTGGGGTGGGTGGTTTGTTTTTTGGGTTTTTTTGAGATGGGGTGACCAGATCTGCATGCAGTATTCAAGCTGTGGGTTATCCTGATTAATAAAGAGGCAATATGATACTTTCTGTCTTTTATTATCTGTCCCATTCCTAATGATTCTCAGTGTTCTGTTAGCTCTTTTGGCTGGCACTGCACGAGTGGATGTTTTCAGAGGACTATCCACAATGACTCCAAGGTCTCTTTCTTGAGAGCTAACCTAGACCCCAGGGTTTTATATTTTTAACTGGGGCTACTTTTTTCTGATGTGAATTACATTGTTTTTATCAACATTGAATTTCATCTACCATTTTGTTGTCCAGTCATCCAGTTTTATGAGATTCCCTTGTAACTCTTTGCGATCCACTTGGACTTAACTATCTTGAGGAGTTTTGTATTGTCCGCAAATTTTGCCATCACATTGTTTACCTCTTTTTCCAGATCATTTGCGAATATCTTGAACTGTGCTGGTCCTAGTACAGGCTCTAATGTATACAGGCCTTAGAAAGCTGGCATTGCTTCAGTTTATAGTCAGTTGGCATTCAGAAGGTTATATTTTGCAATCATATGAGATAGAGATTTGATATTTTAAAAATGAAATCTTAAATTCTCCCAAAATTTTGTTAGTGGTTTCTCTGCTACCACTTGCTTAGGAAAACTAGCTGCTTTTCAGTGGCAAGTAGGTGAGCAGATTTTCAGGTCTTATTAATTTAGCTCTACAAAAACAGTTTTTTCCATACGATTACATGCATCATATATATTTTCTTCCTTCTAGATGACCATGGGAACAGCAATGGCAGTCATGTAAAAATCTTTTTACCGAAGAAGCTGCTTGAATGTCTACCGAAATGTTCAAGTTTACCGAAAGAGAGGCACCGTTGGAACACTAACGAGGTAGCTAAATTTTATTTATTTATTTATCTTTTGGACAGTACTTTTCTTGGTGCTTACTGGTTGTTTTCTTGTTTGAGAACACTCAGGAAATATAGGAGGTGAAATGGTTAATATGGAAACGTGACCTTTTTTATTTAATAGAGGCTAACTCACTTTCTGAGAAGCCTGTGTTATTTTATGAGCTTTGAAGTGTGTTTTAGAGAGACGGAATAAGTGTGCTGACTAATTTGGTAGGAGTCTGTTCTGTTGGTATATGTTGTGGTGTTTCTCAAAGGCATTGTTAAACTCTTCGTGTATCTGATTTAAATGTTTTTACTGTTGTCAGGACTTAATGAAGATATGGCTTTGGTACTGTACTAAATAGTACTGTTTAGAAAATGTGAAGTTCCTGTTAAAATGGTTAATGATAGTCTTCCTAGTTGTAAAACAATACTTATGCCTCCTTGCAAAATAGATTTCTATTTGAGACTTGGCTAGCTTAGCAACTTCTGAGAAACCCTAAAGAGCAGAGAAAGCAACGAATAAAGTATTTCAGGTCTGCAATCCAGTTCTAAAAAACAAGCAGGAAGTGATTCTCTGGCTGTGCCTATCCTAACCCCTACTAATCATAACAGGCTTTCTTGGTTTTTTCCAAGACAAGAAAAGTATTCATTCCATTAAAATTCAGATGTTTGGGGGTATAAATTGAAACTTAAAATACAGTGTGTTTGTGTCTCCCAACCATTGCTGATTGAGTCTTTTAGGCAGTAAGGGGGAAGTCCAGTTCAGTTTTAGATCTGAATTGGATGTTCAAATAATACTTGTATTTATGGGAAGCCATTTTTAAGAGATAATAAGCTGTGGAAAAAATAGAGTAGATACTGTAATTAAAATGTTGGTCTATTATAAGCTATCTGTTCTGTCACTGTAACCAATTATTTGTAAGGTACTTCAAAGGATTTTAACTAAAAATGTACCATCAAGGTTTCATGATAAAAGGTGGCCAGTTGAGCACAAAACCAAAAATCTTAATTTGTAAAAACAGATCAGCAAAGTTGCAAACACATTGTCACTGTTTCTCAGTTCTAAATTTGATTGTATAAATTGTAATTTACAAAATATTGTGATAAGATTAATTAGATTAATTTGACCACAGCTTTTATTTTTAAAAAAATTGTCATCAGAAATTAAAAAATTGCTAGAGCAGTGGTCAGTTTCATGCTTACATAATGTCTTGTATCTCTTGAATTGGGCTGTAACTTTGCAATTTAGTCACTAGATTTTTCTTTTAAAATTGACTCTCTTCTGTGATAGCATTTATATTAGCAATGAGACATGACCTAGTAGCAATCCTATGGTTTAAAAAGACACTGGGTTTGAGGCAGATATTTGATAATTAAAGTTTTTAACATGGCAAGAGCAATAGAATAATATTTTATCTTGAATAAGCTTGCTGATTTCAGATACTACTTTGGATGACAGAGCCATTAAAATGTTTAAACTTTGGGTTTTTTGCATCATGTCATTAATACAAGAACATAATGAAAATCTTCACATAATGCTGGCATTTGTGCACATAAATTGTAAGCTTGAATTACAATTTCTCATGAAGATAGCATCTAGAGAGAAAATTCTGGGTGAAGTTACTAGTCAAGTTTAAGGGGAAAAGGATTGAGTATTGGGTGAACTGGAAGATAAAAGGAGTAGCATTTGACTTTCTGGTGCTCAGGAGGTGTAATAGACTACGAGAAAAGATTGAGAGTGTAGTTTGAATGTGGGGGTGGTTGTCAGTCACTGCTAGTGTTATGTTCAAATTTTTAATAGTACTTGTCATGGTATAATAGATGCAGGTACGTCTTAAAACTAATTTTCTTGGCAAATAGTTTAGCTTTATTTATTATAATTAATTATGTGAGCTTCTCAGCAATCAGTTTAGCTTACTCTTTTAGATGTGGACCTTGACACTTTCATCTGTGCCTTTTTGACGTCTGAAAAGTCATTGCTGTGGGTCATCACAAGTGATAAGTATCATATTCAATGACAGAAAGGCCAAGGGACAAATTCTGCCTTTGGATTAAGGCTTATTTTTTTCATTAATTTTAATATATAGTGTACTGGTTGCACTTTATCAATGAATTTATTTAAAGAGGAGACCTTTATGGGGGCTCATAATGGCATGGTCTATATTACATTGTGTACCAAGAGAAGAGAATCTTCTGCCTAAATTAAGTTTAGCAGTGTTGAATTTTCTCCGAGATCATGGTCTTAAATGTTTGTGTAAATGTTTTCATATCTTATTGATGTAATTTTTTTATAATATAGTAAAATGAGAATCATATCTCTTTCTCCATGGTTATGTTCTTATTCTGAATTAAGGAAACTTCAACATTGGTCTAAATCAAAACAAAGTTATATTTTTTGTTAGGATTAACCGATTCTGACACCTCACCTTGATTCTGACTCACTGCTAAAAATTGTTGTTGAGAAAATACTGTGAATTGACAAATACTTGACTCAACCAAAGGTTACTTTAGTCTGTTATCTTATATTCTCATGACTCTGAAACTATATGTTTTGTACTCTTGCTGAACTACTTTTGGGATCCTCAACTTAATTTTTAAGACCAAAACACTGTTTCTCAGGTGTTCAGTGGTCAGTACATACAGTTTTAGGGTTTTTTTTTGTTTGGTGGTTTGTTTTAAATTGGGATTCTGTAGAAAAATGCAATAAGCAGTAAAGAGAAGTGGGGTGTTTTTAAAATGCTAACAACTTTTTATTAAGATTTTCTTTGATTATACAGAAAAAATGTTTTTAACAAAAATGTTTAGAAATATATTGGCTTATCAAAATGTCATCTATTTTTAAATCAACTTTATGGTGTTTTTATATTTCATGGTGAAGAAAGTGTTCCTTGTAAATTTTAACTTTTTTGTTACTAGAGATTTTAAAATCATCAGTTAAGCCAAGCTACTTAATTATGGCTTTACATATATGAGGTACTGTGACACTGTATATACATTGCTGTGTGGGATGGTGAAAATGGGATTTCCTATGAATTCTCGCTTAAGCACAACCTAATACCTCATTCTAGAAAATGACTGTGTGAAAGTGGATTTGAATAACAGCATTTCTGATTTAGTATTAGTGAAGTAGAAATTTTGTTACTGTTATTTTTACTATAGAAAGAGGCAGCAGCTTCCCCTTAAAACTGACTGTTTTTGTAGATGTGCTTGTTCTGGAGTGTCAGTCACACCACAGTTAAAATTGAAGCTCTTTTCCCATTATAAGATCAGTTTTTTTCAAACAATATTCACAACTGTTCCTCTCCCTCCCAAAACCCTCTTCCTGAAACTTTGTACATTGTGTCATCTCTAGTTAACTTTTTTGAGAAGTATGGAAGAAAACAGAAAAGGAGATTTAAAGTTATGGTAGCCCTGAAATTTTACCTGAAGTTCTGTTTTGGAGCATTTTTATTTCCAAAATGGCTGGCGTAGAAACTTCTCTTACTTCCACAGGAACAACAAGCCTCAGAACGTGCTCCTGGGACTATGGAGCAAAACAACTCTTAGTACCAGTTCCTACACCAGTTTGGCAGTTTTCTAGACAGCTGTTACGGTTACCACATTTGTCACCATTCCATCCCCCTTACAGGAGTGATAAGTCGGTGGGCTTTCAGTTTCCAAAGGCATTAGGCAGTAAGGAATGTTTCCTAGAATAAAGTTTTCATTATCCTTTTGTTAGTTGGACAGAGTATCTAGGGGATCAGTGTCACCCATGCCTGTGCAATATTAGTATGGGTGTCTAAAATTTCCAAAAAATACATCCAAAAGCAAAGATAAATTAGTTTCATAAAATTGCACTTACTACATAATAGATTTCTAAATCTAAGTAGTTTATTTTGAAACTTACATACATGTTTTGCAAAACTTAAGGAGGCACCTTAAAGATGAGTGGATGGTGTAAACTGAGGTGAAAGTGAATGAAGGAGGATTATATGTCAGTGGAGAATAAACTAGATCCCTTAACTCTGGGGTGGACAAAATTGGCTCTCAGTTTGCCACCAGCAATTTTACTTTTGATCTCCAGAAGGAGTTCTTCCACTACATTTCTGCAATGGGGCTAGGCAACAGGCTAATAAAACTCGTCCTCATGGCGACTAAGAAAAATAGATCTGTCAAGGCCTGCCTTAACTGTTAGATTTCAGACATAGTTTTTGTAGACCAAGTTATATTCTGAGTTGGCCTCTCCTGCACCTAATTTTTTTTATCAGCTGTTTGTGAATAATGTAAAACGATTCACTGTCTTACTTTGGAGAAATTTTTCCACAACATGCCCATCCCCTCATTTTAGTCTCAAGATCTCATAGCTCCAACTGAAAAACATTTACCATTACATTTATCTGTTGGCTCAGGTGACACCATTTGAAAGAATATATTTCTGTTTTCTTGATAGATTTAGTTATAATGCTCAACATCATTTTTGTTCATCAACATATTCAATTCAGAATTATTTTTGCTTTTTCGGTGCATTTGTTTTTGAATTAATATTAAACTAGTATAAAACTTGAACTTTAGTTACATTTTGAGCATTCACTTATGTACAGAAAGTGAGACTGAATTATTGAATTGTAGTTAAAGCCAGGTAATCTAGGAGATAATTTCAGAGAGTGCCAAGTGTGTTCTGGTATTTTTCTGATGTTTGAAAAATATAGAGGCAATTGTTGATCTTGTTAAGCAACTCTTGTGGTTGTATGAGGTGGACTCTCACCGGTTACTAAAAGTGGTTGCCTCTTTAAATTGTGAGCTCTTTGGGGGTGAAGACCATTTTTGTTAGAAAAAAACAAACTTGGGATTTCTGGTGTACTTCCTGACCTTGAAAAATAAGAGTACCCCTGACCACTTGTACGCCCTATAACCAACTGCTCAAACCAAAATCCTGCAAAGGCTATTCTGTTATTTTATTAGTCAGCTTTCAGCTGTTTATTTTTGTAGGTCTTTCTGAATTGAGGGTCTTGTATTTTTGTAATGCTTTGTTATATTAGTCAAAGCACCTGTTGATACATGGTTTGCCAAGATATTTTAATTGCTTCCAAGCTCAGCCTGATACTTTTTATGTCAGTGTTTTAATAAACAGAAATACATGTAGACCCTTTTTCACTGAACCTTAGCTATAACCACAATGCTACACAGAATTACTTTGAATTAGGTACTAGTCAAGATGGGTGGGAGGGACAAAATCTTTTCCATTGTAACTTAGAAAGTTCCTAGTATTCATGGGATGGCAATATTCTTAAATGGGAATTAATTGATTTGCTGAAACACTGACAAAAGTACTCTGCATATTGTCTGCAAGAAATTAGATATTTTTACCATCTTTGATATAACTCAAATATTCTTTTAACTCAGTTAATGAAAAGCATGAAGTAACTCACATTCTTCCTTTTTGTGTAGTTTGTGGAGATGGCAAGTTAGCTAGTGCAATAAAATCTTTCCATAGTTGTACAGCCCCCAGTATTTAAAGGGCTGGAGTATTTTGACCTCACAAACTAAATCAGCTCTGTAATCTGAGAAAAATGAGAATATTTCTTTGACTAATTGCATACTGTCTGTGTGATAGAGGCATATAAAATGTATCTTGGATGTTATATGCCATTAAGTATAATTTACATTGTATTCTGTCTAGTCTTATGGTTTTTAAAGTTTGGTTTATCATGTGAAGTATTACAAACTCTAATTTCTTATTGAATGAAGCAATGTACTGAGGTCCAATGTAACATCACAAGGAAGAAGGGGCTTCTTAAATATCAGTACCTGAGGGTGCTATGCCTCTTGGCATGGAGTGTTTTCCTGTCTCTTCTGGGCAGAGCTCATTAAGTTGACAGATGCTGAAGTTACCTGCTATTAATCACTGAAACTACACTCTTGAAGCTGTCTTGATAGTTGAGTGCACCATAGAGAGAGAGATTTACCTTTGTCAAGAGACCTCAAACCATAGATTGACCACGTGTTCAAGAAACAATGATATTTATAAGTATGTATGTGAATCTTTGGTTAAGTAATACCAAAGAAACTATGCCATAAAATCCTGAAGCTAGTTTTGTGAATGCCAGACCAATTCCACTTGTAGAGATACTTAATTTTTCCCATAGAAACAGATTCCCTCAATTTCTTTAATAAAATCCAGCAGTACTTCTCATAGTCAACTTTTTCCTTCCTGAATGATGAAGAACCTCAGCCATGTCCAGCCTTTTTCATTCCAGTGTTCAGGTGTTTCATGAATTAAAGCAATTTTAAAGAAGGCCACTGAAAGCTACCTGCTGTTGACTGTCTGTATGTGTTGACTGTCTGTCTGGTCAGGGTGTACTAGGTGAAATTATTTTCAGCATCATGTCTGTTGTGATTTGTAGCTGACATGATGCTGAACACAGTTTTCCCTGATGGGCAGGTAACTTTAGTCTTCACAATTATTTCAAACATGTTAATTTTCCATTGAAAGCTGAGACTGAAAATAGGATCACAGTATGCTTGGGGACTGAAAAAAGGACAAGAAATGAGACTACTATTTCCATAAATAATCTAAAAGTAAAAAGTAGATATTCAGACAATAATTCAGCGTAGACGATCCCAAAATGCTGCACAGGAATCTTAATTGCTGTTATAATAGTAAGTAAAACACATAAGGAGTCCAGTTTTAATGACTAACACATTTATTTATCGCATGAGCTTTCGTGGGAGAAAATCCCACTTTGTCAGACGCTTTCAAGACGCTTTAAAGCGTCTGGCAAAGTGGGATTTTCTCCCACGAAAGCTCATATGATAAATAAATTTGTTAGTTTTTAAAAGTGCCACAGGACTCCTTGTTTTGTTTTGCTGAACTAGACTAATGTGGCTACCCCTTTGGAATTGGTAAGTAAGTTATACAGGACTTTATTTGCCTGTAGGAATTGAGATAACTTGAAATGTATGACAATAGAAACAGTTGCTGATTTATTCTTATGCTCATTGGGAGTGGTAGGGAAAATGAGAATGGGAACAAGAATTTTTTGTTTTTTTCCCCCCCAAGTGGCTGCAACTCCATTGAAGATTCATGTATCTTCTAAAAGCAACATGTCCTACAACAATAACAAGTGGAGGAAAGACTGTCAATAGCCAGCTCCACCCCCTGCCATTTTGATGCTCAGATTTGGAGCATCCCAATACTTCCTGTGCCTATCAGTCTTGTCTTAGGCCTGAGCAAGGCCACAGCCCCAGGCAGAGCTGCATGACGCAACTAGCAGACCTCATACAAGTCCCTAGGTCTCTCTGTGAATCCAACCTCTTTCTCTGGTGAATCTGGATTGCTGTCAGAATTGTAACAAAGGAATACTACCCCAGCTCCTGACCTCTGGATTTAGTGAGCACCAAGCACTTCTTTGGACCCTCTAATTTACACTGAGGAAAGAGACCAACTGCCAAGAGTTGCAGCTAGGGCTGAGCAAAAGTGAAAATGTTTGTCCCATGGAAAATACTGCCATTTCAGTTAGGGATGTTATCCATTAAGTAATAGTCTTACTGGTAAGATGAATACTTGTTGATTAACTGGCAGCGCAGGGGTTAACTGGCAATGTGAGATCCCCATCTCCATGGTAAGGGCATTGGGCCACAGCAGAGGGGCCATGCTGCTGCCGCCCCGGGCCAAGACTGTGGCACTGTGAGGTGTCCCACTGCAGAACCCCAGAGACCAGGGATCTGAAAAGGTGATCTTCTCTAGAGCTGGGCTGGAGGTGCTACCATGGACTGAGGGATGGGGGCTGGGCTTGTGGGAGTACACAGAGTTATATTGGCTAAAGGGTTAACAGATATAATTTTAATAGTTTAAACAGTTACCTTTTGTAACCGATATTTACACCCCTAATTTCAGTGATCGTTTCATCCCATGTTGAGATGAATAATTATAATTGCAAAGAATTTCTGTTCTGAAAATATCAATGTTTTGTTTTGACATTTTTGTTGAAATGATACGTTTTGTCATTGCTAAAATTAAAATGGTGGTATAGTGAATTGAAATGCATCATTTTGTGTCAGTTCAGAGTTAAAATGTGTTTTCCAGTTGTTGTGCATTGTTGTTTGGGAGCCTGATAATCTTGTTCTTCCTTATAGACTAGGTCCCTTGGGTGGACTACATTTCATGTGATGTACTCATAATCATATGACCCCTGTGATGCACCATGCAGAGTTGGGTCAGAGGGTAATTCACCTGGCATTATGGAAGATAATCTCAAGGAAGCTAGTCCAGAGAGTAGAGCCTACAAATCCACAGGTATCTGCAGACCATTTCTTGTGGGGAAAAACAAAGCCTCTGGATTAAAATTACAGATGAGTAGAGCCCTGCAAATCTTCAGATATCCACATTATATCTGCAGGTGCAATGTGGATATCTGCAGGCTGTTTCTTGTGGATACAGAGGGGATGCGGATCCACTTATTTGTAGCCATGCAAGGCTCTACCAGAGAGGATGGGGCTCAAATTACAACTTCTATAAGGCAGTAGGCTGATAGGGAAGAAGTTTAATGTTTTTTATTGAACTGATTAAAAACAATCTTTCAGGTCAGTTCAACAAAATAAAATGTTCCAATTCAGGTTGAACCAAACTAAAGCTACATATTTCATTTTGATTTTTCTAGAGAGGAAACTTAAAACTTTTGAGACCCTGAATTTTCCATTTGGGGAAAAAAATCGGTCCGGTGAGACATGGGGGAGGTGGTGGTGGGCCGGTGGCAAGACCTGGGGTAGGTGTTGAGAGGTGGGGTGGAGCGGTGAGGCCAGGGTGCAAATGTCAAGGATGGGGCCCCCTCACATGGTGTAAGGGACTTTTGCCCAGGACCCCAGAATCACTAAGACTGCCTCTGATATTCGGCCATGCCTAGATTATTCTTAATTTTCACCCTATCCTTAGAGCTCAGTGATCTCACTTCTTTGTTTTCTTCTGATTTAAATGGCTATAGAACCTTTTACTACTGGTATTAATTCCTTTTGCAAGGTCCAACTCTACTTGGCTTTTTGCCTTTCTCACTCTATCTCTATATTTTCTGACCTCCAAGAGGAAGCTTTCCTTGCTGATCTCTCCCATCTTCTACTTCTTGTGGGCTTTCTCTTAAACACTTTTCTGAGATGTTTACTTATCCAGCTTATTCTATGGCTCTTGCCTATGAATTTTTTCCCCTTCCTTGGGATGCAGGATTTAGATAGTTCTTGCAACTTTGACTTGAAGTAATTCCAAGCCTCTGCCACTTTAGATCTGAGCTTCCATCCTCGACACACCACACGATCCATTGTGTACAGTCAAGCCCTAAGATATAACCGCATTTGCTCTGACCCTTTAGACAGAAACAGACACCTTCAGGATCTCTACCAGGCATTCTTAAAACTACAGTACAAACCCACAGAAGTGAAGAAACAAATTGACTACTGCAGGAGAAGCCCATGAAAAACAACAACAGAACGCCACTGGTCGTCACCTACAACCCCCAAGTCAGACCTCTTCAACACATCATCAAAAATCTACAGCCTATTTTACAAGATGATCCCTCACTCTCTCAAGCCTTGGGAGACAGACCTCTCCTTGCTTTCAGACAGCCCCCTAATCTTAAAAGGATACTTACCAGCAACTACAGATCACAGAGCAGAAACACTAAAGCAGGAACACAGCCCTGCAGCAGACCACGCTGCCAACTTTGCCCTCATATCTACACTGATGACACCATCACAGGGCCTAATCATGCCACCTACTCCATCAAGGGTTCGTTCACCTGCTCATCCACCAATGTGATTTATGCCATCATGTGCCGGAAATGCCCCTCTGCCTTATATATTGGACAAACAGGACAGTCTCTGCGCCAAAGAATCAATGGACACAAATCTGACATCAGAAACTGCAATACTGAAAAACCTGTAGGGGAACACTTCAACCTCCCTGCTCACTCCCTTAACGACTTGTTAATAGCTGTGTTGAAACAGATGAATAACAAATCACAGCTTCAAAGAGAGTCTGCAGAACTCGAACTTATATGCAAATTTGACTCAGTTGCCTTGGGGTTAAACAGGGACTATGGATTTTTCTCGCATTACATCAAGTGAATTGACCTCCCCCCTCCTCTATGTGCTGTTCCCCAGTGTTTTGAATCCTAACACCTACTTTGATTTGCTGTTACAGCCTGACCTGATGCTATGTCATACACTCCCCTGCATTTAATTTCCTCCCACTCTGTAACTTTCCTATCTTCAAAGCGTCTGACGAAGTGGGATTTTCTCCCACGAAAGCTCATGCGATTAATAAATCTGTTAGTCTTTAAAAGTGCCACAAGACTCTTTTGTCTTAGATCCGAGAGTTCTTCAGTTCAATCCACTTCCTCAACTAACTACCTTAAAAAAAAAAAAAAAAAAAAAAAAAAATTAGCCCTAAGTCAAAGACTTAGTCAGAGGTTTATTTTTGTTTATCCTTCCATTTAGGTTGAACTGAAATAGCTCATGGTCACTCAAACCAAGGTTGTCCCCTACAGCCAGCTCTTCTATGAGGTCCTCACAACTCACCAATACTAAATCTAAGATGGCATCCCCTCTCTTTGGTTCAGTAACTGTTTGGTGAAGGAATTCATCAGCTATCGCATCCAAAATTCTGGACCTTATTATTACTACTAGCACATGTCCTCCAGTCTACATCTGGGAAATTAAAATCTCCCATAATCACACAGTTCCCAGTAGTATTTACGTCATCCCACAGAAAACTCTTAATAGTTTTCTTCCACAATATGATTTTTACACAAACTCTGTCTTATCAATTCCATCACTTCCAATTTCTTTACAGTCTACCTTATCATTCATATAAAATGCTACTCCACCACCTTTGCCTTTATTTCTGTTTTTCCTAAACAGCATATACCCTTTAATACTTGTACACCATGCTTCTATTATTCCTATAATATCTGGTTTCACTTCCTCTACTTGTAGATCTAGTTCCACCACTTTGTTACCCAGGCTCCTTGCATTGGTATACAAACATTTTAACTTTCACTGTTTGACTTCATTCATGTTCCTTACCTGATTTGGCCCAGTCATTCTACTTCCAATGTCACCTGTCAAACTGGCATTTACACTACTCTTCCTCTTAATGTCCATTCTGCTTTATCCTTTCTTCCTTCATTTTCCTCCCTCTCAATGCTAAAATCAGGTGTGGAGATTACTTGGGTATCTCCCAACCATTTTCTCCAACTCCCTAGTTTAAAGCTCTTTTAATCAGTTGTGCTAACCTCTATCCTAGCAGTCTATTTCCCTCCCTATTCAGGTGAAATCCATCCCAAGAATTCAATCCTCTGTCCATGAAGTCTCCCAGTGACCATACATTCCAAAGGCGCCCCCCTCCCCACTCCTTCTAGTACACAGTCGAAGCCATTTGTTGATCATCAGAATCTTGTCATGCCTTTGTTGTTCTGGTTCCCCTATGTTTAAGAAAGATGAATTCAAATTGGAACAGATACAGAGAAGGTCTACAAGGATGATCCACGGAATGGAGAACCAGCCTTATGAGAGGACCCTTAAAGAGCTTGGCTTGTTTAGCCTAAATAAAAGAAGATTGAGGGGAGATATGATTTCTCTCTATAAATACATCAGAGGGATAAATACCAAGGAAGGAGAGGAATTATTTGAGTACAGCACCAATGTGGGCGCAAGAACAAATAGCTATAAAGTGGGCCATCAGGAAGTTTAGACTTGAAATTAGATACAGGTTTCTAACCATCAGAGGAGTGAAGTTCTGGACTAGCCTTCCAAGGGGAGCTATGGTGCCAAAAAAAATCTAGCTGGCTTCAAAACTGAGCTTGATAAATTTATGTAGGGAATGGTATGATTGGGCTGCCTAGTTCGGCAGTTGACCAAGTTCTGACTACTTGTGCTAGATATGCCAATGACCTGAGATGGGACATTAGATGGTGTGGGTTCTGAGTTATTACAGAGAATTCTTTCTTGGGTGTCTGGCTGATGAGTCTTGCCCACATGCTCAGGGTTTAACTGATTTGCCTCATTTGGGGTTGGGAAGGAATTTTTCCCCAGGGCATATTGGCAAGGGCTCTGGGGTTTTTTTGCCTTCCTCTGTAGCCTGGGGCATTGCTCACTTACAGATGGATTCTTTCTGTACTTTAAAGTCTTTAAATCATGATTTGAAGACTTTAATAACTCAGTCATAGGTTTGAGGTTTATTACAGGAGTGGGTGGGTGAGGTTTTGTGTCCTGCATCGTCCAGAAGGTCAGACTAGATGATCATATTGGTCCCTTCTGACCTTAGAGTCCTCCTCTAGGGACTGGTAGAATTCCACTGAAGATCATCTGAGCTTCTGTTTCCTTAGGAGCTCTCCCCCGTCTGGCATAGTCTCCTTTGATACATTCCAGTGATGATCTAGCTATATTGTTTATACCCATATGAAGGACATTCAGAGGATTCCTTCCTTCTCCAGTTAGGATCCTTTTCAGCCTCAGGTCCACATCCTGTATCTTGGCATCCAGCAGGCAGCACACCCTTCTGTTCTCTGGATCAGCTCTGGTTACAGGCCTATCTGTTTTTCTCAGCAGGGAGTCACCAGTTACGTAGACTTGCCTTTTTTTGTTAACAGTACGATTCTCCATCCTATCCCCAGTTCTGGCTGCAAGTCATGTCTTCTACAATTCTTCTTTGCCATCCTCTGCAACTGCTCCTTTATCCTTCTTGGGCTTTTATTTGGTGGTATCTCCATTGGCTCAGCCACTCTTGGTATAGGTCTAGCTACTCTTTTCTTCTTCCTTGCCCTCCCTCCTTCAGTAACCACCTGCTGTGCCCCTTCTTCATTTTCCAACCCCACAAACCTGTTTCTGAGCTCTATTTCTCCTTCATTAGCCCATCTTTTCCACTGCCAGGTTCTTGCAGTCACATACTTCCACTGGCCACTTATCTCCAGCATTCTCCATGCAAATTTTGTTGGTCCTGCTTCCATCTGCAGGTCTGGGTTTTTTCCCTTCAGCCTCCTCATTCCTCTGCTCCATCAGCTTCTCGAATCCTCTTCTAAATTCAACCAGAGTTTCCAGCGGCATCTCTAACCCTTGAATCTTCTCTTCTATCAGCTCTGCGAGGTGACTTTTTTCATAAATACAAAGATTTTTTTGAGGTACCCCTTCCAAGATCATGTCCATCCCACAGCTTGCATATTCAATCATCTTTGCTGTCTCTTCCACTGCTTGAGTGAATATCACTGTTGTCTGTGTATCTGTCATTGCCTTTCCCCCTACTTTCTGATCAGTAAGACACACACAAAAAAACCCCGCACCAAAACACACTCCCAACAAACATCCCAACAATACCAGAAGACCACACTCCCTCCCACCACAGACTCACTCACCCAACTCCCCTTCCAAACCCACCTGCTATCCTCTTTGTTTGCTGCCTCCTGTGCTGCTGCAGTTGGTTATCAAAAGATTATACCTAGTGGGCATCCTTATTTACCAAATGATTGCTTTTAGGGGAAAATCCTGTTTACTAGAAGTTAGTCCTCTTCTCAAACCCTTGTGGACAGAATTCTGCAGTTGTGAGAAATGAAACAGAAACCAGATTTCCAACATTTCTGGTGCTCCACATACCTGAAACAACCACCATGTGGCAGAGTAGGGCTTTGAAGCTTTTTTTAAAGTCAGTCAAGTTTGAGTGATTATAAGCCTGGTTGCTAGACTGTGGCTGGTTTTCTTTTGGAGACTTGACTGAGCCTTCACAGGCTCAATTTCTATTCTTTTCATCCACTAACCGCTGTCTTACTTTCTGTCTCTATGAAGTGGATGATAGGGGAGTTTTAGATATTCTTCCTTGTTAATTCTTTTCTTTAAAGAATATAAGAACATGGACCAATATTTTCCTTTTCACTATCAAGTTTCCTTAAAGAGAATTTAAATTTATTGGCCCTCTATATCCAAAGACTTGTCAAGACACATTTAGAATGTGATGGTTCTATTTACATCCAGTCTACTTAATTAGAGACAGATTTAGTCTCTAAAAGACCAGAAAAGATCAGAAGGTGTCCTGTTCAGTCATAGCTAAATTGATATAATTATGTACATGGAAGGCTCCCATGCTCATTTACCTTCCTGGTTCATTGTATTAGGGAATTTCCTACTTCTGGATGAATTGGGAGGCTTTGCCAGGCTGCTGAGTGATGCATAGTCCACACATGCTCACATTGTTATATAATTAATTGCTTTCTGGCCTTTCTCCATGACATTCTATCACTGTAGACCAAGTCAGACCATCCTGTTTTTCCTTTTAACATGTTCTGATTTTGCATGAGTTTGTGGTTCAGTTATTCAGTGCCTGTATTCCTTGGTGAAAGAAGAATTTCATTCCTATCTTGTAAACGGATCTTCTACAAGGGTTCCAAGCAAACCCAGAAGCTTATTCTGTTGGGTGTTTTAGGTGCTAGTTACAGAGGCAGTTAGGCTGTTCTGTTAAAGGAAGAGCTAGGTATAAAAACAGCCCTATTGGGTCAGACCAGTGGTCCATCTAGCCCAGTATCCTGTCTTCTGATAGTGGCCAATGCCAGGTGCCTCAGAGAGAATGAATAAAACAGGCAATTATCAAGTGATTCATCCCCTTTCACCCATTCCCAACTTCTGGCATTCTTGCCTATTCTGCATAATAGATACTGATAGACCTATCCTCCATGAACACTGTCTGGCAAAGAGTTCCACAGGTTGACTGCATTGTGTGAAGAAATACTTCCTTTTGTTTGTTTTAAACTTGCTGCTTGTTAATTTCATGACCTGTTGTTCTTGTTTTATGAGAAGTAAATAACACTTCCTTATTTACTTTCTCTGCACCCATCATGAATTTATAGACCTCTATAATTTCTACCCTTAGTCATTTTTTTTTTCCAAACTGAAAAGTCCCACTCTTGCTAATCTTTCTTCCTATGGAAGCTTTTTCCATACTCTTAATAATATTTGTTGCTCTTTTCTGTACCTTTTCCGATTCCAGTGTATTTATTTTATTTATTTTGAGGTAAGACAGTCAGATCTGCATTCTGTATTCAAGACGTGGATGTACCATGGATTTATAAAGAGGCAATCTGATATTTTCTGGTTTACATTATCTATATCTTCCCTAATGATTCCCAGCATTCTGTTAACTTTTTTTCCTGCCACTGCACGAGTGGATGTTTTCTGAGGCCTGTCCACAATAACTCCAAGATCTTTCTTGAGTGCTAACAGCTAACTTAAATCCCATTGTTTTATATGTATAGTTGGGATTATGTATTCCAATGCGCCTTACTTTGCATTTATCAACAGTGAATTTCATCTCCCATTTTGTTGTCCAGTCATCTAGTTTTATGAGATCCTTTTGTAACTCTTTGCAGTCCACTTTGGACTTAACTATTTTGAGAAGTTTTATATTGTCTGCAAATTTGGCCACTAAACTGTTTGCCTCTTTTTCCAGATCGTTTGTGAATACGTTGAACTATATTGGTCCCAGTACACACCCCAGGGGACACCACAATTTATCTCTCTCCATTCTGAAAATAGACCATTTATTCTTATCCTTGATTTCCTATCTTTTAACCACTTACTGATCCAAGAGAGGACTTTTCCCTCTTATCCCATGTCTGCTTACTTCGCATGAGAGCCTTTGGTGAGAGAGACAACAGAGTCCTGTGGCACTTTTAAAGACTAACAGATTTATTTATTGCATGAGCTCATGCGATAAATAAATCTGTTAGTCTTTAAAAGTGCCACAGGACTCTGTTGTCTTTCTACAATAGACTAACACGGCTACCCCTTTGGAATTTGGTGAGAGACTTTGTCAAAGGCTTTCTGAAAGTCTAAGTGCACTATATCCACTGGCTCGCCCTTGTCCACATGCTTGCTGTCCCCTCAGAGAATTTTAGTCATTTGGTGTGGCATGATTTTGCTTTAGAAAACTAATGTTGACTCTACCCCCAAGAAATCATGTTCCATCTCTGTGTGTCAAGAATTCTGTTCTTTACTATAGTTCAACTAATTTTCCTCTTACTGAAGTTAGGCTTACTGGCCAGTAATTGTAGGGATTACCTCTGGAGCCTTTTAAAAAAAAAAAAAAAATTGGCATGACATGAGCTATCCTCCAGTCATCTGGTACAGAATCTGATTGAAATGATAGTCTGCATATCATAGTTGGTAGTCCTGCAATTTCATATGCGAGTTCCTTCAGAACTCTTGGGTGAATACCATATGGTCCTGGTGACTTATTATTGTTTAATTTATCAGTTTGTTCCAAAACTTCGTCTAATGACACCTCAGTTTGGAACTGATCCTCAGATTTGTCACCTAAAAAGAATGGCTCGCTTTGGGGAATTTTCTCACATCCTGAGTCACAAAGATCAATGCAAAGAATTCATTTAGACCTTGTCTATACTGATGGCAGCAAAGTTGCTGCCGTCAGACCAATTTTTCTGGATCAACTTAGCAGTCAGTTAAGACATGTTAAGTCAATCCAGAAATCGTCTTAGGCCTTGTACACACTGCAAATTTATTGCGCGATAACGCTCGTTATTGCGCAATAACAGGCACAGCGTCCACACACAAATCCATGTTGTTGCGTGGTAACAGCCGTCTTACTGCGCAACATGTAAACCACCATAATGAGGGTGGTAGCGGCTACTGCGGAACAGCTGTTCCACGATAGTTCGTGTGTGTACGGTTGCCGTGCAAACCTCCGGAAATGTCCCAGAATTCCAATTCCTTCCCTTCTGCACTTCCTTCTGCACTCTGTGGCTGTGATGTGACTGTACCCGCCCTCCCATCATTCCCGGGAATTTTTGAATTCTTCATTCTTCCTGTTTGCTTGGTGTGGAGTGCAGCTGCAGCTGTGTACTCCAGGAGCAATGGCGGCTCTATGCAGCAAACGTGCTCCAGTCTGGACCACAGCCGAGGTGCTTGATCTCATAGGCATCTGGGGAGAGTCTGCTGTGCAGGCACAGTTACGTGGCAGCCAGCGGAATTTCGATATTTTTGGCCAGATTTCTCGGGCCATGGCAGAGAAGGGGTACGAGAGAGACACTCTTCAGTGCAGGTCGAAGGTGAAGGAGTTGTGGATTACGTACCATAGAGCCAGAGAGGCAAACCGGCGCTCCGGCTCAGCGCTGGCTACATGCTGATTTTACAAGGAGCTGGAAGCAATCCTGAGCGGGGATCCCACAACCACCCCAAAAGCTCCTGTGGACACGTCAGCACCCCCCCCATGAAAAGGATACCAGAGCAGACGGTGACGAGCAATTTGTCGACGTGGAGGTGGAAGATGACCTGGAGGGTGAAAGCGGTGCAGCCGACCTAGGGAGCCAGGAGCTGTTCTCCACGCCACCCGACATGTGCAGGCCAGATTCCTTCTCCATACTGTCTTCAGATGCAGTAGAGGGGAGCTCTGGTAAGTTTCATCAGAAGTGGCATCTATGCTAGCTGGATAAGCTTTGCGGGCAAATGAAGAGCGGGCAGGAAATACGCGTTTTTGAGTTTCATCCTTTCTTTTCTCTTTTGGATGGGGGGGTCAACCCCGCATTACATGAGCAGTGCATCAATGCATGCTGTAATTGTCAAGAAATCCTCTCCATTGAGATCCCTGAAGGTGTCCTCGATATACTTCCACAGCCTCCTAGTTAAATTCGATGGGAGAGCAACTGTTTCCCCTCCCCCATGGAGAGATACTCTCCCTCGCCAGTTGCAAAGCACAGCAGTGGGAACCATGGCTGCGCACAAGCCTGCTGCGTACAGTCCTGGCTGAAAACCAGTGACATGCAGGATATGCATTCTGGCTTGCAGAGGCACTCTAAGCAGCGAGATATCGGCTTCCATGGCAGTGCCGTATGTGAACTAATCGCCCAAAGCACTGCAAATAGTTCACGGAGCTGTGTGTCTTGTCTCGGCAACCCGAACCTCCCTTTGCAAAAGCCCTTTCAGTCCCCGGCAATGCCCTGTCCCGTGGGCACAGCGGAATGTAGCAGGAGAGCATATTACTGGCTCCTTAACCAAAGTGAGAACAATAGCACTACTTATGATGTTTCATTTTTCCTTAGAAACGACCTTCACCGGTCGGTGGTCTGTGCCAGCTGACCGGCTGAGACAGATGAGGAGGAGGCATCACAGGAGCAAGGAGGATATCTTCCAGGAGCTGATGCAGTCCAATGAGGCATCAGCAAGGGAGACTAGACAGTGGAGGCAGGAGTGCCGGCAGGAGCGTGAAGAAAACAATGTGAAGAGGCAGAAGCAGAAGGGTGCCCTCATAAGCATCCTACAGGAGCAGACCCAACTGCTGAAGACAATGGTTGGTCTGCAGACCCAGCTGCTCCAGGCTCGCCACCCCCCGCAGCCACAGCAACACTTTCTGTCCCCCATGCCCCATTCTCCCTCAAAGCAGTTCTTTGAAGCCCAGGGACCCTCCTGGTACAATGTTACATCCACTCGTGCACCAAGCTATGGCATTGAGACACACACCTACACGCATCTATAGCCCCTTTTGCAGGCACTGCTTACTGTAAATATTTAATGTTTTATAATAATAAAATTGAATCACGTGAACTTTGCACAGTGTCTTTATTGATACACAATAAGATTAGTTGTTGCATGTTTAGTATTCACTCATTCGAGCATAGTACGGTACACGCCCACCGGCACCGTTCTTCCACCCCCCAATCAGCACCCAATAGTGCTTGGGAACACTACCGCACAAGGATGCAATGCGTCCTATGAGTCCCCATCACTAAAATGCACCCTAAGTGCCTCCCTTATGCGGACAGCTCTCAGCTGTGCCCCCCTGATACTTCTAGTGGCTGGCTGCTGGAAGGCAAACTCTAGCCACTCAGCCTCCACGCCCCATGAAGGGGGAAATTTCTCTCCCCTATTTTCACAGAGGTTATGCAGGACACAGCACGCCGCAATGATGGCTGGAATGTTGTCCTCATTTAAGTCTAGCCTCCCGTACAAACAGCGCCAGCGGCCTTTTAAGCGCCCAAAGGCGCACTCCATGGTCATTCGGCACCGGCTTAACCGGTAATTGAAACGCTCCTTGCTGGGATCCAAATTTCCAGTATAGGGCTTCATAAGCCAAGGCATCAGTGGGTAGGCTGGGTCTCCTATGATGACTATGGGCATCTCCACATCCCCAACAGTAATTATATCATCGGGGAAGAAGGTCCCTGCCTGCAACTTCTGGTACAGGCCCGTGTTCTGGAAAATGCGAGCATCATGCACCTTACCCGACCACCCTGCATTTATGTCCGTGAAATGTCCCCTGTGATCCACGAGTGCCTGAAGCACCATGGAGAAGTAGCCCTTCCTATTAATATACTCAGTCGCAAGATGCTCCGGAGCTAGAATAGGGATGTGCGTGCCGTCTATTGCCCCTCCACAGTTCGGGAATCCCAAGGCCGCGAATCCATCGACGATCTCCCGCACGTTGCCCAACGTCACTGTCCTCCGGAGCAGAACACGATTAATGGCTCTGCACACTTGTGGAAGTGCTAACCCACCGGTCGACCTGCCAACTCCAAACTGATTCGCGACTGAGCGGTAGCAGTCTGGAGTCGCCATTTTCCACAGCGCGATTGCGACACGCTTCTCCATGGTGAGGGCGGCTCTCATTTTGGTGTCCTTGCGTCGCAGGGCAGGGGCTAGCTCCTCACACAGTTCCATGAATGTGGCTTTCCGCATTCGAAAGTTCTGTAGCCACTGCTCATCATCCCACACCTGCAAAATGATGCGGTCCCACCACTCGGTGCTTGTCTCTTGTGACCAGAACCGGCGGTGCACCGTGTGCAGATGCTCTGTGAAGGAGCTCAGCAATGCGGTGCTGCTGTTCTGCATGGCAGTCACTAGCCCAGGGAGCCCAGGGTCATCCGAATCCTGCTCTGATTCAGAGCTGAACGCATACTGTGCCACCAGCCGAGATGTATTCATTATGCTGAAGGGGACAGTCGAGATCAGACCTGGATCCATGTTGCTGCCAAAGGACTTCCAGGAAGCAATGCGCTACTGTTGAAAATGGGCACGAGTTGCTAGTAGCAACTGTCGTGACGCAAGGGGAGCAGAATGCACCATGGGAAACCAAGACTTTACCCATGGTGCTCAGCGCTACTCTCCTTCTACCCGGGATTCTTAGCGCCAAATCAGGATGGATGGAACTGTGGGATAGGTTCCCACAATTCAATTGCGTTTCTTGTGAAATCGCGAATTGAAGGGGGGGGGGGGGCTCTGTTCTGTCACAAGCGGCAGAGGGTGTACACGATCCTGCACTACAAAAACCACGTGACTTTTAAAGCGCAACGGGCTTGTTGCGCGATTATTCCTGTAGTGTGTACATGGCCTTAGTAATACCATGTCCTCAATTGGTGTAGTGCTTCATTAACAGGAGCACAGTGAAGATTCTGTGCTGAAGGGGAGTTAGGAAGTTGATGGGATTGATGCAAGCTATTCTTTGCAGCTTACGTAATTCTCATCGACTGCCGCTGAATTTTCCCGGCAGTGTAGACGGGGTCTTAGTTTTGTTGCAATAGCCTTTTCTTCCTAGAGTGCTTGTTCATCATCTGACTCACCCAGTGATCCATTGGTTGTTTAGTAGACGTCCTGCTTTTGATGCACTTAGGGGGGTTGTTTTTGTTGTTACTTTTTGGGTCTTTGGTTAGGTGTTCTTCATTTTTTTCGGTGGAGCCTTCTTAGTTATATTTTTACATTTCACTTGTCAGAATTTATGCCCCTTTCTCTTTTCCTCACTAGGATTTAACTTCCATTTTTAAAAAAGCTTGACTTGAATGCAGCTGTCACATTGACAAGAGAAGCTCATATTTTGTATCTTTGAACTACCTTGTATAAACTGTTTTATGAGGTTGGAACAAAACTTCCTGCAGGATATTGGAATTTCTTAGATAGTATCTTCCCTGAAATTCAGCAAAAGGGAAATAGGGCAGCGGAACACTTAAAATCTGAAAATTATACCAAGCAAATGTTTATTTCCATTTATAAGTGTGTGTGAATTGTCAGTCATGAATGAATTTTACATTTCTTCTAGATAGTCTCTGAGTTTCTTTCTGTGCAGCTTATGGGCTGACTTTGTGGTGTTTCTCACTACTTCTGAACACTGAGAATTATTCTTTTTGACAAACTGTGTGAATACAATGAAACTGCACAAAAGAGCAGCCTAGTAGGCAATTTCTGAATTCACCACACCATCTCCAAAAAAATCTCAAGGTGTGTAAAATACAGTTATGCTCCATCTTCATCAGAGTAAATCCTGTCAAGGAACTGACGTAAGTTAGTTACTTACAGGAGGTCGTATTGAAATTCTTCCATGGTGTTCAAATATATGCCATACAAAATTTGCCTCTACTGGCTCTGCCGTATATTTCTCAGTCATGTTGACATAATTAGGAGCTATCTGAGCAGGCTCACTGATTTCAAACAATTGAAAGATTGTCATTCTTGGTTATCTTGAAAAAACTAAAAGGATTAATAACTGATATTTGATGATGCACTCTTTGAATTAAGGATTTTATAGGAAAAGTAAGTTTGACTTTTTCTTACCTTCCATTTTGTTAACTTGTGCCCCTGGTGATAACTGCATAGTGAAGTGTCTTTGAAAACAGAATTTTTTAGTTGTGTGCAGCTAAGATATTGGAAATCATATGAGCAAATTGAACATTATTTAGAATGATTAAGTATGACAGATGAAACTGTCTTGTTTTAGATATTGCAATCCCCCAAGTTCTTGAGCAAGCCAATTTTAATTAATGAAATTACCTTTTGTGCATTTTTCACTGTAATTAAAAGAAAAATTGCTCCCTTTTGCATGTTAGGTACAGAATTTACAACAAATAATGAAAATATGGTTGTGTTGTTTTTTCATTTAGAACAATAAAAATGACCATACCGAGGCTGAGTGTTCTGCCAGTTTAAAATTGCAAAACCGAACATAAATTAGTCAGCTCCCACTTTCTACAAGTAGCATCTCTAAAGATGAATAACATGCTGACACAGTAGCCAGTACTGCAGTCTCTCCAGCTCACCTCAGAGGAAAGGCAAAACAAATGAACCATTGGAGCATACCCAGAAAATCAGCTATTCTGGTTTTTTTAGGTGGGACAGGACAACATTCTGTAATTTAAGAACACTCTAATAGAGGGGGGAAAATAATTTCTTCAGTGTTATGGTATGATCAATTAACAGGCTTAGTTTATGAATATTATGTGAGCAAGAAAATGCTGAAGTGTAGTTTCGTTTTGTTTTTTTTAAACTGGTATTCAATAAATATTTCTCATCAGTCTCATAGTCTTTAAAAGTTTTCTCCTACTGGCAAAAATGGAGAAGATCAGAGTTAGCAATGCCACAAGGTTGGTCTAAAAAGAGAGGTTACAAATAATTCACTCAGGTATCTGAAATAGGAAATTCTCTTTATGTACAACACACAGGCTAAAAAATTTAAATCAAGACTTATGTTAGTATTACTCCACTTCCTAAGCTGGTTGACATTGCCAATTTTATTCACAAAATCAGAATAATTTTCTTGTACTTTGCTTCCTTGACAGCAGTCTAATGCACTAAAGGATACACTGGGTACTCTCCTCTTTTTGAAGTAGACATTGCTTCAGGCAGTAGAATAGAAACCACCTTATCAGTCCAAAGGCTTTCTCAACAAATGGATCTACTAATTTATACCTTTAGAAATAAAATGCTTTGTGACTCTAGTAAATGATGTCTAAAAGTATACTGAAAACAATATTTGTTTTCTAAAATCCTGTGACAGGATCTCTTCCCAAAAGTCTCATTCAGTCTTTAAGAATAGCTATCAAGTGTACATACATTCATTCAGGTGCCTATTTTTTCAAAGTCTGAATCTGCCCATTAATTATATTATGCAGTTCTTAATAATAATTAATGAAAATGTATGGAAATGTTTTCTTTCCAACAGTTAATTTAAAACAGAAATGATATCCAGATTTGTTTGAGAGTTTTCATTTGGCCTTGCTTTTGTATCAGGTATGTCTATTATAAAAGTCTAGTTACTACCATATATTGAGATGCTATTGTATGTATTTGATTTAGCAGAGCACTCCCTGCAAATTCATACAATTTACAAAGTAGTAAATCCACTTTCTGAATAAATTGATAATGCAGACAACTTTGCAAGTGTTCTTGGGCAAAAGAATTTTATTCCCCAGCAAACCTTAAAATACCTATGTCAGCTGAAGGGTATCTGTTAAAAAGAGACATTGCTGTCCCATTTTGTAAATGCACGAAGAACTTGTTTTGCTAAAATTCAGCTGAAATGATTGTTCACTAAGTGAAAAACTCTGACTCTTTGAATTCTTTCTCTTCAGCACTCTGAGAATAAAGCTTCCTATATTGTTGGTATTACTGAGTCATGGGAAACTACAAATTTAGTTCATTCAGGGATCTTACTCTTACTCTGTTTCACGAATTCTTTTGTAGCTTTAAAAGATTAATTTTCAGATATGCATGGTTACATGCATCCCATATATTTAAAATGAATGAATCTGTAGACTTAGAGTTGGAGAGAATAAATTGCTGTCTTCGTTCTAGTAGGCAGGATTATAAGAACTCATTGATTATTTATGATTCATTGTGATGACATCTGAACAATGCCAGGTTAATAGTGTTTTGTGTCTTAGGATAAAAATTACTTTAAAAAAAAAAAGTCTCCAAAGGTAATTTTCACATGTTTGAAACTTAAAGCTGAAACTTACAAATAGCTATTTTCATGCAAATGAAGGCATGTTGGTGGCACCTTGTATTTGTCAATTCCATGTACCAGCTTGATGACAATGATATGCTCATGCATGCCTTTGGAAACATAAGTACGCTTTCTGCCATTCACTTTTTAAAAGAGTAGTGTCTGAAGAAGATGTACGATTGCTGTTTCTTCAGATGTGAATGTGTAGTCTCTGTTCTAGTGGGGACTGTCAGTATTAAAGAAATCATTTCAGTGTTCCAGTTTCCTGTTTTTAGTTACCATTATAACTTATACCTACATTATATAAATTATCCCATTTTCCCCTGAGCATGAGACTTGGTCCTTACAGGAGAGGATTATCTGTCTCAAAGCCTTTTCTTCATCTCCAGTCCAACACTATTTTTAGCCAGCTTCCTGGTAGTTTGCATTAAACATCAGATTCCAGTCTGCCTTCAACCTGAGTCTGGCTCCTGTGGTCTAGGAACTCCTTTCCCTTTGATAACCTCTTCTATTTGTCTGCCCCTTGACTAGCACTGCAAGAGTGAAAACTGGTTTGTAGCCAGCGAGTCAGCTTGAACTCTTGCTGTAGCCTTCTTTAAGGCTACTACTCTGTCAAGGAATATATATATATTTTTTTCCATAAGGGAGACCCAAACCTTAAAGATTGCTGTGTATCAGCAGGAGTTGAAAAGGCATTTCTGCCTGTAAAAAAAGAGTTTTTCGGTAGGTAGATAGATTCGTTCGTTCATTAATAAGCTGTTGTGTCTTTAACAGAACCACGTCCTCCATCTGTGATCCAGAGCAGTGCTTCTCAACCACTGTGTCAGGACACATTACCGTGTCGCCGCACAGTGGTAAATGTGTCATGGAGAGCCAGGGAGATGGCTGGATTCGGCCTGGGCGATGTTGGCTGGTGTGTCCTTTAAGGTCACAATACGTCGCCAAGCTTGTCACGACCCACAAAAGGTTGAAAACCACTGATCCAGAATACATATAATGTGACACAGAACTGCATCCCCAAGACAAGAGTCAGGCTTTGCTTAGGAAAATCTCAGTTACACCTCCTTTGTTTCATACAGATGCCATTTGGTATCTTAGATGTTGATAGTCATGAACACTGTCTTCAGAAGTCAATTCTGTCTCTTCACATGGCAGGCAACATTTAGGGAAAACAGATAGAATTTGGACAGGAAGTCACTTGGCAAAGAGGCAGGAAAATTTGAAAATCCACGTATTCAACATAACAGAACAGGATGTTGTGAATTGAGGTTGTACACCAGGCTTGACATGAGTCATTAAAATATGTGGAGGCTCATTTCTTGGGAGACCAGATTAGGGAGGTAAGTAGATGAGCAGGCTGGAAACAAAATATCTATGCTAACTAAAGATAGGTAAACGGGCTAGTAAGATGAGACAGAATGTCTGAATTAACTAAAATAAGTGGAAATAATGAGTCCTGTGGCACCTTCAAGACTAACAAATTTCTTTGGGCACAAGCTTTTGTGGGCTTCAATCTACTCTGTCAGTGGGTTGGAGCCCACGAAAGCTTGTACCCAAATAAATTTGTTAGTCTCGAAGGTGCCACAGGGCTCTTGGTTTTGCTGTACACAAACTAACACGGCTACCCCTCTAAAGTAAGTGGGAACACCCATGGAACCTTTCAAAATGGACAAAATAACAATGAACAAAATAAGCCTGGAACATAATATGAGGCAAAGAGTAAGTCATATATGGACTCTTTGCCTCTTTGAGTCCTACAAAATAATCAAGCCAATCTCAAAATGTATAATACAATGTGTAATAAATGCAACATAATATGTAAAGGCTTATCTAAGAAGTTGTTTCTCTGGTAACTTTGGATTTGTGATGTACCTTGCCTCCACCCTGTGCTTGTCTGATCAACTCAGTATATCATACAATCATAGAATATTAGGGCTGGAAGGGACCTCATGAAGTCATCTAGTCCAATCCCGCCTGCTAAAAACAGAACTACTTCCACTAAAGCGTAGCTTTGTTGTAAGCTAAATAAAAATACAAGAGTAGTGGAATCTGGAGTTGAACTGAGTACTTGGGAAGCCAAGTGGAAGAGATCTTGGAAGGAATGCCAACAAAGGCCTTTGACTAGAAGTTACTATTTGTTTTAACCTTACAGCATTTCCAAATATTTGAGAATGAAGTTTTGGTATTCAAGAAAAAAACAATAATACAGGGAAACAAACAAGGATTCCTGTGGCACTTTTAAAGACTAACAAATTTATTTAATGCGTTAGCTTTCATGGGAAAAAATCCCACTTCGTCAGACATTTTGAACTTACAGAATGGGAGGAAATTAAATGCGGTGACATGTATGACACAAGATCAGGTCAGGCTGTAACAGCAAATCAAAATAGGTGTTGGGATTCAAACACTGGGGAAAATAACACAGGGAACGAAGATTCAGATAGAAATACTCATATCAATGTATAATTGAGAATGACTATCAAAGATAATATTTCCATGAGTATCTCCCACACCAACAGAGATGTGTAGTAATGAAACTTGTCTGGTGGTGGGGTCAGAACCAGGTTAGGTGAGAAAGACAGGAATAGAAATAAACTGTTGAGAGGATGGAGTTGTTGACAGCTGTGGACTGGAATAGACAGATGGGAGCAAAATTCGAGGAGAGAAGAGGAGTCACAGGTCAGTAGATGGAGGGTCGCTAGACAGGAAGAATTATGTACACTGAAGATGAGATGATAGTCTCTGGAATTCAGAAAATAAAATAACTTCATAGTGAAGACTAGATCAACTGGTTGACAAAGACAGTACTTTCTCGTTCATGAATTTCAGTAGGTCAACAAGATATAGTGATAGAGATTATGGATAGTAATTGAGCCTCTTTTACCATTTCCTCTGTATCTATATATCCAGCTGCTCTGCCAGTCTTTCCCTCACAACTCCTTCTCATGTTCGAGAGGAAGAATCCAGATCCCATTTGAGGATTAAACCTTGGAAGCTTCTTTTCCTTCAGTGACTGCTGAGCATCCTGCATATGACAATGGTGATTCTCTTTTTTTTTTTTTGGTTGTGCAGCTTTTGCCTGATGCTTTTTGTTCAGTACCATAGATAGCAAAGAGCATACTTCTTTTTGAGAGAGCAACCATAGAAGATCATTTCCAGATCTTTATGGTGTTCTTTACAGCTCCCTCCACTTCTTTATTAGAACATAATATCTGTCTGTTAGTACAGTGAATATCAAGAAACGCTCAGACTGTGTCAGCAGCATAAGTGCTGCTTCCCTCTTATCAGAACTGTATTTGTGAATTCTCTGCCACTTCTTTAACACCTCTTAAGATAGCATCCAAGGATTTTTTTGTGTGTTTTGATGATCACTGGACAACATTATATACCTTGTCACTGAGAGAAGAGTACAACTTCAGTCTGGTCCAGAGGAAAAGCACAAATTCTCTTCTGTCCCCTATCCCTGTTGAATCCCTGAAATAGACTTGTACCATGATTAGTACAGAAGATAGTAGATCCCCCTTATTCCACACACTATCACCCTGATTGTGAGTTTGTATCCCTAAAGGGAGGCAGAAAGACCAGAATATTGTATGCCCTTTTCTAACGACTTCTCCTTAAAATGAAAGTTACCAAGTTTGAGCAGTTCAAAATTTGTGTGAAACACTTGCTAATGGGCATAGCCTCTTTCACCATCCTGCTCCTCAACAAAAATGACTGAGAATTCAATATCCGAGGGGTTGGGGGGCAGGGAGAGAAACCAGTTAGAGATGCACCTCACATAAAATGCTGCAACAAGAACCTGTAACAGAAGATGATAGGAATGCAAAGCTACTCAATGCCTATTTTGCCTAAGTTGTCTCCCAAAAAATAACTTGACCAGATGACTACCAAGTTACCATTGATAGACAATAAAGGGGAAAGGATGCAGATCGGGGTAAGAAAAGAACACATCAGAGATTTTTGACTAATCTGAATGAATTCAAGACAACATGATTTGCAGCTATTCATCCCAGGGTGCTGAAGGAATTAGTTGAAGAAATCTCAGAGCCATTGGAAATGGAGAGGCCCTAGAAGACTGGAAAAGGTTAACCTAGTGCCCATCTTTAAAAAGGAGGAGCTGGGGAACTAAAGGCCAGTCAGCCTGGCCTTGGTACCTGGGAAGGTACTAGAGCTTTGACACTTCTTTGACACTTCTTTTTTAACTTGTGGACCCTAAAAAATTTCAAATGAAGGTGCAGACTCCTTTGGAAATCTTAGATGTAGTCTGCAGCTTCCTAGAGGTTGCAAACTGCAGGTTTGAAACCACTTTACTAGAGCAATGTACCAAACATTCAATTTGAGACTACCTGGAAGATGAAGGGGTAATCACTAACAGTTGGTATGGATTTACAAAGACCCCAAATCAGTTTGGTTTCCTTCTTTGACAGACTTACTGTCAAATAAATTTGGTGGATGGGTAAATGTGGTGGACATAATATGCCTGTACTTCAGCAGAGCTTTTGACATAGGTTCACATGACATTCCGATGAGAAAGCTGGAGAAATGAGGGCTTTCTGTAACTGTTACTAAGTAGCTGCATAAATGATTAAAAGTCCACAAACCACTATTAATGGAATGATGTTGGATTGGAAGGAGGTCCAGATTTGGTGGTATTTAACATCTTTATTAATAGCTGGATGTAGGAATAGTGAGCATGGAGATCAGATTTTGCAGGTAACTCACACCTGGGGAGTGGGAGACTGCAAACACTTTGGATGATAGAGCAAAAATTCAAAGAAATCTTTGATATTGTAGAACTAAGCTTATACACAATCAAATGAAATTCAACAAAGACCATGTAAAGTGCTACACTTAGGGTTTGTCTACACTAGAAAAATGTATTGACATATGTTATGTGAACTTTGAGCCACCGCTATAATTATATAATCATAATTCTAGCTGTAGCTATAATTATATAATCATAATTCTAGCTGTAGCTGACTTCCACACTGCTGTCCTGGGGTTGGTGAAGGCATTCTCATCAGGACCACTTCCACTGACCTAAGGGGCCATGAGATTATAATTATGTATGTGTCTGGGGCTTCTGTTCCTGATTTGGTGAGCATATACTTGATCCATAAGTCATTATTTTAAGCATTAGGGTCAAGAATCTGGCTTTTCCAAATATTGCTTTTACTAGGTTTTCTTGAAAAATTGATTGGGGTGGAGGTGGGGGATTTCTATTCATCTCTTCTTTCAAAAGGCCTTTCCTTATACTAGTATACTTTTCCCCATCCTACATGTGCTTCCTGTTAGTTTGCAGAAAGTAATTTCATATAAAAACAACGAAAGTCCTGTGGCACTTAAAGACTAACATTTCTTTGTGCATAAGCTTTCGTGGGCTGCAACTCATTTTGTCAGATGCACAATTTCATAGTGCTTTCCTGATATTCCTGATAGTCCTTTTTGTAAAAGACTAACCTGAATGTGCAAAACCTTCACTTTAACTTGTATTGATTTTTCTTCTTTTATCCCCCCCCCCCCCCCCGATATTTTACATGCGAAATAGTCATTGTTGAAAATCCTGTGTGTGACATTGAAAAGATGGGAAGGATTTTGATCACTTGCAAAATCCTCAGTTTTCATTCATTTGACAAATGAACCAGTTCATCTGTGATTATATAGGTTAGTCCCTTGCAAAAAGAGATTTAAATTAACTTTGTAAATTGACTTTGTTGGAAAACATTTTCTTTGTAAAATGCAGTGCAAAAGTAAAACTCACATTGCACACGAATCCATGTTGAGCGCAGTGCATGTCAGAGGCCCAAGTATATTATGTAATAGTAGTTACTACTGCTTTTGTCCCTGTGGATCAACAAGATATTTACTGTGATATTCAAGTAAAGTAATGCACCCCAATAGTTTTCACACACTTCAAAAATAGGTTTATTCATTAAAAATACAAAAATATTAAATGCTGTTTTCTTTGATTTATTGTTCTCTTTTGATGGTATATTTTGGGAGTAGTTGTGTATTGGAAAAGAGGAATAAATCCTGAAAATATTTTATTTATGAAGAATAGGACAGTTTTTAAATAAATATAATTAATATTGTTTTTATTAAGCCATGTTTTGCTAGTAAAAATTTTCAAATACTTCTGTGCTAACTCTAAAATGAATGTTGGTTTGGCTTTTACAAGAAATCTCATTTTTAAATGCTCTCATTGCTGAGAGTGTTTTCTCTTTGGCTGGGCCTTAAGCTTCTGCGTTCAGGCTTCTCCTTACACTAACCATTAAAGAGCTGCTTGATAGTTGTCTGATACATAATGTAATTGTATTCCATGATCAGACACAAAAAAAAAGTGCACCAAAATGAGGCTTCCTGTTCTCTTTGGCAGGGCTCCTTCTGTCTTTCCTTAGCTGTGAGGAATTGGGAACACTGGTGGGACATCATAAAGAACTAAAATACTTTTTCATCTGCTGGGTTAAATGTTACATATGAGAGAAAGGGGTTTCTTAGAGTCATTTATATATAACATTAATTGTATGTTTTAAATGTGTCAAGGAGCACCCATACCCTCCATTTATGGAATAAGCATCCAAATCAAAGTAAGTATCTGACTGCTACTGTTAAGATAGACAAGGTGGTGGGCAAGGTAATATCTCACTCATTTCTAATAACAGAACTGATCCTGGAGTGTCCTGCCTTGGAAGAGTTGTCCTTTATTAACCCAAGACTTCTGATTGCTTTCAGACTTAGTTTTTCTGCATGGCAACATTGCTCCTTCAGTTTAATTAGCTTAGCAGTTCATTATTGTTTCACTCATTTTTTGTTATTTTGCCAAATCCTTAATAAATAAATGTTTAGAGTTAAAGAAAATACAAAAACTAACAAATCTGCATTTGGTTTTTGTTATGCTGTCCCGGGACCATAACCTAAATCTATAAAACAGAAGTTTATATAAATGATGCAGAGAAACAGCATTTTGAAATTTAATGCTTTTCTGACATTCTGTTGCTTAATATTATTGCCCGAAAAGCTGTGCCTGTATCTTGAGAGAATGAATCATGATTTGGGTAACAACTACCTCCCTACTGTCTCATTCAGTTAAAAGCTGACAAAACACAACTCCACAGGACTCTGTTGTCTTTAATTTTTGAGTAAGACAGGAGTTGAAACCAGGATTCTTCGGAAAGGAAAGGCATTCGTTAACCCACCATTTTTCAGAAGGTCATTAATTCACACTGCTATCTAGTTGTGCCAACTGTTTTTATACAAGTAAACTGCTGCTGGAAAGAGAACAATTTTTGGTGAAATTTTCATTTACTTCCAAAAATGTTTTTATATTAGAACTACACTTACAAAATTGATATCAGTTAAAACTGCCTAGTGGAGCATTCTTAAAGTTGATACGCAAGTACATTTTCTTGTGGATAAGGAATGATTTTAGAATTTTACTGTTTGGAGTTTTTATGTTGGATTTTCTAATTATAGGCTATAAAAGCAAGTTCAGGCTAGACCAGAGGTGAGCAAACTATGGCCCATGGGCCAGATCTGGCCTACCAGATCTGCCTCCCCCCGCCCCCCCCCCCCCCCCCATTCCCGCAGCGGCTCATGCCACAGAGTGCCACTGCCACCACTCTCCCAGCTCCAGCAGTGGCTTGTGCTGTGACCAGAGCGCTGTGGCCATTCCACCTCCCTCCTAGCTCCAACTGAACCTGGGAGGGTGGCGGAACGGCGGCTGTGCTCTGGCCCCACCATGAGCTGCTGCTGGACTGAGGTGCGGGAGGGAGAGTGGCAGCAGTGACTCGCAGAAGGGCCAGAGTGCTGCCGCTGTTCCTTCTCCCTTCTAGCTCCAGCTGAAGCTCTTTCTGTGGAGGGGATGCTGGCTACGCCTTTTCCAAGCCCCTCCACCCCCGTCTGTGGCCAGCTTCGAATGGCCATGGATGGCATGTGGCCCTCGGGCCAAAAATGTTGCCCACTCCTGGGCTAAACCTGCTAGCTATAGTTGGAAAGGAGTCCATGATCTGGCCTTGTGTTTACTGCTCATGATCATGTAGGTAAAATCAATGCCACCTGATGGCACCTCAGCCTCTCTTCTTGTTTTATTTATGTAAAAACCAGGTGGGTATGGGGATGAAGCAAAACTGTCATATGAGTGGGTTTATTTGGACTTGCATGTGAGAAACAGATATGATTGTCAGCTGAGTTTGAAGGTACCATCTTGGCTGTACTACTAAAAGACAGGACTTGAATACTTACTGGACTCCTGCTAGCTGGAGAACTATGCTTGTTAGCCTTGGCCCTATACAGAGCATGATCATTCTCAGGAAAGAGAGAAAAGGGGTCATCAGTGAGATTGATGGGCAGTACCAGCGTGAGGGGCTTGGTGTCCTCTCTTGGGAGTGAGGAAGATGCTATGATTCCCAACAGGTCATCATCACACTCTGGGGTTTGATCACTAAGTCCTGCTATACAGGGCAAAATGCATACAAAAGACATTTGAACTCTTCAGCTCCCCAAATCTGGTAGTGCTTTACATATCTATGAAATTTAAGTGACTTCTGAATCTCACTAATGCACACAGAGTTGAGAATACTTGGTTGGAAAACAAACAATTGCCTAAAGTTTTCTTTTTTAAAAAAAAATTAAAAATGTTTTGCTTCAAACTTTTCTAAAATAATTACTTAGAATTTTTGGTGTCTTTTCTTTTAACCCATTTTTGGTTCTCTGTCTCTTGGTTTTGACTTCCCTCCTCCTCCTCCTCCTCCTCCTCCTCCTTCTTCTTCTTCTTCTTTTTTTTTTTTTCTTCAATTTTGCCATTGAAAAAAGGAAATGAGGCAAAAACCAAAAAAAGGCCAACAATGATTTGATTTTCATTGGGGGAAAACATTGAAAATTTTGAAAGAAATTTTTTATCAAATTTGGTTTTTGAGAAAAAGCTATCTTTCACATAGTTTTTCAGTTGATTAGCTCCAGTAGAGAATAGCAACTATGAAACAAACCTGTGTTAGTTTTATTCTGCTCAAATATTGATGGCTTAGCTCCCCAACCTTAATCTGCGTTAAAGAAAGTTTTGTTTGCTTTTTTGTTTTTAGTTTTTTTAAACAGGTTTTTTTCAACCCTGCTAAGATGTTGGTTAACATTTTCAGATTGCCTATGTCCCTTTTTCAAAAGTGATCTAGACAGTTAGTTCCATTGACATTGAACGGACAATCTATTTTTTAATAGAAATTCATAGTTCTTCAGAAATTTTAGAGTGTTAGAGGGTGTATTTTGAGATTTCTGACCCATATTAGAAACAGATGCTTGAATTTGGATAATCAGCATCTGAATCCAAAAGTTCTGTGGAAGAATTGTGCTTAAAATTTATACTAACAGCTCACAGCTACCTGAATATATTTTATATCACTGGACGCTTGTTGCATTTATCTCATTAATAGTGCTATCTAAATCTGTCTGAAGCAATGGTTACTGTGGTATGTGGACCCTGAGGGTTTGCACACTATGTCAAAGATTTCCATAGGGGTCCGCATCTCCATTTGAAATATTTTAGGGATCCACCAATGAAAAAAAGTTTGAAAACCACTGGTTTAGAGGTTAACCTTAATGGAGGTCAAGTCTAATTATTTTGAAGTTAAATACTTGTTTTTGCCTTACTGCTTAAGAACTTCATTTTATTCTCAATAAGATGGGTTGTCTTAAAATATATCAATTTAAAATAAATACTAATTAATCAACCATTTCTTGTTAAATGGCAGGTGGATCAAATAGCAAAGATACCAATTGTCATTTTAATAGTGTGTACATGACTTCACAAAAATATTGGTAGCAGACTATTCATTGTGCTGTTAACTGCGTCCTTTCTTAATGTTTTATCTTATCAATTTAATTTAAACTTTAGTTTGGAATCTGGCTATGAGCAGCTGGACCATGTTGCATATCCAAATATATTTAATCATGGTACTTCATCTGAAGTGTTCGATTTTTTTCTCACAATGATAGCATGTCTACTGAAAAGAGTCAGAAACTTTCACGCATATGCTACTTGCCTGGATTTTTACCTCATTACAAAGACTAGAATGCTATAAATAGCATTTACCTCTAGGATTGTATGCCTCATACTGGCATTGTGATGGAGTATTGATTCTTTCTATAACGTTTAAGATTGCCTGCATGCCTCCCAGCAGTGAATACATATATGACTGATTCAATATTAGATGAGCATTCTAGTAGAAATGAAATGTTGGTTTACATTCCCATTCCAATAACTATGCAAAAAACACCAAACCTCTTGTTTTTCAAAAATGCAGCCTAAAGCTACCAACCTGTTTGTTTCCAGTGTATGGAACTGCAGGTTATTTTATTAAAACCTAATCTGAGGAAAAATCAGTGTGACTCTCATATAGTTTTTCTTCATTGATTGCTTTAAGATAGCAGGATCTCCTTTTCTGCTCTACTCATAAAATGCATTTTGGTATTGTCTGTTTTAATGTACAAATAGTTTGGGATTATTTTAACAAGAGAAAATCAAACGTGTACTGAAACAGATGGTCTGTATAGGATTAATTTAAATACGGAAAATTTGAAAAGCAGTGGTTACATGTTGATTATCACACAGGAGTTTCTTTGAAACCATTGCATTTTGACCCCTGATGAGTTAGAGATCACTCAAGCTCTAGATTTAGGCATTTGGCACTAACGGATGGTATGGCAGTAATCTAGAATTTGGCTCCCTTCTCCATCTGATTTTTCACTATGGCAAGAGAACTCTGTTTAAAAATATATTTTTGTGGCACAATTGAATGAATTAAATAATTGCTGCAGAACATTAAATTAACTTTAAATTGAATCATTTTGTATTATTGGCAGTCAGCTGTCACTAGCTTGTTTTAGTTAAATATAGGTGTAAATTTTGGTTGGGTTTCTTGGCTTGATTTTAAAATATTTCCATCAAACTCAAAGAAATGAAAACCTACTGAAAATTCTTATTATGGGAATAAAAAAATATAAAATATATCATCCTGTAAAGTTGCTGTTTTCCTTGGTAAAACACGATATAAGCTTGATGTAAACTTAACATTGCTGCATAATTTCACTAAGAGAATTGACTGTTACTCCTTGTTGCTTAAGAGTGTATACCAAAGATTCTTTATCGCTTCCATGTAAGTGAAATTCTAGCAAAAGAGAATTTTGTCTTGCAATTCACGTTTAAATGACTATTTTATTGTAATGTTAACGGACGCATTATGATTTTAGTATTTCAGTGTGTGTGTCATAACTACAGTATTTTTCTCTTTATGCTGAATAAAGAAAACTTATAAAAATAGGGGATAATTTTTACACTGAAAATGGATTTTAAACATGCTTGTTTCAAAACCCATTTTATAGTTCTGTTTTTAAATAATGGGTTCACTGATCAGCATTAAGTTATCGGTATGATTACAATTGCAGCTTTCTTTGAATTTTGTGTCATAGATTAAACACTGGGATCATAAATTGGCCCACCTGTGTTGCTTTAGTTTTCCTGATCTCTATAAGAACATTTTGTAAGATTAGAAAGAAAACATTTCTTTGAATGGAAAGGTTTGTATAAATCACTTGGAGGATGGGGTTGGCATTGGGGTTTAAGAGAAAAAAAATAGAGCTTAATATAAGAAAAGTAAAAGTTTGTACACATTCAGATATCACATGGTTTACTGTGTTGAGTTTGGAAAAAGGCTGTTTTCAATAACTTTGATTTAATTACATGAAAGGTATTAGTTTTACTTACTGTAGCTCCTTTGTTTTACAGAGATCTTGATGCAGACGTCCTTTTGGATTTCTTTTTAATAATGTGTGACCCTTCACCTTTGATCCCTTGACCTGCATTACCTTGGTAACCATTTCATTTTTAATTTAATTTAATTTAATTTCGTTTTTTAATTTTTGTGTACAAGCTGTAACATTTCATCATCTTAAATTGTAACATTCTTTGACTTCCCCAAGTATATAAAGTCTGTAAAGTTATATAATGTTGTTGGCTTCATTTTGTATTAAAATTCATTTCTGTTGTAAAAATAAAGTGTAAAAATTCTCATTGTTCTCACTTCCTTCAAGTTCAGCTGTGTGCATGTTTTTGTACAGTGCATTACTTTCTCTACCCATGTTCTTAGAAGACTTGTAACTAATTATTTTGATATTTTTGTAATTCTTAAGGGTTAACTTGCATTTCTATAGTAGTTAGTATCAGTAGGAATTTCTCTACATTTTGTCTGCTGTTTTACTTTCTGGCCTACTCACATTTTTAATAGATTAAAATGCAATTCTGAAAACATTTAAAATATGCTCTTTTAAGGAACATAAAATAAAAACAACTTGTACCATTTTTAACATTTCATTTATTCTAGAGATTTTTCCTTTGACTTCTGTGGTTATTAGTAAATTGGGATGTGATTAAGATATAAGGCAGCTATTTAAACAGTTATCTGTATAATCTAGTGATGTATTGATGCAATTGTGATGTTGTGCTCTGACAGCGTTCAGAATGATCAGTGCTAGCAGAGTCACTATTGTATGAACGTATTATAGCTGTAATGCTTTTTTGGGTTCTTTTCCTTTTTCTCTTTTTAAAAGATGCTGACACTTTACACAATTTGCATTAACTCTGGATACTAGCTATAGCTTTTAGTAGGAATCTGTTTCTGTCTTATAAATGCTAATGAAATTTCTACTGAGCAATGCCCACTGAAATGCAGATTATTTTTTAAGTATCTCATTTTATTTTCCAACATTTAGTGCTAAAGTTTTAATTGCACACAGCTGAAGCTGCTAAGTGAACACAAAATGTATTTTGGTCCTCTCTGAGGCTGGTTGATACCTATGAAAATTTTTCTTTGATTAGAAACAAAAATTAAAATTAGGGTGGATGTGAGCTCTTGTAAACTTGGCCATTCCAAGCTCGCTGTTTTTGTTCTTTTGATCTGTGAAGAAAAGCAAGTTTAAACTATTGCTGAAAAATGCAGATCGCCATGAGAGCCACCGAAGATGCTGAAATCAGCATTTTCAACTCTGAAACGTGAACCTGCAAAGGTGTCACTGTCTTACAGATATGTTTGATGTCTTTATTCCATTACACCTATTTACTTCAGAGAAGAAAGTTTTACCACTCTTTATTCCTGGAGGCACTGTGGAGCCAATATAGCCAAGAATGAGTGAGCTGAATTCAATTATTCGTGCATCATCAACAGAATTGTTTACTTAAAATCCAATTAGTTATATGAGTGTTCACCCACATTACTTTAAATATGTCTCACATCTGTTTCTAGAAATCTTTACAAAAGCTTATGTTCATTCTCAGAGCCCAAGTTGGGTTAGAAGAAGTGGTAGTTAGAAAACAAAAATATTTTAACTTTTAAAATAGATGTGATCATTAAGACATAAACATAGAATCCCCTTGATGATTTTAGTTTGTTTGCAGACAAGAACTTCACTTTGAAGTAATAAATAAGTCTAATGCAATGTTTTTCAACCTTTTTGATACCAGGGACTGGCTTCCTATTCTTCGTCAGGGAGATCTCAGGGACCGGTGCCAGTCCACAGACCAGTCACTGAGGAACACTGGTCTACTGTATTATATTTCTTAAGTTTTAACATTTATTCCTGTGACTTTTTATGACCTGAATAACTAACATTCCCATTTCAATTAATAATAATAATCTCCTAAAGGAAACTTGGAGTCTTCCATATTGCTCTCAGAGCACCCATCCTATTTCCCCTTTTCTCCCCATTGTAGCCATAATCATTCCAGATGATGCTTGGAATCAGTCAGTGCTGATCTTTAATTGGATAAGAGGTTCCCTGCCCTCCAGAATGGGCATGCTGCTTCTACGATATTGCCTTAGCCAATTTGAGGAGCACAGTATTAATCTGTAAGGTCTTCTTGAACAGCCTTCAGAAACACAAATGAGAAGAATTTGAAGGAAAAAGATCACTTTACTTCTAATTTTTGAAAGAAGAATTTTATACCCTTTTATTTTACCATAACACTCTCACTAAAGAAAAACATTTAAGGTGATTCCTCTCTTCAGCGCATCTATTTTCTTATGTATGATAGCAGCAGCAGTTAAGTATTTTAGTCTCTCAAATCTCAAAGTAAGAGAACCTTTTAAATATTGATTTCTCTAATGTTAGACTACTTCCAAAGAAGACCCGTGAAGGTTTCGTGTCTGTGCAGAGGATTAGCTCTGAACTGCACCCTCTGCAACTGACAGAGAGAGGAATAAATGATGGAAACAGCAGAAGAATATTAGATGCATCTGATTTGCTACTTGAAAATTTACAGAAGAAATGTTAAAGGAAAAAAAGAAGCTGAAGGGGAAATGATTGAGAACTGGATTTCATGTTTCAATGATAACATTGCAGAGTTAGTTCTGAGCTACTTTTTTTTCAAGGGAGAAGAATTGCTCTGCCTCTTCCCCATAAAAATACTGACTTTGGGGGAAGATGCAAACTAACTGGTAATTTGAGTATCCAACTTGTAGAATTGGAGGACCTGTACAGAAAAAAGCCGGTATTGTGGTTTTCTTTTTAACTGGAACTGGTAATCCATATGTCTTTCCTCCATTACGTTTTCTGCCAAACGTCTTCAGGCAATGAAACTCAGATGATACGGATTTCTCCCTTGGATTTGTCTGCTTTGGTTTTCATTCAGATCTCTTATAGCTGGCATTAGATAGTTCATATTT
Organism: Pelusios castaneus; assembly: GCA_007922175.1. Classification (NCBI taxonomy): domain Eukaryota; kingdom Metazoa; phylum Chordata; order Testudines; family Pelomedusidae; genus Pelusios; species Pelusios castaneus. The sequence goes on along the minus strand of ML685899.1, from coordinate 2,908,887 downwards.
AAGCTTTTCTGGTTTTCCCATTATGAGAGTGATGTCACGTTCCACATCTATATCTAATGTTTCTGAGGCTGTCTTCTCTGTATCTAGTGAGGCAAATTCCAGCTCAGGTAGGCTTACCCATGTTAGTTTTGATTGAGCTAATGCACTAAAAATAGCGGGATAGAAGCAGTGGGATGGGAAAGACAAGCTATTTACTTATTTAGGAGTTCAGATAAGATTATACTCAGAAGTTAGCACATCCTGCCACCTATGCAACCAAAGCTACACTGTTATTTTTAGTGCATTAGTTGGATCAAAGTTGCAGGAGTATGTATACCCAAGCTGGAAATAATATCTTCAGCTTCAGTGTAGTCCTACCGTGAGTGGTGGCATGTTGCTGAACTCTGTGTTGTTCAGGTGTACTGCAGCAAATCTTGCTGGAAAATTGTAAATCTACAGGATAAATTTGAAGTTCAGAAAGAAATTTTCAATATGGGTCTTTCAAAGGGATCCCCAATTCATCAGGTTCCATAATTCCTCTAATAATGGCCCATTTATTATTTGGATGATTTGTTGTTGTGCTTCAAAAGGTTCATCTGCTATTTGTATCTGCTTTATCATAGAGTAAAAGGATATGAAGTATTTTCTCACCCTATTGTAAAGAATGTGTTAAAGGGACTGTAAAATATATTGTCCTCTCCTTGCAAATCTTGCTGTTCATTGGACTTGGATCTAGTACTCACTGGATTGATGTTGGCATATTTGCACCTTTTGAAGGGAACGTGTTCATATGTATAAAGAGACTGTTTCTTATGGCAACAGTATTCACCAACTGCATGGGTAGCAAGCATCTTTGATTGTGTCATTGTTTCATTTCTGTCCCCACTCCACACATTCCTGTGACCTTTCAAGTTCTTGAGAATAAGATGCTGCTGTGTTCACTCTAGATTAACTAAAATTGGCATTTACTTTCAACCCATATCAGTCCTTTAACTTCTCAGTATTCTTTCCTTTAACTTTATTCGTTAGTGGAAGGTCTGGGCTGCACAGATATTAAAAGAACTGTTCTGTGCTCTGTGGAAAGAATTAAACTATATTTTAAATTGCTTAGTTTATCTAGAGTGGGAATAAAGCTAAGAGATGCATAGTCTCTTAGCAGAAATTGTGTAAATGGACCACATTTTGTATATAAACTTAGGTTGTGCATGTGTCTATGACTAAAGGACACATTCTTCAAGCAGCCTCTACTGCATGATGTAGATATACTTCAGTCATTGAAATAAGCACGATTTCTGCTTGGAATTCATACACTGGACACATCATTACTTATGATTGGGATTTCATGTCTGATGCCCAATTTGAGAACAGTTCTGCAATCCTTGTAATTGCTAGTTCTCCACAGACCCACCTCGTCTGGGGCTGTAATTGCTAATTAATCTCCCAAATTTCTTTATGCTGTCAATATTTGAAGGAGAAAGAAAGGTTACTAATATAGTAATTGTAGCTCTGAGTAGTTTGACATAGATCCATACCCCCATGTACTTTCCCCACTTGCAGAGTGGGTTCTCATTCATTGAACATGAAGTGAAGTGAGATTGGGGCCAATGCTCCTTGTATAACCTGGAGTCCCTTCAAACATACGGTGTAATGAGAGAAAGACATTCATGATCAAACAGCCATGTTTTTCCTGAGAGTTTTGATCTTGGTGCAGAGAGCATGTGGTTGTGAAAGTGCAGATCTGTTTTCCTTCTGTTTGGAGAAACTACAATTAGTAGGTATATAATCTTTTTTTTTTTTTTTTTTTTTTTATTTATTTGTTGCCTTCCTTTTTAGCATTTATTCAGAACACATTTACTGTGTAGCGGGAAATGATTTTACTAACCTCCAGGCTGAATACTAGAAGAAGAATTGATATTCTTTAAGGTAAACATGGAGATTTCTCATCCAGAAAATGCTGCTGCCGTTGCCACAATGCTGCTATGGTTTCTGACAGTGATGATAATGAGTGGTGTGTAATAGCAGTTCAAGATGAGAGGCTACCACACCGTGAAAAGCAATGCTTTGAACATGAATTCTATGACATGATAGCAGCAGTAAATGTGTTCTGTTTTCTGTTGCCTCATTGGAGTTCCCACATGTTGTTTCTTGCCTCTCGAGATTTTTCTGAATAGATTTCCCATCCTAGAGTTCAATTTTTTTGTACTTCCCTGCCGCTTAACTCAGACACTCTTTTTCCATAAATACCTCCTGTACCGATATGGCTTTTGTAGATTTCAGTAATGTCCCTTCACATATTCATTCAACAGGCAAGCTAGTGGTGCTTGATTATATCTTCTTTTCTGACTGTTTGTTGAACATCTCCACCATGAAGGAGGAGCACTTGCCTATTCATAAGAGATTGTTTGTTTGATCTGTCTACTAAAAGAGGCTTGATTTGAATGAGAGCCAGGATTTTAATTGTCTTTGAGTTCACTATCTAGTGTTTCACGTTAGTGTTGTTATTCTGTCTTAAGTTTAATGATTCTTTTTAGATAGTTGTATTTGCACGAAAACCCTAGAAACATAGTTTAACAAAGAAAGCTTACTCATAGGACAGGTTTCTTTATTTTCTTTCAATCCTAAATAAAATATTTGGGGATGTATATGAATGACAGACAAAATTAGACAAGGAATTAAAATGACACTAATAGTTCTGCTGCAATAAATTTTTAAAAACATAAAGGAAGGTTTTGATGGTGAGCTTTTCAATTTTATTTGTCAGAAAAATACTCACACCAGAGAGAGAGAATTTTAATTCTGGTTTCACATTTGAGTTGAGCTTCTTATATATCCTCGCGTTACCATTTATTTCTGATTGCCTTTCAACAGATCTAATAAATCTTATACATCTTCAATATTCCTATCATTGGTGAAATGCAAAATATTTTATAATAAATAAAACTTTTAGTTGGGCTGTTCTTCCATTGTAGACAAAATGGGAAGAATGAATGGCTCAAATAACTTCGTAGTTTCATCTCAAGAAACCTGGATATAAACCTTGTTTAAATCACAAATGAACAGCCACAAAGTAGTCTTATTATAATTCCTGTTAGACATCTTTAGATTTAAATTGGCGGAAGTTAACAATGTTGGGGACTACAGTGATAGGAAGTACTTAAAGAGACAATTTTTTCTCCTCGTCAAAGAGAAACTGGAAGAATGAGTGTGCCATGTCAGAAGTAAGGTGCCTCGGCACAGATCTGTGAGTGCAGAATGTCAGTTGCATGCCCACAATATGCCTGATTTTTTCAGTGTTTTCCTTCAGTTTTTTTAAGCGCGCCAGTTGTAGCTTCCAAAGCCATAGGTAATTTCTCATGTTAGAACAGTGTCATCTAGTGAAAACTTTCAAAGAATTTCCTCCTCTTACCATAACAAAATCCTGGGCTATATCAGTGGTTTTCAAACTTTTTTTTTATCAGGACCCAGATGGAAAAAATTCATTTATGCCGCAACCCAACTTTGAGCAATGCATTCCTGTCTTTTGGCAGCGGCAGCAGAGGGTGCTGCGACCCAGTAGCTGAAGAGCTGTGACCCAGTACTGGGTTGCGACCCATGGTTTGAAAACCACTGGGCTATACCTTCAGTTATGCTGAAAAGAAAAGTCTTGCAGTGGGCCACAAAACTTAAGTGAATTTCCTCTGGCCAGTGCACTGGAGATGAATTTCAAAGTAGATGTGTGACAGGCTGCTCTCCAGATCCAGTCTGGTGTGCCGCTGTCTTCCCTCAAACTTCACTCCCAATTCACCCCACCCTGCCAGGTGACCACTCACTCCTGAGTCAGTCCATACCAGTCACCAGCATATAATTGATCCTAGGCAGCCCCAGACACCACCACTGTTTTACAGGAATTGGAACCTACTCCCATTTACCATAGTCTCAGGTCTGTCCACTTAACAAAGAAGTGGGTCATGCCCAGCCTTCCACATCCTCTAAAGACCACACAGCTTTAGATAAAACAAATACTAGTTTATTTATCAGAGCACGATATCAAGATAGTATATAGCAAATCAGTGCAGAATCATAATGTAAATGAGTCAGGAGTGACCACTATCAAATAAAAGTTGTAAACCACATCATAATCTAATATCTCCACCTAAATTGACCTCATAGTCCCCCCTTTTTAGCAGGGGGTTGGACTAGATGACCTCATGAGGTCCCTTCCAACCCTATTGTTCTATGATTCTATTATGTGCACGGTGTTTGGCTGTTTGGTGTTTTACAGCCATTCTCTGCCTATTACAAGGCAAGGCCCAGATCTTGCTTGCAGTTGGAGAAAGTTGCAAAATTGAGTGTCTCAGTTAAAAGCTCGCAGCTTCTCTCCCAAACCATCTGTCTTTGCATTTTAAACTCCTCACAGTCCCTCCCTCTCTGTGCTGCTGTGTGTTTCTCTTATACCTTAGCCAGGGAGGGCATTTGCATTCCCTTTGGCATGTAAATTCAATCTCTAGCCTATGCTAGAGATAGTCCTGAGAGTTTGTGCTATGTAACATGCTTCACCTGGGCACACATACATGATATATCATGAGACATGATATCATAACTATACGGTGGACGTTCAAAGGGGAACCTTGCACGGTGTAAATGGCATCAAATTATACAATCACTGTGCATAAATAAACAGAAAAATCATACAAGGAGTCTTGTGGCACTTTTAAAGACTAAGAAATTTATTTATCGCATGAGAGATGCTTTGAAGATGGGGAATTTACAGAATGGGGGGAATTAAATCAGGGAAGTGTATGACATAGGATCAGGTCAGGCTGTAACAGCAAATCAAAGTAGATGTTGAGATTCAAACACTGGGGGAACAGCATAAAGAGGAAGGTGAGGTCAAATCACCTCTGTAATGAGAAAAATCCGCAGTCCCGGTTTAAACATAAGACAATAGAGTCGAATTTACATATAAATTCCAATTCAGCAGTTTCTCTTTGAAGGTGTGATTTATTGTTTTCTCCCACGAAAGTTCATCAATAAATAAATGTTTGTCTTTAAAAGTGCCACAGGACTCCTTGTTTGTTTTGCTGAACCAGACTAACTCGGCTGGAACAGAAAAATCTTATAGATCATAACGCAGGGGTTCATAGATGTGCATCCTATGATAAGATTGTCCTCTATGAAGAGCACCATGCTCCAGATATGCTTATCTAGGAATTATTCTTGAAATGCTGAAGCCTACATCAGTTGCATTAATGGCCCACAAGGAGAGAGCTTTTTTTAAAATAGCAGACTGCAATCATGGATTTTAACGTTAAAACCAGAACCTTAAATGCACCAGAAAATAAATTCTGGAGGGGTAGCCGTGTTAGTCTAGTTCAGTAAAATAAACAAGGAGTCTTGTGGCACTTTTAAAGACTAACACATTTATTTATCACATGACCTTTCATGGGCGAGACTCCACTTCATCAGATGCTTGAAAAAGTGGGATCTCTCCCATGAAAGCTTATGTGATAAATATATTTGTTAGCAGCGTTCCCTCTAAGCTGCGCGGATGCGCGGCCGCGCAGCGGCCATCGCACCCCCCGCACAGCACTGAGGGACCCCCGCGCAGCCCCGCAGACCCCTCTGCTCCCTCCAGACCCCCAGGGCTGCGGCTTTGCCGCAGCAGACACGACCTGCGCCCGGCCTCTGGGCTGGTCCTCCCCGCCCCCAGGGTGGGACAGGCAGGCTCAGGCTAGGCTCAGGTGCGCGGGCCTGCCTGCCTGCCCCATGCGGCCGGGGCAGCGGGGTGGCTGCGGCCACAGCGGGCTCCCAGGCTCCCACCCCCCGACCGCCTCGACTTCCCAGCACGGGGCTGGGCTCATCCGACAGCCTCGGTCTCCCAGCACGGGACCGGGATCAGCCTCCGGGGCTGGGGTGTGCTCCGCCCCACCGGCGGCTTCTCAGGGCCGCGGTAGGGTCCTCCCCCGCCAGCGGCCTTGGCTTCTCTCTTTCTTTCTCTTCTCTTCTTTGCCTGCCTTCTTTTTTCTTTCTTCCTCTCTCTTCCTTCTTTCTCTTTTTTCCTTATTTGTCTTCCTTTTTCTTTCCTTTTTTCTCTCTTCTTTCCTTCCTCTTTCTTCTCTTCCTTCTTTTTTCTTTTTCTTTCCTCTTCCTTCCTTCCTCCTTCTTTCTCTTCCTGTTTCCTCTTCTTTCTCTTTCTTTGCTTCCTTCCTTCTTTTTTCTTTCTTTCCTTCTTTCTCTCTTTCTTTGCTTCCTTCCTTTCTCTTCCTTCTCTTCTTTCCTTCCTCTTTTTTCTTTCTCTTCCTTCTTTTTTCTTTCTCTTCCTTCCATCTCTTTTTTTCTCCCTTCCTTTTTCTTTCCTTCTTTCTCTCCTTTGCTTTCCTTTTTCTTTCCTTCTTTCTCTTTGCCTTCCTTCTTTTTTCTTTCTTCCTCTTTCTCTTCCTTCTTTCCTTCTTTTTTCTTTCTTTCTCTTCTTTCCTTCCTCTTTCTTCTTTCTCTTTTCTTCTTTCTCTTCCTTCTTTCCTTCTCTCTTTTTTCTCTTCCTTCCTTCTCTTTTTTCTCTCTTCCTTCCTTCTTTCTTTCCTTCCTTTTTTAAAAAAAACTTTAAAAAAATTAATTTTAAATAAAAACCTTTCTAAAAATTAAATTTCAATTAAAAATTCATTCAAATTCAATTAAACACAATGAATTAATTCTATTTACAATTACTTTAACTTCAGTTAATGCCTATAATTTCTGTCATGTGAGTTTACATAAAAATTTTATTCAGAAAAAGTTTTGCACACGGCTTGAAAATTTTGCACACAAACCGCCAAACCTTAGAGGGAACATTGTTTGTTAGTCTTTAAAAGTGTCACAAGACTCAAAGTTTTTGCAGAAAATAAATAGAAACCTGCATAGTCTTCAAGGAAAATTGAATATGTCCTCTGCAAGAGACTGCTAAATAAAAGTGCAGCAGTATTGGCATTAGCTGAAATAAAAGCATGGACTAGCGAAGCGGTGTCTGCGAAGGTGAAGGGGAGGCCTGAGCATTAAAAATTACACATTTTTTTTATGGCTGTGACCATACCATGATTTTGTTTTTACCCATGACTGTTCTGTGACTTTTGCCTAATTTACCATGACAAAATTGTATTCTTTGAGTTGTCTTGCAGTAAAAATATAAAGTATGCACACCTATGGAACTCTTAATTTTTATCTACATGAACGGCAAAATGAAAATTCAGCACTTTTAGTCTAATTTCATTCCCGTAACACATGCAAAATCATATTCTTATTGTATTTGCAACATTTTTTCTTTGAATTTCTGCCAGATGTTTCAGTGTACCATCTGTGCAAAATACTCAAATATTTGAAAGTTAGTGAGCATTTTGCACTGGAATAAGAGAATTATTCTGTTCTATTCAAATTGTAGTTCAGTGCCTTTTCTTTGGATTTATTACCAATTTCTTCTTTACATTTGGTTTTATTGTTTACTGTTATATCAGTATTAACAGTTCGTGAACATAGAGGTAGAAGCAGATGTGCAATACCCGAAACTATTTTTTAAAAAAAAACAACTGACGTGTCTCCCTTTTCAGTAGTCACATATATACTTGAGTCAGGACATATGCTCTTTACTGTTGAGTTGCAAAGGAACACTTCAAATGGTGTGATGACAGGAAACCTAAGTACGGTATTAGATATGAGTTTCTACCACTTGAACTAAAGTTGAAGTTTCATTAGCTAATTGCAATAGTAGGCTGCTGTCCTTTAACAAACCAGCCACTAGGAGGGACTTTGATAGACTCCTCCATTGTACTGTATACTCCTATTAGAAAAAGTCTGTCATAAGCATCTAATGTATAAAGGAACCATGTTGGGATTTTAAGATGTCTTTCCTGGTTCTTTGATGAATTTTAAACCCAGGACCAAGACCTTCGGAACAGTGCATATCTCTGTTACTTAAGTTAAAGAAGTAGTTGTAGGAGTAGCAGTAGTAAATCTGGTACGTCTGCTGTGTCAATCTCAGGGTGACATTCATGTGTCAGATACCTCAATTGGACAAATCTTTTCACTCCATTCTCTTCTCTTTCCATACCCTTCTCAACTTCTCCCTCTCCTGAGGCTTCTTCTCCTCACAGTACAAGTATGCTGAAGTCTCTCCCATCTCAGAAATACAAACTCCAACCACAACCAGCACTCCTGACCCACCTTGTTTCTGAAATCTCCTCCTGAATGTCCAGCTGTCACCTTAAAGGCCACATGGCCAAAAAAAGCTTTTAATCTTTGCCTCCTTGCCCATCCGCACAAACCCTGCTCCCTCTGTTTTTGCGGCTGCAGTGGGAAACAGTCTTTTTACCAGCCCTATAAACAGAGCTTTGTCTTTAACTTCTCCCTATCTCTAGATCTTTTCATTGAGACCATGTATAAATCCTTTGTTTCACACAACATCTCTAGGATCCAGCCTTTTCTTTTTGTTCATATAGTTAAATTTCTCCTCCAGGTCTTTATCTCATGTCTTAATACTGCAGCTTCCTTTTTCTCTCCAGCCTTGACAAATACAGTCATCACCACTTACATCCATTCAAAATGCTGCTGAAAAAGTCATTTTCCTGGCTTATCATTTTGACTGTGATTACTTTTGCATTCCTCCACTGGCACTCCCCTTTCTGACCACATCAAATGCAAACTACTCATGTTTGCTTTTCAAGGCCCTTCACAGCTTATCCTTGGTCTGTTTTTGTAAGCTATTGAGACATTGACTGATGCCTCCACCCTATCATTGATACCAGCTTTTATCACCCACTTGTTAAATTTCCAAATAATGCCTTCACAGTTTCTCCTGTGCCATCCTTCATATATGTAGTCAAATTCCAAAGGGGTAGCCGTGTTAATCTAAACCTTGTAAACCTCCATAAAGCCACCTCATTGTCTCCTTCAAATCCCTCTTTAAAAAAACTCACCTCTGTGGTGGCACCTACAAAATACTGCACAATAATGTTGTAGCATGTGTGCTCAGACCACTGCTTTTTATGGTGACGTCTCTTTGTGTCCACCTGTTGTCATCTTAAAGTATTTCTTAACGGCAAGAACAGTATTTTCATTGTGTATGTACTGTATCTAGCACAGTGGGATTCTGCCATGATTGGGCAAATAATATAAAGTCAAACATATGAACAAATGTTTTATATAACACTGCATTCATACAGAATTATTTGGGAACTTGCTCAAATAAGGATAGGCTACTGGTAAAATTATGGTCTCACTTTATGAATAAATTAATGATAGACTTGCTGGAGGTAGGTTTAGGTTAGTTGTTTGAATCTTTGATCCAAGAAGTTACCAAGTGATGATGTAAGTAACTTATCGTTACTTGCCACAGATTGCAACAGTCTCTGCCTACTAAGATTCACAAAAGTGGTGGTCCCTTTATTTTCATTTACAGTCAGTCTGTTCCCTCCAATGCAGACTTCACCACAGTGGTTTCTATCATTGTAACCTCATTCTCAGTTTGTCTCTTATTTCACAAATGACTTTTTTTACTGATGTAAGATGCCCAACTGTGATGGGTATTCGTTTACAATTCTAAACAAATAAATGCAGTCACTGAAAAAATAAGGGGGTCAACTCAAGGAAACTGTGAGGGCTCCTTTTGGACTTGAAACCTACTCTCATAATTTAATATATTTAAGTGTCTTAAAAAATGTAATAGTTGGCTATTTCTGTATTGTTTCCCCAATGCACGCTATTCTTAGTGGAAGTTATCTGCATGAATAATCACATATTGATAAGAAAAACAACCTGTTAACCATGGGAAGAATAAATTGTATCAAACTCATTCCATTCTTTTATACGCATCAAGTATTAAGGTTCATTAACTGATGAGTGTAAAGCACTATGAAGATGAAAAATGCTATATAAATGCTAAGTACTATTATATATAGCACAAATCAATTGATTTATGTTCATTTCTGAAACCTTGTATGTTGAAGCACAGATAAATTAATGCCTAATCTGAAGTATAATCAATAATTTAGACCCTAAGTTTATTTAGCTTCAATTTAAAAATTATCTGAAACCAGTAGAAATGTGTGAGATATCTATTGGATTTCTGTTTTTTAATATACATCTTCCTTTTTGCTTATAAACTACTAAGGTGTAAAGAACTGTTTATGAATACAATTTTTAAAATGTAATTATAAAATCTTTACATTCTTGCAGCTTTGCAAAAAATAGAAAGATCTGAGTCTTAAAAAGTAAAATTGAAAACATGTGAATTTAATATAGAATGTTGCAAACTTTATCATTGATTATAATCATGATTTAAATCACAAGGCAAAAAAGAATCTTTGAAATGACTGATTTTAATCTTACTTTAATCTTATTGATTGCTCTCAGGCGCTCTTTTTCTATTACAGTTGGTAACCATTAAAACACATTGATTTGCACCAAATATAGCCTTTACACTAAATATAGTGTATTCTGAAAACAAGGAAGATATATGATTTATATGTATTTATCTCACATTTATTTAAGCAGTTACATAGCCTAACATATATTCGGGCTATTTGTACATTTTTTTTGTTATATTAGAATATGGTGACAGATGCATTTCTTATTTACCAAATGATTAGCTTTTTTTACCTGCGATTTGTATCGAGCTTTATTTGGATGGAAATTAGAATTGAATTAAAGTGCAAAAAAAGCCAGCATTTTATTATTTAAATAAAACTACATTTAAATGTCCTAGATACATAAAAAAAGAAATGTTTTTTAGCAAAACATGTTCTGCATTTAAAATTTATCTATTAAATATGGGAAGTATTATCTATAGTTAGGGTACTGAAGGGATGGTTTATGGTCATCAGGACCTTGAAGATTTTAGAACTAGTAATTGGTCATCCTCTCACAACTACTTTTTATTCCTAGATGAAGAGGAAAACAAACTTTTCCTATCTTTTTAAACTCCCAAACAGTTTTTGAACTATTCACTGAAGTGAACTAGTTGAATAAACTGAAATGAGGAAAATATTCTCTCTGCATCTATAGAAGAGGCTTCTGCTGTCAGAAGCTGATTTAGCACTTGATAGAAACTGGAAGGGACCATGCGATGTCATCAAGGCCAGTCCCCTGCACTCATGGCCGGACCAAATACCCTCTTAAACCATCCCTGACAGGTGCTTGTTTAATCTGCTTTTAAAAACTTCAATGATGGAGATTCTACAACCTGCCTAAGCAACATATTCTAGTGGTTAATCATCCTGACAGTTAGGAATTTTTTCTTAATGTCCAACCTAAACCTCCCTTGCCATAATTTAAGCCCATTGCTTCTTGTCCTATCATCAGCAGTTAAGGAGAACAATTTTTCTCCCTTCTCTTTATGACAACCTTTTAGGTACTTGAAAACTGTTATCATGTGTAGAGCCCTGCATGGATACAAAAATGTGGATCCGGATCCAGAAGTGGACCGCACCTGCCCAATGTCAGTCTTCATCCGATCCTCATGCCATGTTTTATGTGGATCCGGAACTGCATCTGCAATTGAGCTTGGGTGCTCAGTCAGCATTTTAGCATTTGATTGGCTCATTCACCTCATGGGTCCCACCCATTTTTTTCCTTTTCTTGTTTGCGATTTGCATGTTGTGCTGTCAATCAGATTTCCTTGGTCACCAATGAAATTTCTGATTGACAGCATGGCATATGAACCACAAACAAGAATATGGAGAAATGGGCAGGGAAGGCATGGGGAATGAGCCAATCAAAGGCCAGCATGTTAACTGTTTTGACAGTGAGTGGTGTCTCTCCAAGCCCCAGCCTGTTGTGACTGAGACTCTGATTGGCTGGCAGACCACCAATCAGAGCTCAACTGACTGGAGCACTTCCTTGTTCCCCTGTGTACTGCTGACCAGCAGATCATAGCAGCAGCTGCAGTGATCATTCATAAAAATAGAATCTGCAGCCATGGCCAATCTACAACAATGGGGCTGCGAATATCCGCACCTGCGGATGCGGTTACCTGCAGATCTGCAGAGCTCTAATCATGTGCCCTCTCCGTTTTCTTTCCAGACTAAACAAACCCAGCTCTTTCAATCTTCCCTCATAAGTCAAGCGTTCCAGACCGTTAATCATTTGTGTTGCTCTTCTCTGGACTTTCTCCAATTTGTCCATATCTTTCCTGAAATGAGGCGCCCAAAACTGATCACAGTACTTCAGTTGAGGACGAAGTAGAGCGGAAGAATTACTTCTCATGTTTTACTTACAATACTCCTGTTAATACATCCCAGAATGGTGTTTGCTTTTTTTGCAACAGCGTTACACTGTTGACTCATATTTAGCTTGTGGTCCACTATAACACCCAGATCCCTTGCACTTGTCTTTACTGAATTTCAGCTTCAACAAATTCTGTTTCCAGGTGTTTAGTCAGTGACTTCTCTCATTTAGTTGGTTGATTTTCTTTAAAACATAGGAGTAAATAACTACTTAATATTTTTCTACTTAATTTAAACATTTTAATATGTTATAAATTTAGGCCTTAATATAAACAGTCTTACCGGTAATTTCAAATTTAATTTTAGATAAGTCTATTTTTTATTTATTTAAATAAAAATCTGATTAAAAAAAGAATTGTTTTTTTTCCGCTAGCCTGCATTATCAGGAAAAGAAAAGTAATAAAATCAAACAACTGAGTTCACAATAGTCAGTCTTAAAGCAAAGTTGTAACCTATCCTTCCTGTTTGAGCAGCAGCCCTTTCTAGATCCTGTAAGGTAGAACTTTATTTAATTACAGTCAAGCCAGTGTAAACAGTGGCCGACAATAAAAAAAAGAGTTTAGCCCCAAATTAGTTTTCGTTATCTTTTTAATTATTTTAATAATTACTTTTAATTAAACATTACCAGGAAAGGATTTTGGTTAATATTCAGTCCTCTCATACAGATCCATCCAAGTATTTATGCTTAAAGATTTAACGTCACTTTCCAGTTTCTCTTGAAAATTATCTGTTAGAAATAACCATGGGACAAAACCAGTTAAATTTTGTTACTGTGTATATATGTTTTTGCCTAGACAATGCTTCCAGCAGCTGTAATCAGATATAATCTTTCTGAAAACAAATATTAAATCCCCAGGGAGCTATACATTGTCCTAGTAGAGCCTGTCTTTTACTGAGCACTTTACAATTGTGGTGTCTTTCACAGTTTTTTACTCATTAAAAAAAAAGTAAAGGATTAAAACGGAAATAGAGGTTAATCTGAAAGTCTGCTCAAACATAAATTAAAGATTGAAACTGGTTTTGTTTTTCAAAGGAGCCAGAGCATGTATATTTCATCGAATGGCCATTAGATAAACTGACAGAGCTTCATGATTATGCTGTCTTTTTTTTTTTTTTACCTAGTAGTCATTAAATAAGAACACATTGCTCTTAAACTTGGCATGTAAAATCCTTGTACATCCCCAGCAATTCCCAGGGAGAATTCACTAATGGCCTTGTTAGTATGCATGCACATGCTGTTTCTTTACATGATTTTTTGATGTCATATTTTTCGATAAAAGCCCTCATTCAGCAAAGATAGGAAGGTTTTCATTATATTATGGTAGTGATGTGTTGGGGTTTGGGGGTGGGAGGAAATGTTGTCACTCACTTTTCACTTGAGCCCTTTGGTGAGAAAATAACAGTGAGGTTTAGTTAATTGATAACGTGAAAGAATGGTGACAAATATTGGTGTGTGAGTTTTGTCTTACTAAAAGAATTATGTAATGAAAGTCAAACATTTCACCTATATTTATGAATTTTAAGTTAATTACAGCCTGTTAGAGACATTATGATTATATACAATTGGAAACTATAAAATTGGAAGCTCTAGCTGCTCCACAGTGAATTTCTGCTCAACTATAATCAATTACTTTTTGGTATCTCAATGCTGTATGTGTATGGACATTAAAAATTTAAATTCATTCTCTATACAGATGAACTCTTTCACATTGCCTGGGTGACATTTAACACAGTACTTAAACTGTCATTTGAACCTTTACCTCTTCTATATTGAACTTTTATCTGTGATATACAACTCCCTTCTATCCTCTTAAATAAAATAAAAATGAAAAAAAAATCTAAAACTAACTAGCAAAACACTAAGTAGAAACTACATAACATAGTATAAAAATACCTTACCAATAAATCTGGGGCAAGAGTTGTCTCTTAAAGCTGATTAGACTTGGCAGGAAAAAGGCTTTGGAAGGAATTCTTTGTAAGATACTATAATTTAAAGATTTGTTCAAATGTGTGGGTTTTTTTTTCTCTTTTGAGGAGCTTAAAGAATTCCTTCCCTCCATAAATTGATTACCTCTCAACATCAGAACTCCTTGGCATTAAATACCAGTTAAACTGCCACTGTATTGATTTGAGTGTTCCTTTGTGTTAAATGTAAAACAGGTTTTTAATCTTACAATTTAGATGTTTCAATAGAAAGTAAATATTTAACTTACTTTGGCTGCAGTTGAACCTGTATTTAATCCACAAGAACATTTACAATAAAATGAAAACATGCCTTTATTTAAATTCCGCTTTAGCATGGGGCTAGCTATTTTAAGCATTTCACTGAATACCTTCAAAATAGGAATACCTTTTAAATAGAAATGACAGTTCACATTTATATGTGTAACTTGTGTAATATTTTAAGCAGTGACTAAATTCAGGTTGCCATATAAGGCTAGGCAAATGGTGAAACTGAAACTGTGATGGTAAAAACACAGTGCTTTTAGGTGCCATATATATAGGTAAAATTTTAGTTTGTTTTGTTTTTGTCAAAAGCACCATTGGATTTTAAATGATGAGTCATGATCAATGGTCTCTTCACTCCTGAATACAATACTGGGGCATTGGTTTAGTACTCACTTCAGAGAAAAAGTGCTGCCTTCTGGAGCACGGGCATCTATCAGTTCCTGAAGCATCCAGGTTTTCATGGCAAGGGCTTTCACTCAAGTGTTGAATAGGCTGGATCTTACTGTGCTTGTGCTATCTTGATGCAAAGTCATGCAATTGCAGAGGATCAGGGTTACAGGGGAAGATTTCTCTACTGCTCCAAAGTTGTTTTGTTTGTTTTTTGCTTTTCAAAAAATAAATAGCAAGTGGGGAAAACCATCAATAGCCTGTGAAATAGTACTTGAGGGGAATTCTGCCAGTTCTCTTCACTGTACCATCTTTGCAATTGCTCTGGGGATGAAGGAAGTCAAATAATCTTTTCCTGCTAACATGGGAAAGTTTTATATATTGCCTAAGTTACAACTTTCTCTGTATAGTTGATCCATCAGGTTGCTCAAGCTCCGGCAAGCCTTCGCTCCCTCTGGAAGGCAATTTTGCCCTAGAGACCCAGTGGATAAGAAGATTGATGGGGCACTCAGAAATGTTGATTACTCTGCTGCTTAGCTGGCCATGCATTCATTATATGCAGCTATGCCCTGATAAAGTGGAATACAGAGTTATAGGAAGAACTCTCCATCTTTGGTTTTAAATTCAGACCATTCAGAAAGGTTTTATCTAAGGGAAGTCTCTTTTGAGTTTTTCTATGTATTTCCACCATCAGAAGACAGACTACTATGCCTATTAGCTTCTTAAGAAGTTAATTAGATCATGGGCCTATGGAATTCTCCTCTGAAGAAGGTTAGAAGAATTGTGTATCGCTGTGCATTTAGACTAACATGTAAAACTCACATCTTCAGTTTGCTTTTCCATAGCCACAGCAAAAATTACGATGGGAAGGAGGAGGAAGATGAAGACAGTGGAATTTATATGAAAAAATAAATCCATCTGGTCATCTCAGGACTGGAGAGAGGAAATTGGATCATGTGGTTTTATTATGAGATTGGCGGTGAGGTTGGGGTTATAGGTGCTCAGCTACTGTTAAGATGAGCAGTACAGATACAGACCTGGAGAAGTCTGTAAAAAGGGAAGACAAGTGATCATTTGTTTACAGGCAGTGAATCAAGTTACTTCATGCCAGAGGTCAGTGTATCATAACTGAAATAGCAGGCAATTTATTCTGCCAATGTGGCACGTGAGTATGTTCTAATGTGAATATTTCTGGAAAGTTACAAAGTCATCAGAAGGTGTGATCTCAGCACACACCATATCCTAGGCCTGAGAGCACTGGAGTGGTGCTAAAACAGGTTGAAAACTGTATTTCTTCTGCTAATGTATAGCAATGTTACTCCACACTCTTACTACTCCATATCCTCACAGCAGGTTAGTTAGAGGGTGTTGGGTGTTATCACAGTTAAAGAATCTGTGATGGGATGGGTGAAGTGAATTTTTGGAAAGTTGATAATGGGGCCAGGTTCCAGAAATGTGAAGATCCCACATGCCTCTGAACAAAAGGGAGCTGTATTTAGAACTCCACTGTGCCACATAGCAGCCTGTGGTGCTGTGCTGTAGTTAACTGGAAACATACACAACTAGGTAGAAGAGATTGTGACACAAATTACAAACTTTAGAAACTGTTAACCAATTTATAAATTATTTACAATTAGGTATAGGCTAGGCTGTGCCTTTCCATTCTTTAAATTGTTCCCTGGCATATAAACAGAAGAGTAATGAATGATATTCTAGTCCCCAAAGTATTTGTATCATTTGTGTCTGAATCATTTCTGTTCTTCATTTGGCTGTATTGGTTCTTCAGTTTTGGATTCATATGATCTCTTTTACTTTCAAGTCTCTAGGATTAAACTCTCTAATATTCTTGCTTCAGACTGCCAAATATTACTACCTTATTTCTAAAACACCTGGCTCCCAGTAATTGTGGAATCTAATTTTTTTTGGGGGGTGAAGGTGGGTCGCTAAGCAAAAGGTTCAGGTAAGTCTTTATGCAAGCACATAGGGAATGGATATATCTTATCTGGAAAGAGTAACAAATGCTTTGTTGTGCAAAATCTTCATTCTCTCTCTCCCTCTCCCCTCCCCGTTATCAGTAAGGCTTTTCTCCTTTCTCTAAGTGCTAGTTACTTTGAGGAATTGGGGGATGACCCTATTAACATTGTTTAAATAAAGCATTTGCTGAAATGTTATGACTAGTGCCTACAGGTTTAGTCACAGTTCCTTGCAGAGGTTTTCATTTAGAGATTATATGAATGTTTTAATTAAAACCTTTTGAAAGATAATGAACCTGTAGAGTGTTGTATTTCAGCCCCGGGGAACGGATGGAAGATTCCCTTTTGAATTTATCAACTGGGTTTGTTTCTTGAGACCCTTAACTTTTTCTTTCTCATTAAAAAAGCAACACAATCTAATTCTGATGATGGAACTGTGAGAGTGGAACCACTTTTATAGATCGGTGTTGATTTTAGTAAGAGATGATAGTGAAAGTGGATTGGTTAGTTAAACCTCTTCTCTCATTGGAAAATTCTAAATCCATGGAAAAAAATCTTGATCTGTAGAGTTAGAAAATGGCTGCTGGAGTGAATTTGGTTGTAGGAGTATCAAGTGCTACTGGCATGCTAGTGAGCTGGCTGGGGATAGATATTTTGTTGCTTCTTGGGTGAATCCACAAGTATGGGGCACAGTGGTATACTGTGGGTCTCTGGCATCTGGGGACCAATGCTGGCATTGGTTCTTCACACCTCCTGTGCAAGCCAGGAGGAGTCCCTGGCCCCCACCAGACAGCTCTGCCTGCCAGCTGTCCCAGGGGTGCATGTCTGTATTCGCAGGGGGGCGCAACGGGCACATGCTGCTTTCTTCCTCCTGACCAACAGACACTTTGTAGTGCTCATGGTAGTGGCTCTCCAGGGTCTGGTGCTATTGCCCTGTCCTGTGCTTACTTGCTGTGCAGTGCCCACCTCTCGCTCCAGCCTTGCAGGCCAAACCGATCTGGTTCTGGCTCCCCCTACTGGGCAGAATAGCAGGGGGAGTTCCTCCTCCTGGTCACCCACCTGGGCTCCATCCAGCTGCCCCTCAGAGCCTCTTGCACCCCTCAGCCCCTGCACATTGTGAAGCTCCTGGCCAGTGCTCCTCTCTCCCCCACAACTCCCAGGCCAGTGCATGGGGGCCTGGCCACCTTCCCCCCATTGGTATACCACTGGTGGGGCACCTTGCTACCACATGCTCTACCTGTGAGGAAGTATTGTCGTGCCTGCCAGCAGTCCACTCTGGAACAGCATCAGGCACAGGCAGCACACCTCCAGGATCCACTGTCGCTCTACAGGACAGCAGCAGGCTCATCCAGTTCCCAAGTCCTTTGACCACCCCCGTGCACCCAGCCCCTGATCCACTGGAAACAAAATTCCAGATTCTCTGTTCCCAAAGGAACAGTCCACCACTGCATATCAGTTACACCACAGAACACAGCCCCATTTAACTCTCACAGATTTGCTAAAAGTTCATTTGACAAAGAACGGAGATTCAAATGATAGCAAGCCAGAAATATTGGAAACAAAGGGTTACATATAAAATAAGATCATAACACACAGATTAGAGGCTAAAATTAACTAATAGGACATCTTTATGTCATGAGAGAAAAAGCTCACCCCACACCTTTCCAGCATATTACAACCAGGCTTGGCTATGATCAGGAACCCCACCATGAACGTACTTCCTCGGTGAAAGACACCAGGGCTCCCTTTGAAACGGTACTTCAGAACCGTACTTAGAGCTTTATTCACAAACAAGACATCCTCCAACTTCACGTTCTGTCCGATAGACCTATGTGATATTTTGTTAACTTTTTAATCTTGATTAACTGGTGGTGAGGCATGCAGCTAGGAATCCATTCTAAAGTATACAATATTCAGTTTGCATACAACCAGGAATATGCTTGTCGCTTTCTGGTGGACTGCTTTAATTTAGACCTTGAAAACATAATTTTCAGTATGAAGGTGTATAACTCTGCAAGTGAATATCCTTACATATATTTTGCAATGGTTATGATGATGAGTCGTGTATTACTGGCTCTATATAGAGACCTCACATGCCACCCTTAAGTGAATTATTATGCATATAACTGATAGGAGATCCCTGTAAAATCCTGTGCCCCTCCTGTGTCCTCTGTTAGTTGGCACCAAAGGGTTCCTGCATCACATATGATATGCCTTTTATTACATCTTTCTGAATCTTGCATACTGCCAGTATTTCTGCTGTATGAGCCTTTGATTTCAAGTAGCTCTAAAACGTCTTAAACAAAATTTGGGTTTAATCATAATTAAATTAAATAACCTACTTTCCCTGTCCTCTCTCTTGACTTTCCCCAAAAATTGAACTAGAATGAATTCTGTGACCATTCAAGGGGCCAACAAAAATGATCCGTTTAAACGAGGTGATCGTTGAAAAAAGAAAGCTGAAAAGCCGGAGGGCGAATCCCATAACATTTAATACTTACGTAATACTGAACACTATTGATTATACAATACTTTTAAGTATAAGTGTTTTTATAGAATACTTAATACAAACATATTTAATGCAGAAATCATCACGTTTTTAGCCAAAATATAAATCTGTTTGCTGCTATAGACAAGCGAAATAAAAATGTAAAGTTGATTATATTAAACTGGTGTCTGGTTTTTCAGTAAAAAACTTAAAATGATAGAGAAATCTATGCAAAAAGTTGTCCTTTTATGGCTATGTTCTGTATATCCAGTTTGTGCCTAATGCTGTTAATATGTATTTTACTTATTTATATTATGATAGCTCCTAAGGCCTCAGCCAGGATGCTGGGGTGAGGGGCAACTATTTTAGGCTTGTTTTGGTTATGGTTTTACTTTGGAGGTCTCTTAAAGGACAGAGTTAATAATAAAGGTGAGGTACAATGCTTCCCCAATATTTACAAACACACAACCTCCATGAATTTGGGGTTCAAATAATCCTGTCCTGTGAAGCTCCTGAAAATTAATTATGTTTATGTAGTAATAAACATAGCTCATTATCCTTCCCTGTTGTATAATTCTTGTGGTCCCCCCTATACCATTTGGGTGAAATCCTGAATCTATTAAATCAATGGGAGTCTTACCACTGACTTTAATAGATACAAAATTTTACTCTTGTGTATCCTCATCCTTGTGTTTTGTCTAATCTGAGTTCTGAACTCCTTTTTTTCCAAGGATCTTATCAATTTTTCATTTGTCTGAAAGCCCCTTGCCCACTTTCATTACTGAATATATAATTTTCTTTGCAGTAACATTTAGTACAGTCCTCGCTTTGCCTTATTGGACACACAAAGAAGCTTTCACGTGTAAAGTTTTCAACGGATTACTTCAAAGTCCTTTACAGAGGGAGTGGCATAACCCTCATGTTGTAGATAGAGAATACTGAGGCGCTGAAAGACATCTAAGCACACCCAATGAGTCCGTTTTAGAGTTTGATTAAACCCCACACATATGCTATAGCTACTGGACATGCTGCTTTCCCTGTATGCACAAATAGGCTGCGTCTACACTTGTAAATTAAGTCGACTTAAGCTTGCTTAAGTCGACTTAATTTACCCTGCGTCTACACTACAGTTTCCATAAGTCGACTTAAGCAGCTTGCTTAAGTCGACTTAAGGAAAATAAAGTCGACTTTATAAAACCTGCTTTCTAGTAGACCTAAGGCTTAAGTCGACTCCGTAGAGTCGACTTAAGCCAGTGTAGCCGTGGGGTAGCCCTAAGTCAACTTAGGGCTACACCAATGCCCTCCCTCCCGGGGGGGGGCACAGGGGTAGCCTGGCATGCCCCCCCACCTGGCAGGGCAGAGCCCTGCCAACCCTTCCTCTATGTCCTGCCAGGGTCCCTGACTCCCTTTGCCCCCTTGTACCCAGCTACAATGGGGCAAAGGCTGAGCCCCCTGGGATTGGGCAAGGGGTGCTCCCTCTGCCCCCGTGGACCTGCCTTAGGTCCCCCTAGCCCCACAAAGTCGACCTAGAGCATCCAGTGTGGACGCTCTAGGTCGACTTTCTAAGTTCCCCTTTAAGTCGACTTTATTTTTAAATATAGACACACTGTTGACCTAACTAAGTCGGACTGAAATTCACAAGTGTAGACATAGCCATAGAGGGGATATTTTGCTTCCTGTTTGAAGCAGTGAAACTACTAAATTTCCCATTTCAGTTCTGGGATTAGCAACCTAAACCTGTCTGTGAAATCTCAAAAATATTTGATCACAGATCTTTAATTTGTGTAGACTGGAGCATAGGTCTGTTGTCATCGAGAGAGCAATATTAATTTACACTATCTAAGTATCTGGTCCATTAAGTTTTGGCAGTGTAATTCTCCAGAAGGCAAATATTGCTAAGAAAAATATCACGCCGGGTTACAAATTACCGAGGAGGATGTCCAGGACAAGTATAAATAGAAACTTTTTCAAGATGGGAAGAGATTTCTCACATCCACTGCAGTAAAGCCTTTTATTGTTTATATGAACTCTCTGGATGGTCAGATTGAAGTCAAGGAAGCACAAGGAGAACTGCAATCAGCTTTTGAAGCATTTACAATGTGTTCTCAATTAGGGAATGGACACGGAGAAGGGCACACCTTTTGGGGCAGCCGAATGAAGAGTGGTATGTACAAGTAATCAATGAGCAGGAAACAAAGTGGCAGTGTGAGTGGGAACCTAAGGCACTGGGCCTTGGGAGAAGAGCTCCTAAATCTTGGTCTTGCTTTTTAAAGGGACTAGGAGCAATAGTAGCTGTGGGGAGATGCAGAAAGCTACTCTGCTAATTCACCCAGGCTGTCATGCCAAGCGGGTCTCGTTAAATCCCACTCCATGTAGGGGAAAAAGCAGAAAGGCCAGTAAAAGGGAAGCAAGGGGCAAGTATAGAAAGTTCTGTTAAGTCCTTGCAACAGCTTGCTCAGGAGAAAGCTAGGAGGAAATTTCTGTTGACCTGCTTTGAAGAGCAGACCTGGTTTCAAGACTTGCTTAAGACCCTGAAGAAGCTAAATAAAGACAACTGCTGGACAGCAAGTATGCTCCATAGTAACCAACTCTGTATGTGCTGCTGCGTTATGGGGTGTGAAACCTGTCTGCTTGCAGGGAATAAAATGGAGGGTGATGCTAGAGAAAATCTCTTCAGTCTTCCTGCTACACTGCAGTGAAAACGAAGGAGGCTATGGTTAGGGAAATAAAAGAGACAATGAATCCAAGGAAGGAGTGGCCTCTCTCTGCTTAGTATTCACTCCTGCTTCTTGTACAGATGGAATTGCACTTTAGGGGTGAGGGTATGGAGGTTAAAGTAAAATGGAATTAAATTATTCCAGGTTTCAACATTGTACTTGAGAGAGAGAAATGTTCTAACAATGAAAAGCCACAATTTTGTGGTGATCTGAACAGGGTTCTTCAAAGTGGGAATAGAATTGTTAAACTGAGTCAGGCTATTTTTGAAAAAGCACAGACTGGCTCTGGTATCTGTGCTAGGTATTGAAATGATACAGTTCTCTATACACTAGACCTCTCTGGTCTTTGCCATGCAAATACGTGTAAACGGGAGAACTCCCTCTTGAGAAATATTTGTATAGAAGTTACTAATAACATCTATCTGGAACAAGGTCAAAGGGACTTTTATTTTTAAGCACTAAGTTAGCTGGATATCTTTTCAGGTTTTTTACTTTAGCATCAAAACTAGCAATTCAGATCTGGACTTATTTTGAAAATAGAAACTTGAGTTGATATATGCAGTTGTCAGTTCACCCTATTTAATAGTTTTTATGTGCAATCTAACAATAGCCATGTCCAGTCAGAATGACTGCAAATCAAAAAGCTAGTGGTATTTTTATTTAAAATGATAGCATGATCATGTGGGTGCATTCAGTTAACAGTCTACAGAAATTTTAAAAATAATTTGTGAATTCCCAGTGGTAAAACACTGGGAAATGTGTAATTTACAATTAATTTTTAGGTGGTGCCTCATAATTCCAGAATGGTGTCTCATACATTGTGGGAAAACCCAGCACTTGTGCTGAGTCCCAAAGAATATAAATATACTCTGCAAAGGAGTGGCCTTCAAAACCACTAAAGCTATATGTTTTAAATACAATGACCTGGGAGAAAATGCATAGTTCTTGTATGTGTGAATTTAAATCTTATTAGTAGGTACAATACTACAGTTCATTTGCTTCAGGCTCATACACAGTAAATGTAATCCTTGGTTTTATGTACTTATCTTTCAAACATTTAAAACTGTTATATTAATGTAGGTGATCATGTCTGGATATATTGTGATGTTTCTATATACAGGTTTGTGCTGTAAGTTGTTGAGATCTAATTATGTAAGGGCTTGTGTGCTATAAACAGCACATTAGTCTGGCAAGCTGCATTCATCACACAGGCACTCTGCCTATTTTTGTACATTTTGTAGTAAAAGTCTAGTTGATGGGTTTGCACGACAGTGTTTGGTTCTTTCTCAGGGACAGATTAGCACTTAATATATTTTGTACCAGTCAAAGCTACATTTGGAATTAAGGCCCTGACCCTGCAAATACTTACCACTTTTAGATAAGTGAATCCTGCCCAGGACTTCGTATGTGTAAAATGTTGCAGGATTGCTGACTCAGGCTATCCCTACGCTAAAGAGTTTACAGTGCAGCTGTGCCACTGAAAGCTCTAGAGTAGATGCTCTGCTCTCCCAGCCACTTAATTCACTCCCACTTACATAGTTCAGGGGTGTGAATGTATATTGACATAACTGGTAGTGTAGACATAGCCTGGACTGTGAATAAGCCCCCACCTAAGTGACATGTTAAACCAACCTAAGCATCAATGTGAACATTGCTATGTTGGAAGGAGAGCTACTCCCATTGACATAGCTACTGCTGTTGGCCGGCGATGGATTAAGTTGATCTGAGAGCACATTGCCATCAGTTTAAAGCGGTGCAGCTGCACTGATGTAGTTGTCTCTGTAGGCTCTCCTTTGTAACCATAACCTGACTTTCATCTCCTCTTTCTCACTCTGGTCTCTCTACATTCTGTTATGTCCTTCTGAGTGCATGGAGTGACATCCCAATCCCAATGCACCATTTGAACCACTTCTAAAAGTGCACTGCTTGTCTGAGCGTTTCAAATGCCAATTACCATCAGGCAAATGCTGGCTTTTCCTCTCTTGCACCAGATAAGAGGGAAGGAAATGGTGGTTGGGGGGTGGGGGAGCAGTGTTTCTGATCTTACACTCAGTTATATATGTGAATAGTGGCATTGAATGCAAGGATGCTGTTCACATGCAGAAAGTTAATGTGTGTACATGTTTGCAGGATTGGGGCCAAAATTGCACTTTCTTTTGGTGCATCCTGGCTTTTCTGCCCTCATTTCTGAGGCTTTGTCTCCACTAAAAAATGTTGTCCCCATGTTTACTGGGTATATAGCATATATGCAGGTGCAGTGTTATTACTTAGCCGGCCTCTGATTTCAATTTAAAATATTCCAGATTTGTCACTGATGTGTTACCTAATGCACAAGAAGCTGAAATATCATTGGACATCAGTGGATTGAAAATGGCTCTTTTCTCTTCTCCTTGAAAAAACAAATACCAGAATGTTTCATTAAACACATATTACATTTAATGGATAATGCTAAGAAAAGCACTGCAACTTGAAAAGTCAAAAAGATAAATTGTTGCTTTCCTCTGATATATATTATGCCCATGTGCCTCTTAGTTAAAAAAAATCTCTTTGAGCTAAAGCTTTTCCTAGCAGAATCTACCATGTGAAACTAGGGACCAACACTGGAGCCCAGGGCATCACTAGAGCTGTGTTTCTCTTCGACCTGTCCATGGAACGGTACCAGTCCCTGAGATCTCTCTGGCATAGTATAGGAAGTTGGTCCCAGGTATCAAAAAGGTTGAGGAACACTGCTTAACTGTAGAGTGTTTGTTTTAGTATTGCATCTTGCTTCTTACAAATGGATTCCAGACAGGAGCTGCTCTCCCTTGTGGCTTTGGTTTAAGCAGTGCAGTTCAGAAAAAAATCCTATGAAACCTGCCTCTGCTAATAATCTCTTAGAAACCTGAATGGATAGAAAATGTGATATTGCTTCCTCTCTGTGTATTAGCAAATGAGCTCATATTTTTTTTTTGTTCTGCTGAGTTCAAGAAGAGGAAAATATTGTTTTCTAACAAATGTCACACCTGGCCTAATTTGACATTCTCAAGCTCCCTAAAATAATGTACATGCTAATCTCCTCATACCTCAACCCTCATTTTAACTTGCCCTCCTTTTGAGAAGCAGATCCTTCCTTTTTCTCCCCACAAGGAACAGGCTAAAAACTGCCTTGAACATCAAATTTATTTCTTGCATTGAAATCAGAAAGGCTAAGGCACAAAGCGAGTTATACCTAGAAAGGGACATAAAAACAAAAAGAAGTGGTTCTTTAAATACATCAGGAGCAATATATATATATATATATATTTTAAATGGAGGAACAGGTAGGTCCTCTACTTAGTAGGGAAGGAGAGCTAATAATTGGTGACTTCAAGAAAGCTGAGGGGTTTAAAGCCTGTTTTGCTTTAGTCTTCATTAAAAAGGTTAATGGTGACCAGATACTCAACCTTGTTAATATTAGTGAGGTGGAAGGAATGTAAGCCATAATAGGGAAAGAAGAGGTTAAAGAATATTTAGATAAGTTAGTTGTATTCAGGTCTTTGAATCATAGAAGTTTAGGAATGGAAGGGACCTCAGAAGGTCATCTAGTCCAACCTCTAATTCAAAGCAGGATCAACCCCAATCTAATTCAGCAGGACTAAATAGCTGAAGCAATCTTAGAAATGTTAATAATCATCTTTGTGAACTCCTGGAGCAGTGGTAAAGTGACTGAGGACAGAAGGGCAAACACAGAACCTATCTTAAAGGAACAAAGTGGACCCAGGGAATGATAGAATAGTCAGCCTTACTTTGATACCTGGAAAGATACTGGAGCAATTATACAATCTGTAAGCAATTTAAGGATAATAGGTTTAAAAAGAATAGCCAGCATGAATTTCTCAAGAACAAATCATGGCAAACCTACCTACTTGTCTTATATACAATATTCCTGCTAATATTCCTCAGAATATTAGCCTTTTTTCACAACTGCATCACATGGTTGACATATTCAGTTTGCAACCCTCCAATTCCCAGACCCTTTTCAGCACTGAGTCCTTAGCTGGAGTACTGTATCCAATTCTGGGTACTGCACTTTAGGAAAGATAAGATCAGTTTGGAGAGAATCCAGAGGAAAGTTACAGAACCGATGAAAGGTTTACAAAACCTCATCTATGAAGAAAGGTTACAAAAACCCAAAAAACAAAACTAGCCATGTTTTGTCTTGGGAAAAGTAGGCCGAGGGGGGACATAACACTCCTCAAATATGTTAAGATCTGTTATAAAGAGGGTGGTGATAAATTGTTCTCCATGTCCACTGAAAGACAAGTAGTAAGAGCTGTAATATGCAACAGTGGAGATTTAGGGTTGATATTGGAGAAACTTTCCAATAATAAGGGTAGTTGAGGTCAGGCATAGGCTTCAAAGCAGCATTGTGAAATCCCCATCATTGGAAGTTTTTAAGAAAACAAGTCGGGCAAACACTTATAAAGGATGGTCCAGATGTCCTCAGTCCTGCCACTGCACAGTGGGAAGGACCTGATGACTACTTGAGGTCCCTTCCAGTCCTGGATTTCCAAGGCCATGTCTATATTGAAAAGTCTGCATCGATCCCCATGGATCGACGCAGCAGGATCAATTGAGCGGTCCTCTAACAAGAGTAATGCTACATTGAAAGGAGAGCATTTCCCATTGATGCAGGTGAGCGAAGACGCCACAGTAAGTGAAAGTAAGTTGATGGGAGATATGCATGCTGTGGCACATGGATTGTGTATCTCCTGTTGACTTAGCACTGTAGTGTAGACTTGGCCTATAATTCTCCTCTCCTGGAATCACCACCTGAACTCTTCCCATCCTATTCCTCTCTTGTGTGTCTTACCCACATGGACCTGCTTACTTTTATTTAAAAACAACACTCATGTTTACCACACTGCACGTTCATAACTCTTCTCAGTCACAAGCAAGGCAAAAGTGGACTGTAAGTTGCTGTACCAACAGGCTCCTAAAATACAAAGAGTCTTGTAGGTGGAGTTAGCATAGAGTGGCTGTTCCTGGATTAGTGAAACACTCTTCAGAGTTCATGTGGTGCAGTTGCTGAATTTAGACCATAAGGATTTTAGTTTGTTTCCTGTGGCGATGTAGAAATGCTGCACCCATCTGCTCCTCAGCTATCAAATTCAACTGGCTTCTGGCTATCCATGGTGAAACAAAATCCTCTACCTTGGGATCTAAATCCTTAAACGGTCCGCTTTCCTTTGGGTCTACAAGCATTGCAACTGTTTGGTTACAGATCCTTTCTGATGTCTCTGTTCTATTTATTGATTGATTCCAAATACACCTCGCACCCACATGCTTAAATCCTCTTTTAGTGACTTTAAGATAAAGTTATTAGGCTTCCTTATTCTTGTGGAGGATGCTGTTAAACAACATGTAAATACCCAGCTGGCTGGGATTGTCCTGCAGGCAAAGTTTAGATGCAGAAGACTGTATCTATTTCCATGTGACTTTTTCTGCCATTTCACCATAGATATTTAAGACTGTCATTTTCTCCAGTGGGGAAACTCCCCCTAAGGACTGGTATGTTCTTGCAAGTGTTGTGTGTTGTTTCCTTGATCTGTCAATAGATCTCGAGATTTCACACCATATGCTTGGACGGTCCAGCAATTCCTGGCCCATACCTGCTTAGTCAAAGTGCAGAAGAAAGAAGAATCAAGGAGATGCTCCCATTGAGCTCTAATTGTGTTCATCCTCGATTTTCAAGTGACATGATTAGTGGGGGCCCAATCTGAGGCTCCTAAAAGAGGCCTGATTTTCAGAAGTGTGTTTTCAGCACAGGCACCCAAAATCACTAGTCATTTTGGATAGTTTAGGCCTAAGTACTCTGTTCTTTGACTCTGCAGTCCCTCCACACCCAGACAGTGGGCAGTTATAGGGAGACCCTACTGCAGGCATGGTGACTACAACCTACCTTTCTGGTTACAGGTGCTTCTATAGTAGCTAAAATGATCCCAGGAGCTCATTTTTTCCTATTTCCCCCAAACATCCTGATTCTGGACAGATCTTCTGATCTCTGAGCTTCATGACAGAAATAATGCCCCTGACTGACTAGTGGCAACAATTCTGACACTTAGGCTATAGACACACGGCAGGATTGTCCTGCAAGAAGCCCCTTGCGCTGTAAAAGTCACGTGGCTTTTATTGCAAGGGCGAGTGTACACACTGTGCTCCTTCTAACGGAGCAGAGTGTCCACGCTATTTTTTCTTTTTGCGAGGTATAGAGCAGTGCATGGTGGGCACCTATCCCACTATGCACTGTAGCAGCCAGGGTTCCTGGAGCCGTCAACTGGAGTTGACAGCTGCGGGAACTGGGTGGCAGTGGGGCTCAAGCCACCAGCAGTGCCAGCACTCTTGGGGGCTAGAGCCCTGCTGCCGCAGGGGATTCCCTCTAGCTGCCCAGCTCTATGAAGCCGGGCGGCTAGAGGGAATCCCCACAGCAGTGGGGCTCTAGCTGCCAGGAATGCCAGCGGTGGCTTGACCCCACTGACCTGAGGATTCCCCAAGGCTTGAGCCCTGATGCCACCCACCTTGCTGGCTCCTGGGCAACGGTGGCTGCCACCCGGGAACCAGCAATCAGGGCGGCTTGAGCCCCCATGGCTTGCCGGCTCCCTGGGAAGTGGTAGCTGCCGCCCAAGGAGCCGGCAAGCCGGGTGTCACCTGGGGTCCGGCCGCAGTGGCAGCTGAGCCCCAGGCATGGGACCAGGGTTCCTGGCAGCTAGAGCCCTGCTGCCACCTTGTCAATTTCACTGCTCTGCTAGAGCAGTGAAATTGACATATGACAGCTCCGGTGTCCCAGAGTGGCCTCAATTGGCACTCTGGGACATTTCCGGAGGCTGTCAAAAGCGGAGAAAGTGTACACACGGGCTCTACCGCAGAACAGCAAACCTGAACATGTGTACGCTCACAGCCTTACTGTGCGATAAGGCTGTCGTGTGTACATGGCCTTAGTGTGATTTAATGCATCTTGTTCATTGAGCTAATTGGGAATCATATCTATACTCCTATTGAAATTTCAGCACCACACTCTGTGCAGCAAACGAGGCCTTCAGTAATGATTCTAGGGAAACCCCTAGTCACCCACTGAACTGTGAGCAACAATATTCACTTGTTAACCTAGAACAGAGAAGCCTTTAATCCAGCCTGCCAGTTGATCCCTGCTTGTGGCCCAGAGCACAGCTGCCTTTTCCCTTCCTGTCCCCATCCCCTTCCACTACTGGGCCCAGCAGAGCCCTGAGTGGAGCGAGGGTGCTCTCCCCTCCAAGCTCCACCCCTTCCGCAGCACTAGAGGGCCCTGGCCCGAGCGCAGCAGCCAAGACTGGGCAAAACAGTTTCCCCACTGTAGAGTGGAATGTGTGTTTCTGTGTCTGCTTCCAAAGGGGGAGCTGTGTTAGTCTAGTTCAGCAAGACAAACAAGGAGACCTGTAGCACTTTTAAAGACTAACAAATTTATTTATTGCATGAGCTTTCATGGGAGAAAATCCCACTTTCTCAGATGCTTGAAGAAGTTTCCCATCTTCAAGTGGCTGACAAAGTGGGATTTTCTTCCACGAAAGCTCATGCAATAAATAAATTTGTTAGTCTTTAAAACTACCATCCTTGTTTATCTGTGTCTGCTGACAGTAATGAGCCTTACACACAATGGCGTTTGCTTAATAGCCTCTTATTTTCTATATATGATTTCCTCTCTTATACCATAAAAGAAATACATTTGTTTTGTCTAATTTAAATTGAATTGAACCGTCAGAGATATCGTTCTTCATGTTCTGAATTGGTTTGGCAGCAAGGATGTTGGGTCAGAGAGGACCAATCTTAGATAAATTGCCCTTTTGGCTGGGGATCATAAGGGGCACAGGCCAAGAGGAAAAAAAGGACAGATAGTTATTTAGCAAAAAAGGGTCTGGGATGCATGCATCCACGGTTACGAAAAAAAGGAATGTAAGATTTGCTGCTGGAATAGTGACAGGAAAAAGGAGCCAGCAAAAAGAGGAAGAGGATGGTCTAGTGGAGAAGACCCTGCACAAGTGTTCATACCCCTCCGGTATGAATATGGTGGTTAGTATTCAAAGCTCAGCTCCTGTGAAGAAGTTTGTAATGTTCTGATATACATTTCGTAACAATAAACTGCTTTCTGTACAAACAATTTCAGATAAATTGCTGCTTTCATTAATAGTTTGAATCACTTTCTCAGGCAAATATATTATTGCTGAAGTTTGAAAAATAAGCTAGATTTACACTATAGCACAGTTCTTTGTGGAGCCCAATATAAAATTGTAAGAATTGCTGGCTACGTCTACACTTGTAAATTTAGGTCGACTTTAGCTAAGTCGACTTTAAGTCAACTTAGTTAAGTCGACTTAGCATGTCCACACCTAATTTTAAAGTCGACTTAGGGGGGAACTTAAAGTCGACCTAGAGCGTCCACACTGGATGCCTAGGTCGACTTCTAGGGTGACCTTGGGCAGGTCCATGGGGGCAGAGGGGGCACCTCTTGCCTAGTGCCAGGGGGCTCAGCCTTTACCCCATTGTACATGGGTACAATGGGGCAAAGGGGGACAGGGACCCTGGCAAGGCATAGGGGCAGGGTGGGGGGGCATGCCAGGCTCCCTCTGTGCCCCCCCACTGGCAGGGAGGGCAGTGGGGGAGTCCTGGAGTAGCCCTAAGTCGACTTAATTAATTATTACCCTCCATGAGTCTGAGGCAGTTTTTGGGTCATTTAGTCAGATTTCTGGGAGCTGGCCTTTCCATCCGTGCCTGGAAATCTTGTGATGTGTCCACAAATTGATCCGCCACTTAGTTACCACTTCCCTCTTATACCCCAAAAGATACAGAAACATGACAATTTTTAAAAAATTACATGGCTGATGACACCGGGCAGAAGCAAAAGTTACAGACATCACTAAAAAAAATGAAGCAAGCAATCTTGAGTTGTTAGGAGAAAATTAACTACTTGACTGTCACGGGTTCCTGGATGCGACCCACCTGGAGGGCACCGCTTGGCCATCTTACTGGGGAATTAGTTAAGTGATTCTGGTCCAGGTGGTCAGTGCTCTGCATCTTCACACGCTGGACTTCTGGGTGTGAGTCCATCCTGGGATCTCAGCCTTCCAGCTGAGTCCCTATAGTCCACACCTTCTGGTGTTACTGCTTGCTCCTGCCAGCCACCAATTAAAATAGTTTCCAGCCTGCAAGCTCAGTGCCCTGTCCAGCACCCGTGCTGCTCCTGGCACTCTGGGGGAGCAGGGAGGAACCCCAGGCCCTCCCACTTCTTCAGGCCCCAGCCCAGGCACCCTAGGTCCCTCAACTGAGGCTTCCGCTTCCTTCCAGTCCACCACACCATGTCCGTCGACTCCCTGGGTCACTTCTGTCACAGCCCCCAGTCACACATAGACCCTCACAGTTCCAGAATCCAGCTGTGGTCCACTCCTGGCTCCCCATCACTGGACCACTGCTCTGGCTACTCCAACAGTCTGCGCCCTTCTCAGGATCCCCAGCCTCTGGTCAGCCCAAAATGCACACACTTAGAGCTCTCTGAGGGCCTTTCCCTTCCAGCCTGCTAGCCAGGGAGAGACCTGCCTGCACCCACACTGAGCAGCTAGCTCTGCTGTGCCTTCTTTTCTATCTCCAGCCTGCACCTGATTGGCTCAGCCACCCCCTCGCCTAATTAGCTGCTGCTTCCAAGTCCAGTTAACCCCTGTTCTGCCAGTGCTGAGCTAATGCCCTGTCACAGTCCCATAGCTGCTGTTCTAGAATATATTTGGATTTCCTCTTTTTCACAGATATCTGTACAAGCATATTTGGAGAGAGAGAATGCTTAGAGTCAGACTCACATCAGATGTTCACTACCCTCTCCCAGTTTGCCTAGTTTTATTCTAAGTTCCAGCAAAGGCCTAAAAATGGCTAAATGCAGCAAGCGGAATAATTTATAGGCCATCAATAACTGGCAGTGGCTTGAACACCTGGCTGATTGCTAAAATGCCCCTGTGCAGTGTGTGAAAGGAATAACTTAGTCTCCAAAGTTATCCCAGCAATCACAGTTTCCTAATGATCAAATCATAAAGCTTTGTGGATGAAAATAGCACTAGAAAGCAACCCATCAAAGTACTCTGGCACATGGAAAATGCCAGCTGATATTTGTGTCATCATAGTCTACAGCCTCATCCTGAGCACATAAACACAAATATTGTGTATATTAGACTGAATAAAATCTAAACATCAGGGATCAATTTGAACCTTAGTGTAATTAAGGGGAGTTATAGCACAGACTTTAAGGCCAGAAGGGACCATTATGATAATTTTTGTTTAGTTACAGCAGGGAGGTATTTGGACCAATCTGTCCAATATTGTCATTGTTACTCAAATATGGAGAGTATCACAGCACTACCAGTCAGCATACTCAGTCTAAGCACCTGAGTGTATTATTCATCACTTTAATTAGTAGCCTTGTTGGGATGGACTCAAGGATTTTATCTTTTCCCATATTTACATTTCTCACTCCACAGGAATATAATAATCCCTTAGGTTGAGATTTTGAAAGCAAGGTAATGGATTGAGTCACACAATTTCTGTTGAAACTAATGGAAATGGTTGGCTAATTCCCTTGGTCAGAGTTGAAAATCATAGAATCGTAGAATCTTAGGGCTGAAAGGGACCTCATAACGTCATCTAGTTCAACCCCCTGCTAAAAGCAGGACCACTTCCACTAAATCACCCCAGCCAGGGTTTTGTCTAACCGGACGTTAAATATCTCCAAAGCTGGAGATTCCACCACCTCCCTAGGCAAACCATTCCAATGCTTCACCACCCTCCTAGTGAGAAAGTTTTTCCTAATATCCAACCTCGACCTCCCCAGCTGTAACTTGAAATCATTGCTCTTTGTTCTGTTCTCCGTTATTACTGAGAACACCCTAGCTCCCTCCTCTTTGGAGCACCCCTTTAAGTAGTTGAAGGTTGCTATCAAATCCCCCCTTGGTCTTCTCTTCTGAAGACTAAATAAGCCTAGTTCCTTCAGTCTCTTCTCGTAAGTCATGTGCCCCAGCCCCCTAATCATTTTCGTTGCCATCCGCTGGACTCTTTCTAATTTGTCCACATCCTTTCTGTAGTAGGGAGCCCAACACTGGACACAGTATTCCAGATGCAGCCCCACCAGTGCCAAATAGAGGGGAATTATCACATCCCTCGATCTGCTGGCAATGCTCCTACTGATGCAGCCCAATATGCCATTGGCCTTTTTGGCAACAAGAGCACACAGTTGACTCATATCCAGCTTCCGTTCTACTATAACCTCCAGGTCCTTTTCTACAGCGCTGCTACTTAGCTGATGGGTCCCCAGCCTGTAGCAATGCATGGGATTTTTCCGTCCTAAGTGCAGGATTTTGCACTTGTCCTTGTTGAACCTCATGAGATTTCTTTTGACCCAGTGTTCCAATTTGTCTAAGTCTCCCTGAATCCCATCCCTGCCCTCCATTGTGTCTACCATTCCCCCCAGCTTGGTGTCATCCACGAATTTACTGAGCATGCAATCTGTCCCATCATCGAGATCATTAATGAAGATGTTGAACAGAACAGGCCCCAGGACCGGTTCTCCACTCTAATGCTTATTCTAAGTGAAACTTCATTTCTGACCATTGGCAATCCTTTCAACCAACCCCACTATGGTTAAGGAGCAGCACTGATAGTCTCTGAAGGGAGAACAGTCCAATTGTCTTGGTAAGAGAGAGGTATTTGAGGGGTGAAGTATAAGGAACATGGAAGATCCTCCTAGCAATGAGGGAGAAGAGTTAACCCTTGCTGTAGGCTATATGCTGTATATCCATGCCCAGGTTTAGAAGAAGAATGCAGAACCCATTAGTAAGGAAGGGTGTAAAATAACCCAACCAAACAAAAAAAAAACCCAGTACTACCCGTCTTCTTTGTTTCTGAGTCGTTGTTTGTAGGTGCTTGGGTAGCGAGAAAGCATTTCAAGGCTGTCCTGACTGCCTATAAACCAGTGGTTTTCAAACTTTTTTTTTTCTTGGGACCCAGTTGAAAAAACTCATTTATGCCCGTGACCCAACAATTACATCTTTCAGCAATACCGTCCAGGCTTTCAGTAGGGAATGCCGCCATGGGCCTTGCTGGCGCTGGCCACTGGGGGCACAAGTCCCGAGTCCCGCCAGCAGCACAAGCTCAGAGAGCCTGCGACTGCCCTGAGCTCCCCATATCTGGCCCCACCCCCAGCTGGGGTCGGGCTGCCGGATCCAGACCCAATCCCCGGGGTCAGCAGTGACATGGATTAGGACTCGGGTGGCCAGATCAGGGCCAGGAGGCGGGGCCGGCACAGCGGGGGGACCCAAAAGATTTTTCAGGGCAGTGATGCCCCTGGATGCCACGACCCAGTACCTGAGGGTCTGCGACCTATAGTTTGAAAACCCCAGTCATAAACCATGCATGGTGCCTGTTTTGTAACTAACCCTGCCCTTGTCCTAGGAAATAGGCCTTACTGCTCTATAATCCAAGTACTGTGTTCAGATAATTGTGGTCTTATTTTGAATCCAGTAACAACCAGTGCTTGGAGTCGCAGCATTTTGTTTCTTCCAACAATTTGCTTCCTAGTTTTAAACACTAAGTATCTTCGTTTGTACTTCTCTTACTGTTGCTGCCTATAATGTTGGGTTAGCCATTGAAGAAAGAAAAAATTCTGAAATTATAATTTCCTGACTGTTCCTTGTTATTCTCAGCATAACAGGCAGAATTCCTTTTTTTACCTTAAATAAAATGACAAGTAACTGTGGGGTGCAGTACACAGAACAAAATAAAATTGTTCCATTTTAGACTTGTTCTACCCCACTGATACAGAAAATGAGGTTAGCCTGAAGTTACTGCAGGCAGTGTAATAACCTTGCCAGTAATCTTTGTCATATACATTAAAAATTTATGCATTTTTAATTGATATATTTAAATGAAGCCAGGTAAAACAAGATGATTCTTTAAAATGGAAGAGCTCAGTATCTTGAACTAGGGACAGAGGGACCTTTTCTTTGTGTTGTCTGCATTTGCTTAGTTTGTGACAT
Source organism: Pelusios castaneus (assembly GCA_007922175.1). Lineage (NCBI taxonomy): Eukaryota > Metazoa > Chordata > Testudines > Pelomedusidae > Pelusios > Pelusios castaneus. Next base: position 2,873,829 of record ML685899.1, on the reverse strand, counting down.
AAATATTTAAAAGGTTTTTGCATTTAATTATAAGAAGCTCTTAGGAAGCATAATAAAACATATTTTATTTGCCTAGAGCTGTTGAAATCCCAGGTAAATAAACATATGCCCTTTAGACAGTTTTTTTCCCCTGCCACAGTTTGACTAGGTAGCTCAGAAGAAGCTGTTCACATGTCTCAACTAAATATTTAACATATCTGGATTATTAGTTTACTAGATAAGATCAGATGATTTTCGTTAATTTAATCCATACTGTATATATCAATTGGATCTATACTATAGATTAACATAATACTGTATTGCTAGTAAAGAAAATACCACAGAGAAGTAGATATTCATTCATGTGGCCATTCTTTACTTGTCTGTTCTAATGGATTTCTTCTAATTCACATTGTGTCTTAAAGCCCATAAGATTTTGAGTTATAAGAACACAGCAACTGCACAAAACAAGTTTTAAACATTATGGTTTTGTTTCTTTAAAATTATTGAATGGATTTTTATGTGCTTAGAAATTATGCTTAAAAGGGAAGTGATTCTTAGGCAGGCGTTCAGGCCAGAGATGAAACCCCATAAAGCTGGGGCTAATGGTTGAGGATATGGTACACTTAGATGCTAGGGCTGCCTATGTGTTTCCCAGTAGCTTGCATCAAAGCTCATTGATACTACTGTGTCAGACTCTGCTCCCTGGTATTTTCATAGTAAGCTTTTATTGACAGATAAGTGCAGAATATTTAATTTAGCAGCATTCAACCTCCTTAAAATAGTACAAATATTGAGAAGTCATTGCTAAAACTGCTCTGTCAATTTCAATGTAATTAAAAGGTGTCAGACCAAAGAATAATGTGGTGAAACACAATAATAACCACAGGTATGTCAATCAGTGTCTAACGGTAAGAAGTTCAGCTCTGGGCCTCCCTAAAGGGCAGTTGGAGCCACATGTCATAGGAAAATGCCTGAGTTACTTTCTCTTCAGATAATTCATTTACCTGTTTTCCACTTGGCCCACGAGATGTAAACTGGATGTTGAGCGTGGCAGCTTTAGTAGTTCTAAATACACAACAGGGAGCAAAGGGCGTAGGAAGTAACGTTTCCCAGTCCATTGACTTGAACCGTTCCAAAACCTGGCTGCACTATCATCCTCCTGGTTTTTACTTTGACTGCATGTCTGTTCTAGGAGGAAAATCCCTCCACACATAAGTCGCAGATACATCTTTCCCTGTCTGAATTTTAGAATCTTAAATTAATAATAATAAAAAAAAATCCCTCCATCCCAAGAATCTAGCATCTGGGGCAAATCTGTCGTAGTCAGATACCTTAGGCAAGATCGGTATCATTTGTTGCATGGTTTTTGGGGTTTGTTTGTTTTTACTCTGGGGCACAGAACGAGGTTTAGAGAAGAGACTGAAATAAATAATATAGCTATAACTATAATGTGCCATAACTATAATGTGCCATAACTTTATGGTTTCATACTTTGTCCGCAGGGGACTACAATCTCTTCCAGTGGGGTGAGGTTTTGTATAAACTAAGGTAGTATGTAGTCATTTTTTTTTTCCGAACAGAAAACCTATATGTGATTAAGGGTTCTTGGTAGGATTGTACATTTTTTATCCTTCCTTTTTATTTGGAGTTTTCCCACAGAGCACAATAGAAATAGTATGAGTGAAAAAAACTCAGAATAATCCACTTGGTGGTAATTAAATGGGCTCTTCGTTGTTCATAGAGGTGTTTTAGTAAAAGCTCTTGAGTTTTTTTTCACAAATGATCCCGTCTGCAGCTCTATTACAGTTTATTAATTGACAAAAACAATCGTTTGGAGTTTGGTTCACAATTTTTTTTGTCTTTTCAGAAATCCTCCTGACATTGATTGTTGAGAGTGTCTGGTGTTTTATTATTTTCACTGAGGCAGCCTCACATTACTTAAAGGTAACCTAATGACACAGATACAAATCTGGTTAACAAAAATCATTAGGGGTTTTCAAGAACCTTCACATCACAAAGGTTTACAACTGCAGATAAAATTTTGTTTAAAAGCTTCTTTTATTAGCATCTTAGGGACAGATCCTTAGCTGGTGTCACGCAGCACAGCTGTGCTGATTTACACCATCTCAGGATTAGATGATGGGTCTTTACAATTGCTCCTGGAATGTTTATTCCTGGTGCTGCCTAAGTGGCTAATCTGTTTTGACACGTTTAAAAAATGTTCTTCAAAGAATCAATCACTGCTTAAAACAAAGAGGAGGATCTGAAACTTAGGAGAAAATTTTTCTTACATGTTTTATGAATGAAATAGGAAATTTGTATGATTTATATTTGAGCTGTAAAAAAAAAATTGTCCTCCTGGAATTCCCTGCATTTTCTACAGCATGTCACTGTCAAGAAGGTCATCCTGTCCCCTCAATCCATCTCACAGTATCTGTGTTTACATAGCGCTGCAAACAAGGTCATAAACTAGAGTGGAATATTTAATGAGGACATCTTTTTTTTCTATTTAGTAAGATTTTTCATATCCTATTTTTACTGATTCCTCATTTTACCAGCTCAAATTTCACTAGTGTTTAGTTGCTGTATGTTCAGCATAAATTAGGGACTAGTCTTTTAATTTTTTTTTTTGGAAACAGCAGTTTCTATTGTGCCTACATAACTACTGTGCCTATTATAAAGCAAACAGCAATATGGGTAGATTAGATGTTTAACTAGTAAAAGGATTCATCCTTATTGCTATCAAACTCAATCTCCCCATAAACAGTAATCATCTCGTTCTGAAAGTGACACCTGGTGTCCTCTTTAAGAATGGAGGCTGCTTTAGTTTATCCTTGCTCAATCAACACTTGTGCAAAACTTCCTTCTTTTTAATTAAAACACAAAATTAAGGTGAAATCTCTCTGGTCTTGGTTCAACTATCCTTATATCCAGTACAGCAGGGGCTAATCAGACTTTCTTAATATCTCACATTAATGTGCTTTTAGCCTGACCTTGGGTGACAGAAAATTTGTCACTGGCATTTTCCAGAGGAGTGTCCACTGGGGGCCAATGCTCTTTGATTATTTGTAAGGATCACATTGTAGCACAGAAGTCAGAGATTCCATGACTTCAGAGACCTCTGGGACAATTTCTGCTTCAGTCCCAAGGCAGTGGGGCCGGACCTGTCAGGGAGCACAGGAGCTTTCAGTCACCATGGGTGGCAACTGTTGGACATCCTGCCTCCCACCCTTCTTTCCTGCCTCCTGCCCCCAGCAGGGCTCAGGATCTCATCCTACTCCCCCTCCCCCACCTCCTGACTTTCCTGCTCAGAATTCTCCCCCTCCCCCCCATCAGCCCCATTACTTTTACTAAAAGTCACAGATAGGTCACAAGCTTCTTTGAATTTTTGTTTATTGCCCATGACCATATCCATGACCTCTACTAAAGATAACTGTGACTAAATCTTAACCGTACTTATTTCTTGTGGACATTGCTCACTAGGAACTGGACTAGGTTCCCTCCACTTAGTATGAGCTGCTGAATACATGCTTAAAATTGTCACACTCAAACACAACCTGGTTGGTAGTCAACCTGTGTGAAAGACTAAGTTCATATTTTTTCTGGCCCTATACAACAGATGTGATTAAATGGCAGGTGATGGTGAAAAACTCTTGGCCACCTGATTGGATGCAACCCACGTTTTCATTATAATTTAGGTGCTGATGATGTGCACTGATCTGTACATAAAGGTATGGTCCCTGCTTACTTCCTAAATGGTGACAAATAACCATAAACTTCATGAAACTAGCCGCTGTTTCACCATGGCCTACAGTCCTCTCTGGCCGTTTCTAAGTGTGTGGAGATAATGCACTGCAGTTTTATCTGTGTCAGTGATTTCTTTCAAATTAATAGTTCTTTGCAGAATTGAGCAAATTCAGATATACTTTAGGAGTAATCTTAATTAGCATTCTCATAAATCATGAGTGGAAAAATAAGTATCTTGGGGAGGGGGTGTCTGCCCATGTATCCTTTAGATTGATTTTTTTATATATATATTTTCTAAGAAAGGAGGTTAATAAAAATGATCAAATTAAGATATGAGATGCCAGGAACTTAACTCAACCGAGGAGAAGAGTTCCTGTAAGACTTTTCCATTTTCCAATATATGAATTACAAACAATTTCCATACATCTAAAGGGAAACAATGCTGATGATTCACTATGGGTTTGATCTACAATGGTTTGATTTATGGGCATATTAGATAATTTATTACATGTTTAATTTGCTGACTTGTAATTGTGGGTGTGTGAGGCGGGAGGTGTGCGTGCATGCATGGATAAAATATAATTTCTTTTTGCATGCAGTTTGTTTTCTCTTGCTTAAGCAAAGTTAAGATGAAATCAAAACCTACACCACTTGGGTGGGTGTGTTCCCCAAAAAGGTCTTTAGAGCAGTGGTTTTCAAACTTAGGATCGGGACCCAATACTGGGTCACAGACCCTCAGGCACTGGGTCACGGTGCCCCCTGCTGCCTCCGCCAAAAGACTGGAATGCATTGCTCAAAGATCTAAGTGTTAGGTTGTGGGCTTAAACAATTTTTTCCAGTGGGGTCCCGAGGAAAAAAGTTTGAAAGGCACTGCATTAGAGGCACCAGGCACAATTACAGTTGAGAACAAAGCTTCTACCTGTAATTCTAACAAATGAAATTGGTGTCAGTTGGACCGACTGTATGAATTACTCTTACTGGCTGACCAATGACAAATCCCCAAGCCAATCAGTGACTAGCTTATTGAGAAAAGTACTGTATGTTTTCTAAATTATGCATAGCTGAGGCACAGAATGTGTCCGTTCTCTAAGACAAAAAAAATTCAGCATTTTAAAATAACACAACTGCCACTTAACTGTACCAGCATTCATCACAAAGAGTGACAGATCTTGTATCAATAATCATTTGCTGTAATAGAAAAAAGTCATTGGAACAGAACATTGTTACAGGATGAATGTCTCCCAATTGCAAATAAATGCTTTGGTTTTTCTGCAGTGTTTATATCTGAAAAATGCCCTGGCTTCAAAATAGCATTTACCTGGCACCAAGAGACCATTTTCCTGAGACAATAGCCTATTCTGTTGACGATCTCTTTTTTTAATTGCTCACCAGGAAGCTTTGAATGTGCGATGCTCTATGTGCAATGCTGAGGGACAAAAGAACGGCCTCCTTTATGCAGCAGAGGTGAAACTGCCGAAATTTGGTTAGACGATAAATAACTTCATTATTGTCCTCGTCAGGCTATACATTTACCTTCTCATCTCTCAGGACAACATGGTGGTCAACAATGGTAAATGTAAACATGAGCAAGTTGGAATGATTCTTTTATTGCTTTACATGCTGTGGGGTTAGCAGACAGTTTGCTCAGCCCTTTTTTGTATACCTAGTAGAAGTCCTGGTCTGTGTCCCAACAAGTTTCCAAGAGAAACGCATACATAATGCTCCTCAGGCACAAACTGCGCTGGACAACCTGAGGATAACTCTCTTTCTGACAACAGCAGGATGTGTCATTTTAAAGGCTATGTGCATCCTCTTGCTTAGGGGTTCTAACCGTAGTGGATGTTGCAGGAGAAGTGAGGCTTAATGGGGGACTTACGCAAAGAGAAAGCCCTCTCTCTAGTCAACAGGAATGAAGGGGACTTCTGGGCATAAGAGGCAACATGGGAGAAGACATAGCGATGAGGCTGTGAACAGGAAGCTGGAGCAGAATGAAAGGAGCAAGAGTTGAGATTAGAGATGCAGACCAACAGGAGGCTGTGCACAGCCTTGAGAGCAGAGGCCTTAAGATTTGACCAGTAGTATGTTGTTGGTGACCTTGATGGGAGCAGTTTAGCTTTTCTGCTTTTTGCTTCTTTCCCTAAACCTTCCCTCCAGCTCTCTCTCTCTCTCTCTCTCTCTCTGTTGTCTGCCTAAGACACAAAAATTAATGCTAAAACTAGAAACTGAAATGCTGCAGAAATAATGAGGGAGAGAATATTAAAACAGACTTCTGACAGGAAAACAGGAGCTAAATGCATGAATGCTGATTTATCACTTTGCACAGGGAATCTCTGAGCCACTGTGTGGTGTGGGCTTTGGTGGCTGGAATGTTGCGTTTTTAGAAAACACAGATTCCCTAGCCCTTTATTTGAGGTCTCTCTTCACAAGCAAAGAGCCATTCTTAGAAAGTGCAGATGTTTTTGGATTAGGTGCACTTGGTTGGGTTGATCTATTTCATTAGAGCTTTAAGCCTAAAAGTATTGCCTTTGTTTCAGTCTTGGCAAATCCTATTCAAAGGCCATAGTTACACTCATTACTAGAGATAAGCAACGTTTTTGTACATCTATGGAAGCTTGGATCAACTACATTGCTTAAACTGAGTTTCAGAACTCCTAGTAAGGATTTAAGATACTCAAATCTAATGACTTCTTGGTGTTGGATGTGAAATGGGTGGAATAATTATTGACCTGAAATGGGAATAGCTATCATAGAATGTCAGTAGACTTTGAGCTGATCTTGCATAGTGTTCATGGCGATAACATCTCTGTTTAGATGGTGTGAGTCTTTACACTGTTGTGTTTGTGTTGTGCCCACGCACAATGAAATGGGACGGGACCACTGATATATACCCTTTATGCTAGGATAAATTTCTTCTTAGGCCTTATACATACACACACAAGTTGTACTAATTTTACTAACTCTATATGAAAACTAGTTAAATTGGCACACGCCCTTCCCCCCCCTTTGCAGACTCATCAATTGGTCTGTGTGTCTCATTGATTTAAAGCCTGGGTATGGTGCATTCCTATGAATGTTCTTTAAATCCATCAAAGTCACACTCTGATGAATTTCAGTGTCCATAGGAAGGGACTGCACTGATTTAACATCAGTTTCCAAACTGAGTTAAGGGGGTTCAGCTCCTGCATGTAGACAGTGTATTAGTGTCCAAGGTGAGCAGGACCAGCCTTGATGTTGGGGAGGGCTAGCAATGTAATACTCTTGAGATCTCACTCCAAAAGTCAGAGAAACTGCAGTTGCAGGTTCTGTCGTCCGAAGCCAGCGGTGAGTGACAGAGATTGTAATAATGTCTGTGTAGTAGGAGAAATCTTCGAGAGCAGCTTTAAATACTTGTTAGTTTGTCCCTTTTGAAATTTTCCTTCAGAACAGAAAGGGCCAGTAATGTGCTTTGAAAAGATAACAGCTGGATTTAACATTGGCCTAGAAATGGTTCCTGATGTCAGAGAGCCCTGAGCAGTAGGCACAGGAGCCCTGAAAGGGGAACCAAAAAGCCCAGCTGTTATAGGGATTGTTGATATAACTCAGAATAGGAAGGTGTACAGGATACCTTCTACAAAGCAATCACAACTTTTTAGAACCTTTAAAGTAAGGTACTAAAAAGTACAAAAAAAAAGAGAGAGAGAGAGAGAGAGAGAATGACTTTGATATTGGGGAAAATTTCCAGACCTAAACACTCCTATTTATACTTCATTGGTTTGTTGGATTTTTTTAGTCATAATTGAAGATCAGGTGATTTATAAACTTATTCAATCTTTAACATGATGCTGCATTTATCACATCACAATAAATTCCATTGCAAAGGCTATGAACTCCATTCTGCAGTTCAGGCAAATACGACTCAGGCAAAAATGGCTCACCTAATAGTAGAGGAAGAACATAAAGTGCCAGCCAAATGAAGTTGCTAAGGCACTGGACTAGACAATGGGAGTACTGCTTTACACAGAAAATGTGAGTGAATATGACCATTTCTTCTTACTGAATTTCCTTGTGTATTTTACTTTAAAATAATTAGGTTTTTACTGAGATACTTCTTATAATTTGCTGTGTGGAACATATGTTTAATGAGCTGTACTTTTTAGGCAATCATTGAATAATTGCTAGAATTTGTCACTGAAAAAAATTCAGGCCCATTTTAAAAACAGCAACTATTTTAAAAATCTGCTTTTTATCTGTCTGTTTGTGAAGAAATCCTTATTCATTATTTTTCAGTAGTAACAGTTGCATATTTCTCTTGCAGAATAAAAAGATTAGGTTAGTGTCAGACTACAACACTTATTCAAGAACATATTAGTGTCTCTTTTCTAAAGATCTTCAAATTAAGTGTGTACAAAAATAACTAATCTTGGTTTGTAAATTTTCTTTGAAATATTGGTGTTGGTTTTACTCCAGAAGATAAAGAAATTTATAGATTAAGTTACTTGTTTTTAACTGATAGCCCTTGTTTTCTAGATTTTATGATTTGATAAGGTTTTAGTTTTGTGTGGCTTGTTGGTGTGATATCTCCATTAGCTGTTCTGGGTAGAGATAAAAACTCTGGTTACATGGAAGATAATTTGAATTTGGATGTAATCTAATTTCTGATTCTTTCCATATTATCTTGTTGTCAAAGTGTGGAGTTTACAGAAGTTCCTGAGTGATTTAGGAGTATAAATGCCATGAGAAGTCACTGGGATTTGTGCTCCTAAATCACTTGGATGCTTTTGAAAGTTCCACGCAGCACAATCAGGCTACAGACAGGATCAAAATCTGATTATAATTAATTAACATAAATAGTAACAAAGTTTTCTGTGGATTCTCAGGGCAGAAGAGTAAGGTGATGCAAATGAACGTGTCACTTACAGAATGATCTAGACCAGCATCGCACCAGAGAAACAAACACCAGTCTGTGCCTAATTCATGGTAATTTAAGTTGTAAATATAGTGTGTTATTAGGCAATCTCGGTCCTTGCTTCTAGATATTGTTATTAGCCTAAAACATAACAAGATGCTTTGCTATCAGTTTTATTAGCACTACAGAATGCTTTTATTTGGGAGTAAGGAGAGAGAGCACCATGTAAATATTGTCTGATATTTTTGAGCTTGTGGGCTCCTAAATGTTTAAATTTGTCCTTTTACAAGTTGAGATTTGTATGAGCTTTGTCTCCTGGATTACTCACTCCCTTTGAGATGTATATACAAAACTGGAGTTTGCTAAGCTTCCACTGCCATTGGCCTCTGTTTTAAAATTTCTTTCTTAGCTCCACTTTCTACTGCCTCTTCTTTAGTCTGAAGTATTCACAAGTAAAGATATGTGAGAAAACCTTAAAGCTATTATTTGAGATAGAGGAAGGCAAGAAGATAAGAGGCTAAAGCAAGTTAGGTTGTTTCAGCATGTTTTAACCCTGCACTTTCTAATTAGAACATGTGCTAGTTTAATTTTACACTGTTGTATTCAGTTTTCAAAAATCTAAAAGTAACACAAATGTCATGATGTGAGGATACGCACTTTGCCAAACTTAACGGCAGTGGAGGTGACCGATGATCTAATAGGTCCCGTCAGGCAGATAAGTTGTTATAAGGAAAAGATTATTGTGGAATTTCTAGAAAGAAGTTGTGTGTTCGGTTGCTGCTGCCAACTTGAAGTTATTAGAACTGAGTATGATGGGGCCACATGAATCGGCAACAATAAAAGCAAATTACCCTGATATTGCTGTCTTGGTGGTGGTTGAAATAGAATGAGAACCTAAAACAATTGTACATCTGTCTCCTGAAATAGGCAAGGATTTGTGTAATACTACCCTGCTTCTCCTAGAGTGTTAGCTCTGTGGAGCAGGACACATTTGTGTGTGTGTGTGTGTGTACTTACAATGCCTAGCACAATGGGGCTATAAGCACAACCATAATATAAATAATGTGGTATAATTTATCAGACCTACAAAGCTAATGGCATTGAGCAATAGTAAATCTAATTTCCCAGTCTCAGAAATTGCCCTGAGCATCAGACCTGTTCCACCCCATCTTTCAAAATATTTCTCCTTCATGTTTGTAAACATAATGCTCCCATTGTAACTGTACCAAGGAGAGATGAGAGCTGTGAATGGGGGCAGTAAGAGAAAGTAGTATAGAAAGATTAAATCTAACTTTACTATAAAGTACCCAAGTGGCGACTTGCATTTAAAAAAAGTTTCAGTATTGTGGAAAGGTTTACGGAAAATATTGATTTGCAAATGATAATGTCTGAGTTCCAGTTAGTGTATAGTAATGAATAGAAATATATCATGAGATATAAGTATAATCAAAATAATAATAAAACATTTTGAAACCAATAAGCTTATGAGTTCCCTACTTGGCAGCTTAGAAGTAAAACCCTCCCTCCTCTACAAGGCCAAGCGATTCTTAATTCATCCCCTGAGATTTCACGTTAAAATGTGTTCACTGCCAGCTGACAAAAGAGTCAAGCGTAGATTTATTACGCTGGCACCTGCAGTAAAAAATGACGGATGAAGAAAATGTATTTAATTATCATTCAGTGCCACATCTCTGTCTGCTTTAGTCTCAGTGCGGCAGCTGTTGGCACACATTTTATTTTAAAGTCAATGTGCTTATCTGGAGAAGAGCCTGATCTCCCTGAGTAAATTGACTTGTGGGAGAAAGAAAATGGTGAAGTCTTTTAAGAAGCAGCTGAACAAATGCAGATTTGTATTATGTTCACTCACATTGTCTAATCCATCTGACTTCATAGCAACTTCCTGCTTTGTGAACAAAACATTTACAAGAAATAAAATTTAACATGCCCTCTCTAAGCTCACATAAATACACTTCTCATTACTGCAGACGCAGATCATGTCCATCTTATTTTGCCAACCTCAAATTGGGACACATTTTCTGGAGTGGAGTTCGATTATTTTTTCCAAGGGGGTGGGGCAATTCTGTTGCTATTAGATATGATGATAGTGATCAATGGATCAGTAAAATCTTTTTTGGAGGCCAATTCTCTTTCCTAGAGGTCAGCCTCCAAAGAGCAGCATTTTCCTCCTAGTGCTTTGTTTACAAATATTTTTAAATAAGTTCGCAAATCCTAGGATCAAATAATATTCCTTCTTGCGGGACAGCCTTATCCTATAATCACTGATTTTGCCATTCTGAGACAACCCATGTAGAAATCAGCTTGAGTTGGTTTGTTTTGCAATAGTTTAAAGTTATGCAATTTATAACAAAAATATTTCCTATGAAAAATAGACCAAGCCTAACGATGATTTCCTTGAAGTTACCCTTATCAGAGTGGCCAGTTCCCATTGTACACATTTATCTTACACACACAATTGGATTCTATTGCTTTGCAGAGTCTGATGTTGAGGTTGAGGTAATAACTCACCTAGGAATTCGGTTTTGGATAACTGGCAAGAGAATAGTGCAGAGTTCTATATGGGGAAAAAATATGGCACAGAGCAGAATTTTCAGATGTCTAAAATTTAGACCCCTACATGCATAATTAGGTACTGTCAGAGCGTAAGGATCACTTGATGGTCAAAAAGGCCAGCCTGTAGCTCAGTTGAGTTGTAAGAGCTGCAGGTGGGCTCGTGAAGGAATCCTTGGGCAGTAGAAAGAACCCAGTTTGTAAGTGACTTGCAGGTAGATGACCTGATGAGCACAGTCCTGTAGGGAGCAAGCCTGGATGGGGGAGGGAGCAGAGAGGCGCTCTTGGACTCCTAGGCAGATGGCCTGCCGCATGTAAACCTGGAGTGGATAGAAGGGCCCTTGAAGAACAACCTGGGTCAGAGGGAAAGGGCATGACTCAGGCTATGTACACACGATCACTTTATTGCGCGATAAGGCTCCTTATCGCGCAATAAAGCTGACTGTGTACACACGATCATTTTTCTTGTTGCGCGGCAACACCCTCTTGCCGCGCAACAGTAAAACCACTCAAACGAGAGTGGTAAGCATTACTGC
>ML685899.1:2836360-2861711 GCA_007922175.1 Pelusios castaneus | reverse complement strand
GCAGAGCAGTGAAATTGACTATTATGGGAGCTGCCAGGTTCTGCGGCCCCCCTGGGCTGAGCTAGGGGGCTGGCCCTGCTGGTTCGGGCCAGCCCCCCAGGCTCAGTCTAGGGGTTTGGGTGGTGGCAGGGGCTGCGGCTCCCGCCACCATCTGAAGCCCCCTAGCTCAGCCTTCGGGTGGTGCCCCTGCTGCCACCCGAAGCCCCGGGGTTGAGCTAGGGCACTGGCTCGAATCTTCAAACCGAACCAGCCCCCTATCTCAGTCCAGGGGTTTGGGTGGCGGCACGGGCAAGCACGGCAGCCCCCGCCGCCACCTGAAGCCCTGCAGCCCCCTAGCTCAGTCCAAGGGTTCAGGTGGTGACAGGAGCTCCGGCGCCGGAGCCCCTGCCGCCACTCGAACCCCTGGACTGAGCTAGGGGGCTGGCTCGAACCCACACGGGTGAATGCTCCTTTGCGATAGAAGAAGCACGTATGTACTCACAAAAGTGCTATATTTATAGTGCTTTCCTTGTCCCGCAATAGCTTATTGCAGGACAAGTTTATCGTGTGTACATAGCCTGAGAGACCGAATAAATCACACGTCCTGGAGAACAGGGACTGGGATTGTCAAGGAAAAATGCAGATCTCTTAAGTGTGATTAGCAAGCCTTTACTTAGATCTGTATATGGGAGCGCTCACAGGGAGAGAACAAAGGAAATCTCCGACCTGTGACGTAGCAACAGCTTCTCTTATAGACTTTAGTTCATGTTACAGGAATCAAATACAGTTTCTGATAGGTTAGAAAGGCACTCCTTCCAGCTGCACATTACCCCGCCCTGTTAAAAACATTTTGAGGTCAGTGTGATTCTTTCCAGACAGAAAGATGAGAAAAACAATACAAATCCAGAAACAGCCAGAGCTCAAGGCTGAGAAAGAGACAGAGACAGCTAAATTCTTTATCAGTCATCTCCCCCCCCCGGGCCCCGGCGCCCCCCCCCCCCCCCCCGCTGTAGCCTTTGACAGGATCCTGTGGCTGGAGGAGAGCATTCTGTGGGGCATGGGCCCGTGAGTTAGCCCCAGGCTTACAGGCATCTAAATCTGAGGCCTAATTTCAGAGACACTGAGTACTTGCATTTCAAATTAGCTCAAACTCTGAAGCTGGAGTTGGTGCTGTGCTTTAGGCACCCACCTGTGAACAGTTCAGCCCAGTTCACAGCGTGTGTGCTCGGAGCTGCTTTTCTAGGAGTTATCTGAACGTGCTGTCACTCAGGCCGGCCACCCTGCAAACCACCTCCGCCAGCCATCTGGGAATGGAGCTGCTGCACTGCAGAGCTTCTGAGCAATGATAAGGAATGAGTCATGTGCTTATTGGCAAATGACTCTCCATGCCAAGGGCAGCATTCCAGGAGACACAGCTACTCCAGCCTTTTCTAAGCTACCAATCTAATATGAAGGTCAGTTTTTCGATAACAAGTGCTAACAAGTGTTGAGCCTACTTCTCTTCTCCCTTTGTAGTTCATAGAAGTTAGCTACTGACCCCAATGGGGACAGGATTAAGCCTACTATGTAGGCTATGTCTACACTTGCTAAAATTAGTTCGAATTAGGTAGTTCGAACTAACTAATTCAAACTACTTTTAGTTAGTTCGAATTAGCTTAATTCGAACTAGGAAAACTTAGTTCGAACTAAGCAAGTACCATTGATGGCACTTGCTTAGTTCGAATTAACGATCCCCATTCATTTCAATGGCCGGTTAGTTCGAACTAAGAAATTAGTTCGAATTAACATGGCCATATTAGTTAATTCGAACTAGTTAGTTCGAATTAACCCTTTCGTTCGAATAGCCTATTCGAATTTATTAGTTCGAATTAAGGAAGCCCTTAATTCGAACTAACTAAAGCCTAGTGTAGCCATGGCTTTAGTTAGTTCGAATTAAGCCTCCTTAATTCAAACTAACTTGCCAGTGTAGACATAGCCATACACTTCATGTCTCTTATTCTACTCCAGAAGCATTTTAGCCCTTTGGAACCCACTGGGTAGTAATCCCTGGTCAAATCATTCACCGCCATGCATGACATTCATAAAGATACAGAAAATTCCTACTGTATCACAGGCAGCATCATTATCCTTGACTCAGACCCCCTTTTCTTCTCACTGTATAAAATGTCTGAAAGCCTGATTCTCATTGTCTCCACTGACTCTGATTCACACCCCTGCCAGCTGACATCTCCTCTCCTGGCTTCCTCTAACCTTGGCACTTCTGACATTCTTCTAGGCCTCCCCCATATGCAAGTGCAGAAAGTTGCTGCCACTGTCTTGCACATGTGAAGAAGTGACATGCTGCTGCTTCCTCTGGGCTCTAGGAACCGGTTCCAGGCTGTCTTACCTGGACTTGTCCACCCAGTCTTACACACTTTCGCTCTCTTTCTGCATCTACCCCTCATTGCTCCAGCACGGATCCCTCATGGCTTTGCTGGTTTTCATCAAAGCTGATGCAACAGCCCCTGTGCAATGCTGCCATCAGGAATAACCTCTGGGTATCACTGAAATGGACAGGGAAGGAAGCCAGTAAATCTCCCCAGGAAATGTCTCTTTTCCCTTGCCCTGTGCCTCTGATTTTCTATTGCTTTTCATTGATTAGGGTATTGTGTGCAGATTTCTGGGATGCATTTTGTATGACACCCATTATGGTTGTAGTCACACACCTCTTCTGTGCCTCCTCCACCCGTTTCACTATGCACTCGTCTTTGTGCTTTCTTCCTTGCACATGTGTTCCTGTTACCTCAGTGTTCACTGGAGAAGCTGTTCATAGCTGTTAATTCAAGCTCCTCCCACATCTTCCATTATCTCATGAGTCTTTGTCTGTCAAAGACCAAAAAAAAAAAATCCATTTATAATTATGTCTAGTTATATTCCCTTTTCTCTCGGCTCACTATGACGTTAGGGTAACACCAATGGCAGTAGCTATTATGTGCAGGCAAATATAATTAAACAATCATATGGTAATAATTGGTTACAGTTGTTAAGAGAGGAGTAGACATTTCACAAACAGAATTACAGTGTGTGTCAAGGTCAGAAAAGATGAAACACATCATTTTGAGTTCATCAGAGGAACTACAGCAGAAGACATTCATAAGTCTAACTTCCAAATGAAGATAGCTACACATTCCTCCACATTAATTTTTATTAAGCATTTTATGTTTTAATACAAAACTACATACCGTACTGTGCAAGTTTAGTATGTTTTATATGTGTAATATATTTTGTAGTAGTTACATGGTCTGTGTCGGGTATGTGTTAATGGAAATCAAACATCTCAGTTTAACATTAAAAAGAAATTAAAACAATGATGAATTATCCATAATGTACCTTCAGCTACAAGAATCTTTCCAAAGCAGTCGTGTGTCCTTTGAACATAGTTATTGAGGAAGAGGGTTGGCCTATCAAATATGCTCAGTTAGCACTGATGTGGCTGTTCTGTCTCATTGTCTTTTGGTTCTGCCAGACGTGCAGAGTCTTTGAATGCAGCGTAAACAGCTGATTCTTGGTATCCAGTTAAGATTAGGAAGGCATTCAGGTAGCCTTACCAAGCTTTTTATACGGCACTCTTTGAAGGAATTCAGGCCCTCTTGCTTTAAAAAACACTTTGGAACAGATTTTACAAGATATAGGGCCTGCATTTTATATTGCACCAGACCCAATATGCTGTTTAATAGCTGGCTAGATCCATTTCTGGCAGTCATTGTACTTCTGTTGCTGTTTCTGAATTCAGTAGCAGTTACGACTCTCCCAGACAATTTCCCAGAATGAGCAAGCTGCTCAAGCAGCTACTAAATGCCCAGATAAAAAAAGGAAAAAAATTGTAGCAGCAAAAAACCACTGAGTTTTTAAACCAGAGGCACCGCCATGTACGCATGAGGCATGTCTTCGCAAACGTGTAGCCTGGATATCTGTGCTGTTCACTTGGACAAAACATGCCCATGGCTAGAGTTGGGAAGGTTTTTTTTTTTTTTTTTACTGTTTTCCATTTAAAAATGCCCATTCGTGGAAACCTAAACAGTGCAAGATACAGGAAAGGGGGGGGGGGGGGGCCTTCAATGAATTTCCCAGCTCAAAGAAATGTTGAAAAATGTTTCAAAATTATTGGATTTATTTTGACATTTTCAAAAGGAAAAATTCTACTTTTCCAGTTTTAAATGGCCTTTTGTGTCTACCTTTAAGCTATTTAGCCTGGAAAGAAAGTTTTTAAAAAGTCGACGTTGAAATGGAATGTTTCAGTTGATTTGAAAGGAAAAAAATGGGTGTTTTGGTTCCAAATATTTTTGAGATTTCTGATTTTTTTACCTGATTTGAGACACGGTAAAAATTTTAAACTCTTAGATAGTTTCAGGTCAGGAAAGCATTTCCCTCCCTGCTCTCTTGATAGCACATGAGGAAAAGTGCCCAGTTCAAGCTGGCGTATGTTATCTTGGAGACTATGTCCAAGGGGATGGGTACGATTGGGAAAGGAAGGTTCTGTATGCCCCTCCCATCATGGCCTGGTTTCTCTTCATGTGATCTATGTACATTTCATATTGGATTATTACACAAGCTGCAGGGGAGGATTACTTGCTACTCAGAGTTCGCTAGAAGTGTGGGTTTGTTTTAATTCTCATGATTTTGAGCCTATTTTATGATTTTTTCTGTCTCATGATAGGTGGGACTGCCAATCTCCATTTCATATCCTTCTTTTAAAAGAACACCAATTCTTGGAAGCTTGTTGGTGATCAACAAAATATGTGACATGCCAAAAATCCAGTCCATAAAGGGATCTGGGCTGCCCAGAGATTTCTCCTTCACAGCTCATTGCCTGGGCTGTGATATTTGTCCGTCTCAGACAGCAAACACTTGCTGCACATTGTGAGCCCCTCCGTGCTTCCCTATGTGTTCTTTACAGAACGAAGCACACCGGCCATGCTATTCTATTCTGACCTATATATATATTCTGACCTAGACTAGAATCTAGTACCTTCCAATTGAGTATTAGGGCCCAGGTTTTTAAAGGTATTAAGGGATTGTGCTCAGCATCACATTGCCTACCTGATTTTGGAGCCCAAATCTTATTTTGCAAGGGGATTTAGTCACTTTATAGCCTAGATTACATAGACTGTTGATGAGCTTGTGGTGTGATGAAACAGCCCTCCCAAGACCCCCCTGGGTACTGGCCTGCTAAAACATTTCTTTCTTGCTTGTTTGCTTATTATTTTAAAAGCATTTGCTCCCCCATCCAGTGCCCTCACTTTTGCAGAACAGCACTTCTGTCTTGTTGCTGCTGCTTCGATCCCCCATCAGCCTACCCAATTGCTAACCTGCTGTAGCATCATAACTGATATTCAGGGTAGGATCCTGTCTCTGCTCCGGGAGTGGCCGACCACGCACTGGCCACTGCTATAAATAATGACCTCTTGTCCTAATCTTTCTTACTGGGAAACCTGCAAGTTAGCTGAGGCTGTTGGAAATTACTCGGTTCCTAATGAGCTGAATGCCACCCTCATGCTTCCCAGCTATATGTCCAAAAGGACTGAGTTCAGAGCCCTTCTGCTATTTGTAGACATAGCTCTGTGCCTGGATCCCTACTTGGTGTGTGTACAGTGCCGGTGAGCCGGGCTTTGCTTTGTGTCTTGGGTTTCAGTACCAGTAGCACAATGCCATGAAGGTGCATCAAGTGGCAGTCAGCTTGGCACGGGAGCAGGAGTCATGCCTGCCAGAGCTCCAATGACTTCCCCGCCTGCTGCTTCCTTCCAGCCTCCCCATGTGCTTTTGGATAGGGTTTGTGAAGTAGCTCAGCTAATGGAGTTAGATACCCGTCTCCCACTGTTTTTAATGAGACTTGGGTACCTAACTCATATGTCTTGGGTCTAAGCTGCCTAGGAAAATTGCCCCAAGAGAAGCCAAGGTATAGGGTTGATTGGACAGAAATGCAAAACCTGAGAAAAGAGGAAGGGGAACAGGGACTCTACTTCCTTACCCCAGGCTGCAAGTGAAAACTAGCGGCAGAGCTAGGCTTAGACTTTGTGAAATCCTGGGTCCCGTTCCTGTGCTCAGGGCACCTGACCTTGCTGCCTTTGCATATGTAGCCCCTTCTCAACAAACTGCTTCCCAAAGGTGAACAGATGCCTCACAACAGTGGTTATTTTAATATCTTATAACAATTACCAGTTGCAGCTTGACAAAGATTTTACCCTTATTTATAGAAATAAAAGGTCTCTCTAAGAAGAGCTACATGGCATTTGTCAGAGAAAATGGCATGTACTCCATCTCTCAAGGTTATCTGCTGCCTACTGCTATGGCACAGAATTGTGTGTTTGTATCTGCCGTGTGCATGTGTCTGTGTGAGAGAGAGAGAGAGACAGGCATGACAGAGAAATCCATGGTAGGAGAATATGGTAAACTTCAGAGAGAGAAAAGAGGAATTCCTGTAGCCCTAAATCCATCATGTGTGTTCTGTTGTTCCTCTGATGAGGTACGTGTTTATCTCCCTATCCCTGTTGGGTTATCTACACAGTTTTATTTAGATAATGCAGTCAAAGACAGGATGTTCTTCAAAAGAGCACAAGAAGAAGCCTTCTGCTAAACAAAGATACATTGTTCACATCTAAACTTCTGTCTTTTCAGAGATAGCTATGACTAATCCTGTCACTATGACTAATCCACTTACCCATTTTATCTTTAGAATTTATGATTAATTTAAATATGCTAAACTGATCATTCACATCATAGTCTAAATGATAGGAAATTCTCCAGGGGGAAATCTGAAGGACTGGAGGAAAGCTCTGTTTATATTGCAATGCAGAACATGTATCATTAAAAGGAATGGCTTAACTGGCATTATTAAAAAAAATACCTTTACTTCAGCAAAGACATTTTAAGTTTAAAAAAAAAAAAGCCAACCACTTGACATGTTGAGCCTCGTCCTGTTTTTGACTGATTTTCATGAGCCACAGCTAGTGAGTGACATTCACTCCCAGAAATCCAGCTTGTCTTGAGTGCCACCAGAAATATTGAGGCTCTATTAGAAAATTGCTGTTTTTAGGCAGGAAGTTACATTCATAGATGTGACATTTATTGCTGTATAAAGGAAGCTGAAAGTAATAATTTATACTGACTCAGGAAAGCATCCTTACATGATGCAGCCAATTGACATTTACAGCTCTATTTCTGTATTAAGATACAAGGGCCTACTATGCTATTTTGCCGTTATCCATTTTCTAACGCCCCACTCATTTTATGAGAGCTCCATCCCCGCACAAAGTGCTCTGTGCTAGGGGTTCCTCTGCAGGGAGAATATTAAGGGGACTGCACTTGTCTCAGGATAAAAGGTGATTGTGCCTACATGGAAAGATGATAAAAGAAGCGGTTTGACTAATTGTCAGGGAGTACATATCAAACTATTGCTTAAGACACAATTACAGCCGATGAGACAAGCCTCAGGCTGGCAAAGCCCTTTTAGCTATTGTCCCATTTTTTGAAATATACTGATAGGAATGTTCTTTGTCATGGTTAAGTTGAAGGATGTGGGATTTCCCCTTGGTGTCAGAAAGCTGAAGGTATGATGCCATCTGTACCAAGCATTAAAAAAACTCCTGAACTCTTACATTCTTTCCTGCAATGCTTCATCCCTGAAACATTGTAGCACATTCTCCCTTATGCAGTCTAGGTAAATTGCTGCTTTCTGGCAGCTGCTATTTTTACAGGCATTTGTGCTAAGGATATTTGGGGAAGGAAAACATTCCTTGAAGAATAACTCTAATGATGGAACACTTGAGCAGGAATAATTATTATTGTTACACTTACTATATTATAAACAAGCAGTCCTGTGGCACTTTTAAAGACTAACAAATGTATTTATTGCATGAACTTTTGTTAGTCTTTGAAAGTGACACTAGACTCCTTGTTTGTCTTGCTGAACTAGACTGACGTGGAACTTACTATATTATGCGTGTTTTGTGAAGAAAAGCCCTGTGCTCTTCTCATCCAAGCCAGAAGAGAGGGGAGCTGTGGAATTTGATTTGATTTAAATTTCATCTGCAATGTAACTGTTCAAAAGCAAACCTTTACTGGTGTCCACACCAAGAGTAGCAGCTAATCTCGAAATTCTCTTCAGACTCTGTGACTCACTCATGGGAGCGTGTGTTAACTCAGAGCTGACATTGTAGAGGCAGAGGGGATTTCCAATATAGGGTGCTGAATATTTGAAAGGCTTCTGCCCTTCAACAATTCAAACACCAGTTTGAACTTGGAAATACTTTTGCAAATAGAAAAATATTCCATTTATTATATAATTTTGCAAAAACACTCCTGTTTCCCAAATGCAATATACAGTGTGTCCTGCTGTATGGAGGACAGGTGGAAGCTTTGTCTAATTAAGGGCTTTTGGGATCCTGCTTTAGGTACTGAAGGTCAACTCTACCTTCAGTAGTTTAGCAAAGCCATTTACTGACTGCAGAATTTGCGTCTCTCAGATCCAGGGCTGGATTAACCAGCCTGGGGGTCCTGGGCTGTCTCCCCATTGCTGGGGGGAGTCCTGGGGCCAGACAGCACTCCTGCCCCTGGCCCACTGTGGCAAGTCTGCCTGGGGGGAGGGGGCGCAGCTGGCATGTGATGTGGGGGCTTCTGATGTAGCTTCCAAGGGCCATGGGCCCTGGAAGGCTGGGCCGGAGCGGCGGTGGCCTCGATGCGAGCCAGCTGTCCCCGTCCCCCAGGCAGAGGCGGCTTTTGGGGTAGGTGAAGAAGGCGCATGCCTAGGGCCCCAAGCAGTAAGGGGCCCCATCGCCTGCTTTGCCTACCCCCAAATCTGCATCTGCCTTGGTCGGCAGCAGGAAGAGGAGCTGGCCCCTGGGGCTGGGGCCAGCAGCAGGGAACTAGAGCCGGAGGAGGGGGAGCCAGGGTAGTGGGAAGTTGGGGCTGTGGGGGGGCAGGGCCGGGGTGGGCTAGTGGCAGGGAACCAGGGCCACAGAGGGGGGCCCCTGCGGGTCTCTGGGGGCCCCACAATGGGCCTTTGCCTAGGGCCCCCAATAGCCAAAGGCCGCCTCTGCCCCCAGGCAGAGCGAACAGGGGCTGACCCGTCTCACTCCGCCCCTGGGAGCAGGCCAGCCAACCCAGGGGCAGAACAGAGTGCAGAGCCTGGCTTCTGGTTCTAGGGCCCTGCCCCAGCCCTGGCCGGGAAGGAGCGCTCTTAGCACTCCTGCCCTGCCAGTGCTGAGTGGGGCCAGATTATCACAAGGGTTTTAGGGGCTGGAGCCCAGGGCCCCCTTTTTGGCCAGGGCCCGGGGCTTAAGCCTCTGTGATAATCCAGCCCTGCTCAGATCAATGAGTGAAATTTGTCCTACAACAGCAAATTGGCATGATTTTTTTCTAGTGCTCTCTCCCAGGGCTGGGAGTTCCTCAATGCTTCCAACTGGTGTTCACAGCAGCATTGAAAGGGCCGAGACCCAGCCTTGCTCATGAGGAGAGAAATGTGCATTGGCTGGCTTCTCCGGGCTCTATGAAATGGCTTTACATAGAGGTGAGTGACGCTTTCTGCAGACTGCAGCTCTTTTTAGTATTTCTGCAGTAGAGATTTTAATGTGCAAAGCTGAATTTTAAGTTCTCTCAATTGACTATTAAAATACAGGATTGAACAATAAAATCACTGTTGCACCACTGTAGGAATACTTTCTAAAGCAGCAACGACACATTTCCTCCAGCTCATTGGAGTCTTTGTCTTTATCCTTTCTCGTCTCAGGTTTTTGGGGGTTTTTTTGCTTTCTTGCAACAGGGCAAACAAATCATAGTGGTTTCAGGAGTTTTCAACAGTTATCTTTTAAAAATCAAGGTTTCCCCAGCAGAAAAGCAGCAGTAGTATACTGATGTCATAGTTCTTGTACTGTTTTGACTTGCTGCTTAATTCATGGAGATGATGGGAAACTGGAAGACCTGCTAGGAGCATGTGATGGTGCATTAATATATTCCAAGTGATCAATAACTGCACAGTCTTGGTTAACTGATCACTCCTGTGTCCATCCATATATCTACAGTGTACTATTGCACTCAAATGACCCCAGTCCTGCCAGCTCATGCTGAAAAAGGCAAAAACTGAAAAGAGAATTTTAAGTAAAAAAAAAGTTGCTAGAAAGGGAAAGGGTGAAACATCTGGGAAGCCATGTCATTTTCCTGAAAAAGAACTGAAATGACTGAAACAGTAACATGCACAGGATCTGCTTGGGCAGGGAAGAGCAGCTGGTGGATGTGCTTATTCAAAGGGCAGTACCTCTCATAATTTGTGATGGGCCAGTACAGAAGCCAAATAAATTTTAAACAGTTTTGCAAGGCCATTAATTTGTCGTGAAGCAAAGATGGCTCTTGCAGCCTATTAGCCAGCTCCTAAGAGGATAATAGAAGTGGTTTTGCCTACTAGCTGCATAAGAGAAACTGCTTTGCATTCCAAAGCTAGAAAGAATTTGAACGGTGCATTGTCTGAGCCCAGTAAGAAATACCTTTATTACAACACAAGTGCAGTTGGGCGAGCCTTCCTCCTCTGTCTTGTTTAATGTACTACAGCCCTCTCTCACTGACTGGGGGGGGGATGTGCTCAGCTGAGCAACCCAGGGGGCCAGGAACCCAAAACCAGCTCTGTCTTTGAAATGTTTTGCAACAGCTGTGAAATGGCACAGCTACTAACGGTGGTATGTACGGTATTGTTGAAACAAGCCTCTGCACCAAATGAATGAAAGGTAGCCAATGTAACACCGATTTTTAAAAAAGGGGTCAAGAGGTAATCTAGGAATTAAAGGCTGCTAACTTCAGTGCTAGACTAACCGGTAGAAGATATAATAATGAATGGAATTATCTAGCACATAGAAACTGCAGAGCTGGAATTCATAAGCAGACTTGACACTATCAGATTGGGGCTGAATAGAGACTTGGAATGACTAACTCATTACAAAAGATAATTTCTTCTCTTTAGCAAAACAAACAAGGAATCTTGTGGGACTTTTAAAAACTATAACAAATTTATTTATCGCATGAGCTTTTGTCGGAAAAAATCCCACTTTGTCAGATGCTAGAAGATGGAGAATTTACAGAATGGGAGGAAAATAAATGCAGGGAAGTGTAAGTCATAGGGTCAGATCAGACTGTTACAGCAAATCAAAGCAGTTGTTTAGATTCGAACAGTGGAGAACAGCATATTAGGGGGAGGTGAGGTAAAAGCACCTGTTGTAATAAGAAAAGTACTCAAAATCGCTATTTAACCCTAAAGCAATGGTGTCAAATCTGCATATGAATTCCAACTCTGAAGTTTCTCTTTGAAGCATTGATTTGTTATCCATTTGCTGAGTATAGCTATTAACAAATCATCAATGGAGTGATCAGGAAGATTGAAGTGTTCCCCTATTGGTTTTTTAATGTTATTTCTGATGGCAGACTTGTGTCCATTTATTTTTTTATGCAGAGACTGTCCTGTTTGTCCAATGTATAAGGCAGAGGGGCATTGCTGGCACATGATGGCATAAATCATATTGGTGGATGAGCAGGTGAATGAGCCTTTGATGGAGTAACTGGCTTGATTAGGTCCTGTGATGGTGTCTTTTATGAAGATATGTGGGCAAAGTTGGCAACAGGGTTTGTTGCAGGGATATGTGCCTGCTTTACTGTTTCTATTGTTTGGTGTGTAGCTGCTGGTGAGTATCTGCGTAAGACTGGGGGGCTGTCTGCAATCGTGGAGAGATCTGCCTCTCAAGGCTTGAGAGAGTGCGGGGTCATCTTGTAGACTAGGCTGTAGATCCTTGATGATGTGCTATAGAGGTTTGACTTGTGGGTTGTAGGTGATGACCAGTGGCGTTCTGTTTTCTTTCTTGGGCTTCTCCTGTAGTAGTTGACTTCTGCGTACCCATGTGGCTCTGTCAGTCTGTTTCTTCACTTCCGCAAGTGGTATAGTAGTTTTAAGAATCCTTGATAGAGATCCTGAAGGTGTCTATCTCTCTCTGAGGGATCGGAGGAAATGCAGTTATATCTTAGGGCTTGGCTGTAGACAATGGATCGTGTGGTGTATCGTGGATGAAAGCACAAGGGATATAGGTAAGTATAGTGGTCAATAGGTTTTGATATACGGTGGTGTTTAAGTGTCCATCACTAATTTGCACTGTAGTGTCCAGAAAGTGGATCTCCTGTGGGAAGTGTTCCAGGCTCAGTTTGATTGTGGAGTGGAAATTGTTGAAATCTCTGTGGAAATCTTCAAGGGCACCCTTACCGTGGGTCCAGATGATGAAGATGTCATCAGTGTTGCATAAGTAGAGGAGTAGTACTTGGGGACAAGAGTGAAAGAAGTGTTGTTCTAAGACAGCCATAAAAATGTTGGCATATTGTGGGATCATGTGGGTAGCCATAGCAGTGCCGCTGCCTTGAAGATATAAATCATCTCCAAATCTGAAATAGTTGTGGGTGAGTACAAAGTCACAAAGTTCAGCCACAAGGTGTGCCATGACATCATCTAGAATAGTTCTCCTAATGGCTTGTAATGCATCTTTGTGTGGGATGCTGGTGTAAAGAGCTTCTACATCCATAGTGGCCAGGATGGTGTTTTCTGGAAGGTCACCAATGTATTGAATTTTTCTCAGGAAGTCCATGGTGTCTCGAAGATAGCTAGGAGTGTTGATAACAAAGGGTGTGAAGAGAGAATCTACATCACCAGGTAAGCTTGGGCATCCAGGGCTTCCTTTTTAATGGATTTTCAGTAGTAGAATATCACTTGTCAGGGTTCTGGGAGTGTGTCCGTCTTGATTTGTTCCTGTTCTGCTTCAGGGAGTTCCTTGAGTAGGAAGTGCAGTTCCTTTTGGTATTCCTTAGTGGGGTCAAAGGGAAGAGGTTTGTAGAATGTTGTGTTGGGGGTTGTGTATAAATCTCTCAATTGTAATCGGATTTATTCATGATGACGACAGCACTCCCTTTGTCAGTCTTCTTAATGATAATGTTTCTGAGGCTGTGGATCTCATTGTCTTCTGCATGGCTGAGGTTATGGTGTAGGGAATGTTGTTTGTCCACGATTTCAGCCTTTGCATGGTGGCAGAAATAATCTATGTATAAATTTAGTCTGTTGTTCCGACTGTCAGAACCATGGGATTTTCTCCCACAAAAGCTCATGCGATAAATAAATTTGTTAGTTTTTAAAAGTGCCACAGACTCCTTGTTTGTCTTAGTTAAAAGATAGGAAACAAAAGATGGGTATAAAAAGTCAGGTATCACAGGAAAGTCTCCCCAAAAATGTGTATTAGGACCTGTGCTATTAAGGATGTTATTTTGCAATCTGGAAAAGAAAGTGAATAGTGAATTGGGAAAGTTTGCAGTTGATACAAAATTATTTAAGATTTTGAAGTCAGCTTTGGACTTCACTGAGTTACTGGAGGATCTCACAAAAAGCTATGTAACTGAATAACAAAATGGCAGATGTTGATAAATGTAAGGTAATGCACATTGGAAATAATTCCAGCTATGCATATATAATTATAGGTTTTCAATTAGCTGTTACCACCCAAGAAAGAGATCCTGGGATACAGTTCTCTGAAAACTCCAGCTCAGAGCTCATCAGTTGTCAAAAAATCTAACAGAATGTTAAGAACTATTGGGAAAGGATAATAAATCAGAAAATATCATTGCCACTGTATATAAACTCCATGATGTGCACACACTTCGAATATTTTGTTCTAGTCACCCAATCTCAAAAAAGATTTAGTGGATCTCAGGGGCCTGCACAAGGGACACAGGGCCCCCCAATAATTGTTGGGGGCTAGAACTTCTCTGGCCCCGGATACAGTATGGGGAGATCCTGTTCCAGCCAGGGCAAGGTGGGGTGGGAAGAGTGAGCTCATGCTGGGACGGGGGAAGGGAAGAGTGAGCTCCTCCTGAGGAAGAGGAAGAGAGCACAGAATGCTTCTCCAAAAAGGGTCAAATTTAAATTCCTGCATATGCCCATGGTGGAACTGGAAAAAGTTCCAAGAAGGGCAACAAAGGTGATCCCAGATATGGAATGGCTTCTGTCTGAGGAGAGACTAAAATAATGAAGGCTGTTCAGTTTAGAAAAGAGATGACTAAAGGAGGGTATGACTGAGGTCTATAAAATCATGGTTGGTGTGGAAAAAGTGAATAGAGAAATATTCCTTACCCTTTCCCACAATGCAAAAGCCAGGGATCTCCTGGTGAAATTAATTGGCAGCAAGTTTAATAACTTCACAAGGAAGTACTTTCCTCACACAATTAACCTGTGGAACTCATTGTCGAGGGTGTTGTGAGGGTCAAAAGTATAACTGAGTTTAAAAAATAGTGAAATTCATGGAGAAGTGGTCTGTCAATGACTGTTAGCCAAAGTGGCCAGGAATGCGGCTCCATGATCAGGGCAACCCTAAACCTTTGACTGCCAGAATTTGAGACAGGAATATAGAGGTGGGCCCCTCCAACAGCCCTGTTCTGTGCACTCGTCCTACAGCTCTAGTACTGACCATGATTGATACCAGGATGCTGGACCAGATCTTCTATCGGTCTGACCCAATATGGCCGCTCTTATGTTTGCTCTAACTAGTCAATTCAGGCACTTCAGAACTCACTGTGAGGAGACATGGATAAAAATAGGATCCCTTGTTCCCCATCTAGCTCCCTTGATCTTTCTTGGTACCCTGCACACTTGATCTTTTTTCATTCTTTCTTATGAGAAACTGCCAGGCTTCAGCAACATTGTAAGCTTCTAGGTGAAATCCCTGACACACCGAGATCACTGGCAGAAATTCCTTTGATTGAAATGGAGGCAGGATTTCATTCTGCCCTTAGAAATACGCCCTGGGAAAGCACTTAGAAAATCTGATCAAGATATTTTAAAAACAGAGGTGTCTGGGAAAACCTCACCTATTGTTGTACTTTAGTCTCATTGCTTTGCAGTGGTTCTGACCAACAACTGTGAATTCTTCTAGCACAGTCTTCCTTAGCCTTTCCCTATTCCCATATACCGCATAAACAATGCTCAGCAGCAACAAGCTGCCACCGTGTGAGTGAAGTCTGGCCCAACAGTGTAAAAGTGTGTGAATTTCAAATGTGGATGTGTCCTGGGGGCGGGGTGCGTAAGAGTCTGTGTATATTTTTTCTGACCAGCAGAGAGAGGAATGATGGGTGCTTCAGGCAAGCTGACAGGATATGGACTGAATGCTTTACCCAGAATCAAAAACCAGTGTGCCGCCCTGTCTCTTCCAACGCCTGAAAAGCAGACATTGAGTCCACATACTGTATTTTCCACCCTATTCAGAAATTCCTGGCAGTGGAACAAACAGTACAATCCTGTAGTAGGCAACACACGACTGTTGGTTTTAGGTGATTGTAAAGTCAAGTGCCTTAGGGCTGGTTTACTTTAGAAAACTTTAACATATTTAACTAAACTGATTTAGTTAAACTAATGCAAACCCTTGAAGTATATGCACTTAAACCAGCTGGACCCTGCTTATATCAAGCTATCTTAATGTAAATCCAAATTGACCTAAATCAGATTGTGACAATTAAACCAGCTAAATGCATATACATTAGGGATTTGCACCAGTTTAACTAGATCAAACCAGTGCAGCTTTTCCAGCGTAGACCAGGCCCAGCCCTTGCAGGAAGTGCTCTCAAAAAATAGTTGTTCTAGTAGCATCTTTATTTAGATAATCCTAAATAATAGTGAGGCAAATTTTCTGCTATTTGCTGCTGATACTGGGGTGGTGGAAATCCTAGGCAAAAAGATTACCAAGACCTGCCTGCATGCTGATATCTGTTTTTAACCATTTGGAACAAAAGGTATTTTCCTGTGGGAAGCTCTTTGCTATTAATGACTATGCTGGGGACTGCTAGTTTAATTGGGATTAATAAGGTTCTGACTCCTAGGCAACAGAAATATCGTCTTTGGAAACTGCTGAGGGAGAAATGCTGTTTTTCATCAGCTGTAATGCTGGGGCATCTAACGTAAGAAGGCTGTTGCATTATTCACTGCTGCCGTCTGGAGCTTGCAGTAATTCACACATATCCCTTTAAAAATATCTAATTTTCATAAGAATTTGTGTACTTAAAATGAAATTGCTGGGATTGTTTGTCCTCTGACTTTTGTTTCTTTAGTCCTGTATCCTTGTGGATCAGCAGTGACAGCTGGCTACTTGTGGGACCAGAGAAATTATTTGAGGAATCTCAGAAACAAGATTGGATAAAACACCATTACATTCTTTTTTGGTTTTGCCTGGTTACCGCTGTTGTTCAGAGTTGTGGATTACTTTAAACAACTCCACTCTTAATATATTTAAATGCTGATAATTTCTGATCTATATGTTCTGAAAGGATATTCTTTTCTTTCTTAGGTGAGAGTTCTCCATAATCAGAGCTACTATTTTGTTAAAGCCAAGGAGAGGCAAACTATATTGTTTCAGCAAAACAAACAAGGAGTCCCGTGGCACTTTTAAAGACTAACAGATCTATCTATCTATTTATTTATTTATTTGTTAGTCTTTAGATTTACTTAAACAAACGTATATTTAAATATTTAAACAGATTTATTTAATTATTTATTAGTCTTTAAAAGTGCCATAGGACTCCTTATTTGTTTTGCTGAACCAGACTAATAGGGCTACTACCCCTCTGTATATTGTTTCAGTGTTTCTAAGATTATCTGATTTGTTTTGCTTACTTTATTCACCTTTTCAATCATAAGATTCCATAAAATTAGCATATGAACTAAAATGTGCTCCTTCCCAGTCAGCATCTGGCTCCTCTTGCAGCAATGACATTATGCCCTACACTGTGGTAACCTCAGAACAAACATTGTTACGTTTTAGTTTCTTTTAAGGAAACCAGAAAATATGTTTTTACATTTGTAAGACAAATTCAAATCCCACCAGTGAAGGCTCTGAGACAGGCTAGAAACACTCTCTGGCCATCCAGAAGCAAAGTGACACTAAGTTCATTAGTATGCATTAGTTAAGAATGTAACATAAAAACCTAAGAAGAGCCATACTATGTCAGACCAATGATCCATCTGGTCCAGTATCCTGTCTTTTGACAGTGGCCAATGCCGGGTGTTTCAGAGGGAATGAACAGAACAGATAATCATCAAGTTATTCTGATACAACAGTGACGAGTGCATGAGAGAGACCTGCAAAAGTAAAATAAAAATAATAATAAAAAAAAAACTGGACAAGCCAAGAGAGGAAGAGAGTTGTTTGAACCTATGAAGGAAAGATTTATTTTTTATCCAGGAAAAAAAGATGCTTGTATTATTGTTTCCTTGCTCTCATTTTTCCCCTTCACTGACTTGCTATATCGTTTCTTCTATTAAGAAGACGAGTCTTTGCAGCAGAGACTCTTTTACTATAGTCTGCACAGTGCATGGCACAGTAGGGCCATATGATGTTTTTGGAGCTCTGTCTGTACAGCTTGTGAATTCTGGTTGATATTATGAGGTGGTATTACAAAATTGCTGTATAGTGGAAGGCCTCTGTATGTGTATTTACCATGAGCTGGCAAGATTCTGTCATGTCTCCCCTGATGAGGGGCAATGAGGAACATGTAATGTTAAATATGATGCTGCAAATGGACAATAGATATGCAAAGGGGGCTTGCTCAAGCTGGGAAAAGATACTTCCTCCTCTGTCTTAAGGAAGGGAGTAAGAGGAGAGCAGTGGAAAGTTATCAAAACACAGAGCAAAGATAGCCAGTGCTGGTAGGGGGATAGATAAAAACACTCCAAGTCATGGAGAACTTGGGGCATAAACACAGGAGGTCAGGATAAGAAGGAGTAAGGAGTCAGACTAGTCCAGGGCAGAAAAGGTGGAGTGGAGAGAGAGACTGAGGGAGAAGCAAGTCAGCATGTAGGAGATGCATGAGGGAGATGATCCTGCCTGCCCTGCTGAAAACAGATGTCCTCATGGAATCCAGAGGTTTAAGTCCTCTCAGACTCAACTGGTGGGGTATACTGACAGAATCTGTGAACGGCTGCGATGGGGATTCGCCCCACACTTGCCTTGCAAGGTTTAATGCAGGCCAGATGGGCCAACTAACCCATTAGGCAGCTAATTAAGGAGGCTCAGTGGGGCAAATATAGATGGTGCTGTGCTAGTCCCCAGAATACCAGGAGGAGACATCATTCTCATGTGTCCACTGTTACAGCTGTAGACTGTTAACAGAAACATCATTTAATAAGCTTCACTACAACTGACAAGGTACAGGAATTAATACATACATGTAAGGACAGTAAACAGACAAGTAAAATTAACTTCCAGTCAAAGACAAGATACGTGGGTCAATACATTGTCACATGGAATTACAAATTGCTCCTGTTGTGCCACTTCTGGAGGTGGTGAGCAGAAAAGAGTTTTTAGTCAACAGCAAAGTGTCCTTTTGGAGAAAATAAGTATATTGTGGTTTTAACATAATTCCAAAATTGCTGCCTTTAGGAAGGTTCCCACAGAAAATGTACCAGCAGGTTGCATTTGAGGAAACCATTTCCAGCAGGTTAAAAATGGAAAGTCATCATGCAAAGTTGAGTCTAAAGATTTTCTGCAATTCCTGACCAAAGGGGAGACTGTGTAGTGGCAGAACTGGATTAAGGCCTCTCGGAGCCCGGGGCTGCCCACTCTTGTGGGCAACCCCCACCACCACCACAGTGGCACCCTGCCTGGGGGAGGAACAGTGCTTGGTGCTGGGGGGTCCTGGCCAGCAATCAGGGGGCCAGGGCCCTGGGACCAGACACTGCATTCCAAAGGACTCCTGCCCCACCCTTAGGCTGGCTGGTTTGCCCCAGGAAGTATGGGGTGCTCCAAGGACAGAGCCAGCTGGTGTGTGGTGCAGCCTCCGACCGTGGCACTCCAGGGCCAGGAGTGCGGTAAGGCCGCCACACCGGAGGCCCCAGGAGACTGGCCAAGCTAGCCTGAGCCGCGTGGGCCCTGGAACGCCACTGCTGGAGGCCACTCTGCATGCCATCTGGTCCTGCCCCTAGAATGCAGCTGCCACATGCCTGCCTGGTCCGTCCCCTGGGATAGACCAGTCAGCCTGGGGATGGGGTGGGAACGCTGTGGACTGTAGCCTCTGGCTCCAGCGCCCTGACATCCCCAGTGCCACCTAGGCCCTTCCCAGTACATCTCAGGCTCTGCCGGCGCTGTGCCAGCTGAGCGGGGCTGGATCTTTGTGGGATGGCAAGGACCCGGGGCCCCCATTGGGCCTGGGGCTGCAGCCCCTAAAGTGCCTGCCTTGATCTGGCACTGTGTAGAGAAGAGGGGTGTTTACCACTGTCTAGTAGTCTGTCCTAGTAAAATGCAGCTCTGCTGGATTCCTCCTCTAAGCTCCAGCCCAACTGGATTGGAAGGGAGAGGAAGAGGAATTTAGAATTTTTGGGAATTTAGGGTTGACCAGAGTCAAATCAAGTTCAGCTCTCAAAAATGAATTTGGGGAACATGGTTTTGCTGGCATTTTCACTGGGAAACCAGAAGTGGGGAGTAAACTTTATTTTTATTCTTAATTGACTTGCTTCCCTCCTAATGCGAAGGGGGTAATGTTTGCAGGCATCATGGAAGCTGTGGGGTACACCCCACCGAAAAACTATCTACCACAAACTTCAGTCCAGACTTCTTGTTTTGGTTTTCTGTGAACTCGGATCCCTGCACATATGTTTTGTAGGTGATAATTACAGTGCTGACTCTATGGTATGTATAGGATTGTACAAATCTTTCTAAGCCAAGCAATAGTAAGTTTGGGGAGGGAGAAAAATCAATCTAATGAGAAAAGCAAATCAACCATTCTTTCCCAGACCCAAGGGGGAAAGGTTTGCCTTCATTATCCCATCCAGCAGCACTGTTAGGCTCCCCAGTCAAGGAGAGGACAGACTTTCACAGTGAGCTCTTATTCTGGATGGTTAATGCAGTGCATACCCTGTACCCAGATCTCAGTTCCTTTTTAGATGTTTAGAAGTCTCTCCAGGCTATGGGAAGCAGAAATGCAATAAAGATAAAATTACTCTTGAGCAATCAGAACTCTTGCTAGAGTTGCATATTGAAGTAGAAACATCACACTTTGCCTTGGGTGGCTTTTTGGGGGGTAAAGCCTGCCAGAAAACAAAACTGTTTCTCCTCAGCATCTCATTGAAACAATGGGATGAGGAAGCCTCTGTGCTTTCGAGTCTCCAGACATTCTAAACTGTGGCCAGCAGTTTGAGCTTATTCTCCCCCCCGCCCATTGTTGTTTCAGCTCCTCATTGCTGTACGGGCTTCACTATGCTCTGTTGGAATAGCTCTGTGCTTTCTTATTATTTCCTGGTCCTCACTTTTTCCCTCCGGCAACTAGTCTTGAAGCACACATTTCAGCTTAGTTAACTATTTTACTGTGAGTAGCATCCAGCCTATCACTAATACATTCTTGCTGATCACTGAATATGCTCTACTCCTGTGTGAAGAGAAGCAGATGGCCTTGTCTTTCAGGCATTAAGAACTTCCCAGCCAAAGGCCAAAATTGCTGCTCTGTTTGTTTTCCATCTAGGGGACAGTATCTTCCCTCTAGTTAACATCATGCGTTCTTCTGATTTCCACTCCTCACCAATAGCTAGTGCAGAATGCAAATAAAGCAACCAACCCAGCATTCACACACAATTCTCCTGATAAATAGTCCACGTGAACTTTGTCATAGAATCAGTCTATGGATGAAAAACCCCGATGTTGTCACGAGCTCTACATTTTTGTTTCCCTAGACTTAGTATGCCACTCACTTTGACTTGTGTGATGTCATGATACTTTTTGCAACCTAGAAAAAAATCTGGCATAAAGAATGTGATTACTGTATAAGAGAGACAAACTAGGTCAAGTAATATCTGTGATTGGACCAGCTTCTGTTGGTGAGAGAAATGAGTTTTCGAGCTGATACAGATCTCT
This sequence comes from Pelusios castaneus, assembly GCA_007922175.1. Classification (NCBI taxonomy): domain Eukaryota; kingdom Metazoa; phylum Chordata; order Testudines; family Pelomedusidae; genus Pelusios; species Pelusios castaneus. The sequence continues at coordinate 2,840,799 of ML685899.1, read as the reverse complement.
TCTTCAGACCTTATTTCTCTCAGAAGTTGGTCTAATGAAAACTATTATCTCACCCACTTTGTCTGTCTAATGTCTTTGGACCAACACGGCTACAACACCACAGCATACATTACCGTATAAGGCTGTCTTCATGTCTAGGACCCAGGAAGTTCTGGAAGTGGCCTGATGTATGATGCCGTGATAGAGAGAGGCAGATCTGTTCTAGCTTGACAAGAACTCGCTGGAGGTGTTCTCCCTTTTGGAATCACCTCTCACATAACAGAGAGGAACTGTTGCAACTATTTATTGCAGACTAGAGGGTTCATTCGTTGCCCTTTGAACACCAGGGGAAGCTTTGCAGTGACTTCAGTGTGAATTGGGCCCAAGGGGACCAGTCTTGCAAAATCCAGTGCATCTTCTGGATGGTATCTAGCACCTGCTATTTTTGCTGCTGTCCGTTGAAATTGAGGTCACTCAGTAGCTTGCAGAATCAGGTCTCAGGCTCTGGCAGTGATCTTTTCTAGACATGTACTGTAGAACGACTATATGGGTGAAGGTTAAGTGGGCTGGAATGCTAAGGTCTGAAGTTACTTACGAGCCCCAAATGCACAGAGGAGGGACCAGCACTCCATCGGGATTAAGGTGACAGCAAACAGGGAATGCTGTGTTCTCCGAATGCAGTGTTAATTTGGATAAACCACTGCCTGAAGATGTATGTAGTATGCATGCATCATGCTTGAAATATGCCTTCTGGACTGGAGCTCCAAAGGAAATTGCAGAATCTATATAGTCCAGGGCCGGATCAAAGCCTGGGGGTGGGGCTGCCCAGCTGCCCAGACCCCGCTGCTGGGGGTGGCTGCAAGGAGAGGGGTGTAGGCCGGTGCTGCTTGGGGGCTGCGGGGAGGCCCCACGTCCAGTGCTGCTGCATGGGGCAGGCCAGAGGCGATGATCTGCTGCACTCTTGCCCCACTCCTGAGCTGGCTGGTCTGCAGTAGACCAGCCAGCCTGGGGGCTGGGCAGGCAAGGAGCAGCAGCAGCCTGCCATTCAGACTATGGCTGGATTTTTGGGGGGCCATGGCCCCCCCCTTTAAGCCAGGCCCAGGGGCTGTAGCTCCTGCCTTAATCAGACTCTGATATAGTCACTAGAGAACAGAACAGCTTAGAATTAGGTGGTCTTAGTGGGTGGGCAGGTGGGGCATTTCCCCAGGGCCCCGCAGGGTGGGGGGAAGGGCCCTCCATGCCTGCTTTAAATATCCTGGTGGCGGGCCCAGCAAGGCCAACAGAGGGGCCAGGTGGTGGGCCTGTGGTGAGGCCGGCGGAGGGACTGGGGGGCCCGCGGAGAGGCAGGCCGGAGTCCATGCAGCGGCCCATGGCAAGATCAGCATGGGGCTGGGGGGCCTGCGGAGAGGCCAGCCACCAGCAGTGGCCCCAGTGAGGGGTCTGGAGGACCCACTGAGAGGCCGGCCGGGTGGGGGTGTCGCAGGCCTGGCAGTGGCCCATGACAAGGCCGGTGGAGGGTCCTGTGGCGAGGGTGAGAGGAGGGCCAAGGCCCTGGTGACGGGGGGCACCTGATGAGGCAGGCCTGGGGGCCCACAGCTGGGCTGGCAGCGGGGCTGGGGACTGGTGGGGGCCCCAACAACACAGCAAAAGTCAAGGGTGGAGGGGGGCCCCAGCCTTGACTTTTGCACAGGGCCGCAGAATCCCTAAAACTGCCCCTGATCTTAGAGATCGCTAGCAGCACCTAAGGAATCATGAAACATTCAATCTAGGTGATATTTAGCTGGAGGAGGGAAAGAACCCAGGTAAAACTGCAATTAAACAATTAGGATTGAAAGTTCTGCTTGAATGATGGTCTTTGGGGAGTCTGTGAAGGAGGAGGAGGGCCTGTTGAGAAATGGAGGACACTCTCCCCATAACCCAGTCTTTTAAAAAAAAAAAAATACAATGTGGGTACCAAAGACTGAAGTTAGCACCTGAATATGCCTGTATCCCTGTTCACACAGCGGGATGGGGAGACTTGAGCAGTGTCTAGTGTTCCTTCTAGGCAGGCCTAGTGTTTGGGAAGGAAATGTCGTTACCCCAAATCCAATACTTCAGGTGGCATATGTAATTGGTAGCCGTAGCACCTGTAAGGGGACTTGAAGTTTCCTATTGTCATGCTGCAAGATCACTGACCTAATAGGCAGAACTCCTGATAAATGCACTTCTTCTAGACAATGGTGTGATTCATTATTTGTTAGCACAGTCTTCGGCTGTGTCATATTTACTTTGTTGTTTACTGTTTGCTGTTAACAACAGTAATTACAGTACCGTTGTGAGATGAAAACATGACTAAATTATGACAGTGCTGGTGTAACAATCTCTAAGAACTGACTGGGAAGGCAACAGCTGCACAATTCGGCTATAAATTCTCTTAAATGAACTTGTCTGTGGAAATGGTACCTGTGTGGCCGTGTTTTGGAAGAGATAACTAGACTTAATGGGCTTGGTGAAGGAGCACCAAGAATAGCCTCGTAAAAAAGAAACTTTGTTCTTTGTCATAAACCACTTGTTCTCTTATAAAAACAAAGGGCTCAGTGTTGGGCCATTAACTTTCTCTCTTTTGTTGTGGGACAACTGGCACCAAAGCATCCATTTGACAAGCATCAGGGAACCTTTCCCACTTCACCGTAATCTTCTCTTTGAGGGAAGCCAAAAATCTAATCACAAGTCACTATCGATGCAGAGGGAGCAAAAAAAAATAAAAAATAAAAAAATGTTTTTTTCTTTTAAGTGGATTTATGCTGATGTGAACTCTGAAGTGGGCAATGATTTACTTTACTTGCCAAAAGCTAAGGTGAAAAGGAAAGTCTTAAAACTCTAGAAATGTGAGTTTTAAAGGCTATGTATTTATTTTTAACTAAAAAGACCAGTTTCTATTTAATTGTTTATGCTGCATTTTAAAATCGGAGTAGATTTTAAAAGCAATATTTCATGACTGTAAATTAAATGACTGTAATCTGAAGTTTGCATAAAATTGTTAACCAGACACAGATGCATTGAGAAGTGACACCGAAGTCATGCATCAAACTACTCATGCATGAGAGTGCATAGGATTGGACCCATAATGGCCAGTGATTGAAGTTTTTTAGAGATCCATTTCTCTTCATTTTCATGCTGTAAAGAGGTAAAGCTAGTGCTTGGGCTTCTTTACCATGTGCCTAGAGTCCTTGTTCACAAAACAACTTAAAAAAAGATAGAAGTTTTCCAGTAGGAAGAAAACATTTAATTCTGGGCAGCCTCCTGACGATTTTAACAGTAATGCCAGCAGCTTTTGTACTTTATGGAGGAAAGAAATCAAATATCTGGTGCTAATTTAAGGAAAAAAAATCTGACAAGGTTTTTCTATCAAAATTCTGATTTGTCAAAATGTGTCTATTTTGATAGAATTCCATTTTGGAAAAAGATGAGATTTTTTAATCTCAAAATTTATTTTATGTTTATATTATTATAAGTTTATAATAGCATGTAAAATAAAAAAGCCAAAACAGAAACTAAAAAAAATTAACAAAGAGTCTTGTGGCACTTCTAAGGACTAACAAATTTATTTATCGCATGAGCTTTCGTGGGAGAAAATCCCACTTCATCAGACACTCCATCTTCAAGAGGGATTTTCTCCCACGAAAGCTCATGCGATAGATACATTTATTAGTCTTTAAAAGTGCCACAGGACTCCTTGTTTGTTTTGCTGCACTAGACTAACACAACTACCCCTTTGGAATTTAAAAATTTTAATTGACCAAAACTTAAATTTTTTCAAAAACTTAATTTCTCAGGAAATATTGAAATTTTTCACTTAGCAAATTCTGTAGCCACAAAACAGATAACCTGGTTCCTGAATGGTTTACCCCCCTCACCCTCCAATTTCTGCTCATAGAATCCTAGAGGAGAAAAGCTGTCCTTCAGGGTCAGATCAGTAAAACAGTTATACTTAGCTAATTAAGCAAGTAAATGCACAGAAGAAAAGGTGCAGTTAAGAAGTCTCACCCTGACTGCTGACACTTATTTCTGAATTTGGGAGTAGAATGGAGAGCCTGGCTGTTTCTGAAAGAATCATTTCCTTTCACATACGCTCTAGATACTGGATTCTTTTCTGTACAGAGGGCTAGACACTGGTTCTCTGCTTCCTCATGTCTGGCAGTGCTTTGCACCATCTGTAGTTTTGCTGAAACGAATGGTGCCACTCAGCATGAGAGCGGATCAGAATCTGGTAGCAGATTTAAGGGCCTGTCAAATCAGTCTGGAGCAAAAAATTGGTGGATTTCCTCAGTCTTACTGTGTTACTTTGGGCAAGTCACTTAATCTCAGTCTTTTAATATTAACATGGGGAGAAGAGATGTAACAGGGTGCTGGGAGGTGAATCCTTTACCAGCCACTGTCACTCCAGCCTCCCTAGCTGAGGTGCAGCAGAGTTAACTGGC
>ML685899.1:2753961-2821360 GCA_007922175.1 Pelusios castaneus | reverse complement strand
TGCCGAAGAAAATCTGTTAGTCTATAAGGTGCCACAGGGCTCTCGTTGTTTTTTATTCTTCACATAGTGAATTATATTAATATGCAAGAAGAAAATATTACTGTTCATTTGGTGATGACATTTTGTTTGGCTTTATGTTTTGTTTGTTATTTCTCCACAGGTAGGTCAATGCCCTTAGACAGAACTGCACGACTGTTCAATTACATGATGTTTCGGTCAGAGACATTTCCAAACTCTTGGAGACAAATGTTCTGTTGCCAGTAATAGTGCAGAGAGCTTCCAGGATTGGATTCATCTTGGTCTAGCTTTAAAATGTTGTGTGTTTATATGTGTGCAGATAGGCTCGTTATTTGCCACGTGAATTTAGCTCTCACATCTGCCACACAGTGTCTTCAAATCTGGCTTTTTAAAGGTGGGTGAATAAAGTTTTCTTTTCAGGCTGAGAAGTGCTGGGAAGCACTACTGTTTGGGACAGTATCACAGATGCTAAAATGATGATTTTACTTGCATTGGATTTTACTTTCCCAACTTAATTTTAAAATGCCAGTGTGGCTTGGTTTTCAAAGGTAGCTTTATTGTTTTGGGCCCATTGTAGCTACTTGTTAGGACATGCCCGTGAGGTGAGCAGTTAGAATGCAAGATTGCACAGGATGTGCCGAGGTTTAGAAGCATGCAACTGATTTTGCCCTTTGTCCTTTGGTTTATCCCTTTTTTTTTTAGTGGTTGAACAAATCCTAACATGGTTATCATTTATTGCATTTTAAGCACATATTGTGAAAACACAGTTTAACATCCTGAACACCTGGGATTTCACAGAATAACACGAAAATATTTCAAAGAGGTAGGTAGCTTTTCTTTATGTTTCTGCATAACTGTCTTCTATAGATTTTCACTTGGCTAATTTAAAACACTAAAAGAAGGATCCCCTTGTGTAATATTGGCTCTTTTTTCAAAAAGAGAATAAATAATTAGGCTCCAATGATGATTTTTGTAATTCTTGTAAAGGTCATAAATATGCTTGCCATTGTGTGGATTTTGCCAATTCTCTATGTATAGAGAGGCTGCCCAAGAGATGGAAAAGTCTGCCTGGAAATATTTGGAGAAGGGGAAATTCCAGGATAAAAGGCTCTGATCCTCTTGGTTAAAAAATAAAATAAAATATTGGCTAATTTACAATGAGGAGCAAATCCTGACAACTGTGAAACCCCCTGATCTGAGAGCATTTCTTTCTCTCAGTTAGTGCAAAAAGCCATCTTTTGCCTGTTATCTGTGGTGGTGGCAGCATGACAGACACAATTGGAAACCTGCAGCAGTTACCTATAAGGAACTTTCCCAATATTAAAAAACAACCCCCCAAACTCTGCTCTGGTTAGTTATAGTGCAATGATCACTTTTAATTTAGATTTTAAATATATCGTATTCCTTTTGTACATGTTGCAGTTGTCTCCCAGGACAGAATAAAGCCCCATGTAGTGTTCAGAGTATCTACCACATACGCATTATTGTAGTTAGCATTACATTTCTGATAACTAACACAATAAAACATGGAGCATCCTGTATATGTATCCGTTTTGGATATATTTGTGTATTATAATACTCTCTCTTAGACATGTCTATATTAAAGGCTGGATTATAGCTTAATAATGGTCAAAATACATTGGGGAGTGCAGGTGGTGACCTACTGCTGCATGTGAGGATAGAAGAGCAAATGGGCTGGGTTTTGGTGACAGTAAAGTTGAAACTTGAATTCGGTGGCTTTTTTATTTGGTGAGCTGAGAATTTGTAAGGTGTTCATCTTATGGAAGGTAAGCCAGGACTGAGCCTGCAGTGTAGAGGGCAGAAGTAAAAATGACATTTTATTAAGTAACAAAGTACATTTAAAAAGAAAGTAAAGGAAGGGATTCAAAGTGAAAGGAGGCAAGTTTGACAAGTTGGCAAGACCACTTAATGCAGCGGGTTCTCTTCATAGCTAATGTGGACTTCAGATCTAAACAGATTTGTAGTTCTGTTGTGAATTTGTGCTAAGCAGAAACACGAGCTTCCAGTGGTATTTCTCTCTTATCTTTTCAATTTTTTATGAAATACAATAAAATGTTTTAAATGCCCTTGCTCACTTCTACTTCAGAAATACTGTGTGAAGCTTTAACACAATGTCCATTAGAACGACTTGTAATTTTCTAAAATTAATTTTTAATAATATGCCTTGTTTTCATTTGTTATAAAACATCTATTTTTAAAACCAGTTTATTTCTCAACAATGTCATCATGAAGGAAAATCAGAATTTCAGGCTCTCCTGGTCAAATATGTTTATGGTTCTGCTGTTCTACTCACCAAATATTTTAAGCAGATGAATAATTGACTGTCACAATTAAATCAAAATAGGTTATGAAAGTATTCCTGCCAAATGCCAGACTCAGAAGTACACTTCAATACACCATCTTGGAGTGACAAGCTCTTTGTAGGGTAAATAAGCCAGTTATAGTGAGAACAGAAGGGAAGTAGCTTCCTCACCCTCTATTGGTTTTAATGAAGGAAGTGATTTTTAACCGAAGGTGCACAAAAAATACCTTCATATAGGAAACCCCTTTATGTTTTTCATCAAAGACTCAGTCTCCTGCATGTAATCAGCACATAGTTATTTATTGTTTAAGAAGGGGTGAAAGGGTAGGAATGGAAAGAAGCCAGAAGAATTACTTACTGTGCTCTTGATGACTTTCTAGGGAATGTATTAACTGAGAGGGATGAACTGTGGAAAGCGAGCAGGTGTGGGTCGTGGTGGTGGATAGGGCAGGAGGCTAACAGAAAGGAGAATTTTTGTAGAAAGAGAGTGAGTCCATGGAGCATGTGCCAAGCAGTAGCCCAGTGTGGGGAAACAGAATCAATGGCTTTGTGACATATATCTTGAGGCCTAGCTGCCCATTGAGTTGAATTCCTGTGCCTGGAAGGAAATCCTGCTGGCCCCAAATCAGTGAACCCTGTCTGCTATCTTCTCACCCTCCCCAGAAGTGCAGAGCGCCTCCCAGAATGAGAGTAAGGAAGAAAGTCAGCCTGTGCTCTTTGCAGAGGAATAGTACTCCTGGTTTAGATTTAGTTTTGACATGTCTATCTGAACCATGATGTTACTGTTGGTATACAAGTTTTGTGCAGCATCATGCACTCATAGGGTATGTCTACACTTGCAACTTAGGTCGACTTAAGGATGCTTAAGTCAATCTACAGAACTCTGCATCCACACTGGGCACTTATTAAGTCTACTTAAGTGCTTCCCTAAGTCGACTTAATAACTTCTCCTCTTTAGGTCAATTTAAGGCTTAAGTCGACCTTATTAAGTCGACTTAAAGCCAGTGTGGACGGGGAATAATGCTAAACCGACCTTATTAAGGTGACTTAAAGCCAGTCTGGACAGCTATGTCTAATGTTAAGTTGACTTAAGGTCGACTTTAATTCGACTTAAGTCGACTTAAAGGGTAGACGCTCTGTTAAGTCGACTTAACAGAGTTGACTCAGCTCAACAAGTGTAGACATGCTCATACTCTTTAGCCTCTCTTCTTTGTTTCCCTTCTTAGAAGCATTTCTATGCCAACATTGGATGTCATTTCTGTGCCGTGTCTGCCAGTTGGGTTTCAACCTAGGATCTTCAAGCTCGTAGCCAAAAGTTTAGAGTTATTCTTCTTAGCTTTAGCTGGTTAGCATGGCAAGCAGTTATTCTCAAGTGAAGCAGTCAGTAGTGGGAGCATACATGCACTTTGAAAGTGTGTTTTCATAGAAGAGGGAGACTACGTACAGTATGGACATAGGATGTATGTTGATTCTGTTGATGGTAAACCATGTGACTGACACAATCCACTTACAGAATGTGAAAGTGACACATCAGTGAACGTACCTAATTTAGGCTATGTCTACACTTGTTAATTTAAGTCGACTTAAGTCGACTTAGCATGTCCCCACTCAAAAATGAAGTCGCTTAAAGGGGACCCTGCCACATTGACTTAGAGCCTCCACACTGGATGCCTAGGTCGATCTGTAGGGGCTAGGTGGACCACAGTGGCAGGGGGGGCAGCCCTTGCCAAGTACCAGGGGGCTCAGCATTTGCCCCATTGTACCGGGATACAATGGGGGCTGAGCAGGACAGGGACATTGGAAGGGCATAGAAGCAGGGTGGGCAGGGCTCTGTCCTGCCCTGTGGGGGGGCACGCCAGGCTCTGCCTGTGCCAGCCACCCTGGCAGGGAGAGCAGTGGGGGAGCCCTGAAGCCCTTTAAGTCGACTTAAAGTCGACTTAGGGCTACTCTGCGTCCACACTGGCTAAGTCGACGTAATAAAGTCAACTCAGCCAGCAAAGTCGACTTAAAATGAGGTTTAATAAAGTCAATTTTAATTTTCCTTAAGTTGATTTAAGCTGCTGCTTAAGTCGATTTAAGGAAAATGTAGTGTGGACGCAGATTAAATATAAATCGACTTAAGCAAGCTTAAATCGACTTAATTTGTAAGTGTAGACACACCCTTAGTGTCCAGGTACTGTCACTTGTCATCTCCATAATGTAAATACATAAACATTAGAAGAACCTGTATTGATTTGTAAGATCAAGACACTACGTCATTATCAATAACAAATGCTGTCGTCTAAAAATGCAACATATTAATGCATTAACCTAAATAACATCATCCATTCCAAAGCTTAGCGTAAATCTGCAGACTGCTAATGGAAGGCTGTGTAGTTTGTTCCTTTTTGGAGCAGTCTGGAGTCATGCATAATGCAGTAGTGCAGCCTCTAGAAGAAGCTTACACACAATCCTTCACATTTCTTTTTATGTCCCTGAGAAACTGATCTTTGAAGTGCTCCCTGATGGTCTCTTGATTGGTCCTGGCAGCATCCTATGGGAACAGTCTAGTTAGCTCCTTCCATCCACTGCAGACTACAGGGAGTGGAATAAGAACTTTTATGCTATTCCCCTGAATTTATGCATTGTCATTATTTGGTGAGGTGTCGTAGGCTTTGCCCAGTTATGAATCTTCTTTGAGGGGCCAGGGGTTGAGTGGAGGGAGGGAGAGTGTCACCAGCGGGGGGTTCAGATCCCACTTGAGGCTAAGAGCAGTTCTGCTTACATTTTACTCATACAGTAGGGATAACAACATTTCATTCCCCCTGCATTCTATACTCAAGTGATTTGTAACCCACCCAACATCAGCCAAAATGGATCACTTGGCAACACAGCCCTGTGTGTTGGATGCCTAGGCAAAGTAGGTGTGTCATGTGTTCACGTAATCACTTTATTGTGATAACTGAACCACTTTTTGTGGTGTTGCTCTTCTAACACATAAGGCTAAACAGACTTACTAGGGGAGAATAGTCATCCGCTGATCACAGCAAACAACCCTGGCAGGCCCTGGAGCAATAGTCATTTGCCCATCCAGTCGGAGGCAAGCAGGAATGTTATACTAGCACTCTCCGAAGTAGAGTCAAACAAGCTGTAGAGGCAAATAGCACTTTCTTCATACTGAAGGAGATTTTTTTTTTAATGCCAAGCATTCCTTTGTCTTTCTTGCTAAATAAAAATAAAGGGAATGCATTTTCCTTGTATGTCCCTTGATTGGACAGTGTCTTAACTTTTATTGTATTTGCACTATCCCCAGAGATGCTTTGAAAATTGTTTTTTTTTATTAAAGCCAGTTTCAGACTGCTTCCATTGCCCTGTGCCAGGAATGAGTGGTGTGACTATCATTGGCTATGTCTACACTGGCAAGTTAGTTTGAATTAAGGAAGCTTAATTCAAACTAACTAAAGCCATGGCTACACAAGGCTTTCATTAGTTTGAATTAAGGGCTTCCTTAATTCGAACTGATAAATTCGAATATGCTATTTGAACTAAGGGTTAATTCAAACTAGTTAGTTCGAATTAACCAATGTGGCCATTTTAGTTCGAACTAATTGCTTAGTTCAAACTAACCGGCCCATTGAACTCAATGCAATTCGCTAATTCGAACTAAGCAAGTGCCATGAATGGCTTAGTTCGAACTAAATTTTTCTAGTTCGAATTAAGTTAACTCGAACTAACTAAAATTAGTTCAAATTAGTTAGTTTGAACTAACTAATTCGAACTAACTTTAATAAGTGTAGACTTAGCCATTCAGTCTGTACATGGCCATCAGGATCCTGCTGGAAGCATCTGCAGCCCAGGGACCTTGCGCTGGCCTTCAGTGTTCTGCTGTAACCTCCGATTGTTGGGGTGTTTTTTTGTGCTTTGTTACAAATTAAAGCAAATTACTGTCATTCTCTAGTCTGTGACAATGTGACTCTTTCCTACCCGTGTATGACATTTTGTTTTGTGTGCCCAAGGCCTCCAGTGCCAGGGCAGTGGTGGGAGGTAAAGCATTGTCTGTAAAGTGATTGGTATGAGTTTATTTCTGTTGAGAAAGAGGTGACTTTGAGGGGAGCTGACAGAAATTTCAAAATCAAGAAATGGGATGGAGAGAAATTTGAGACACTTGGGGAAGGAGTTTGGAAACAAAAGACATAATTGAAAATTACAAATTGAAAAGCCAGTGGGGAATCTAGGCAGAATGCCTCAATGCCAAAAGACAGAAACCACCTCACTGTGTCTTGGTTTTCCAGAGTGCTTATCATAGGAGAAATGCTTATGGAGTTAGTTAACATAGAAAGAGTGTTAGAAACAGAGGTATGTGAGTTCCAGTGTTTTGTTTTTGTGTTTTGTGAAGGGGGAGATGTCTGGGACTGGTTGCGGTGCAGGAAGGAATCTTTAATAAGTTTTAAAGACTGATCTGTTAATGAGCTTGTAGTTGAAAGATTTTCCCCGACCTAACTCTATGTATGTTCTAAGTGTTTCTCAAATGGAGGGTGGGAAAGTTGGTTCAAGTACTCTATGGGTACAGTGTTCGGAGGCACTTGGAGAGAGGGAGTGATCTTCTTTGTATCAGCCCTAAAAATTGAATGGGAAGAGTTCACACTATTGCTCTAATTATGAGGAATAGTGCACCTTCTTGGAGATGGCTAGATATGCACTCACTTGGGTTCAGACCTTCTTGGATCCACCTGATTTCCACAACATGCTTTTCAGACAATTTATTTTTATTTCCTGTGTAATTCTTTTTCTCATTCATATATCTGAGCTCTCTTCTTGTGTGTAGACACTTCACCTTTCCCTTTTTTTCTCATACATCTGCTAGCTCCCTTACTGGGTGTCTCTCTGAGTGAGTGACACCTTTTGCTGAATGGCAACTTCCTGTAACTTCCTGAAGGCTGGCTGTTTGCTGTCTACACAGGGATAAAAGCCCCACTCGGCTTGAGTTGCAGGACTAATGTTTGCTTTATAGACTTACAGGCTCAGGCTGGAACCTGAGCTCTGGGACTCTTCGCCATCACAGGTTTGAGCCTGAGCCGGAATGTCTACATGGCAATGTTTCAGCCCTGGAGTCTGAGCTCCACAAGTGTGAGTCAGGTGACCCGGGCCAGCTGCAAGATTTTTATCCCGCTGTAGACACACCTTTACCTTTTAGCCTCCTATAGACATGGGGCTTGTGACCTTAATGAATCTAGGCCCAGGCTTGTGTACTGGATGTTTTCAGTGACTCCCCGGATGTGATGTTACTCTCTTTGTTGTGAACGTCGATTTTTCTCTTCTTAACTCTTGTTGCTGGAGATGGTTCTTGGAAGAGCTTTTTACACACACAGACCTTTGTTTTTATGAAGTGCCTTGTGATTTCTTTTGTTTTTAAGTCCATTCTAAATATTTCTATTTGAAGAATATCTGAGAGTACTTTCTTTTTGCATCTCTCTTGAGTCAGCTGGTTATTTAATCACCACACTACTTGTAATCCTTATAATTTCAGGGGGTGCCAAAGGGTTAAAAAAAGAGAGGGAGAGAAGGCCTTGAAAGTAATTAATAGAACTAGTGAAAGTGTCTTCTGGAGAAGAAGCAGCAGATAATGTGGGTTTTTTTCTTTCCTCCTCCTCACTCTTTGTGAGTAATTATATGTAGGTGTCTTGGGGTAGGAATATTTATAGATACTCCACATTTCTGGAGTGTTGAAATTTTCCCTTTGTAGCACTCTAGTTATAAAAGGGAATGAAAGCACCGGATTGCTTTTCCTTTGTGGCAACTTTAATTAGAAATAAAAATGGACTTTTAAAGGAATTTTAATATCACCCAGCTTTGTAAATAGAACAACGACAGTACTTTCACTAACAGGTGTCTCAAAAGCCACTTGGTCATTACATGACTTTTTTAGCTTTCTAGCTGTGTGGTGGGCATGAGGGTGGCCCTCATTATTATAAGGTATTCAAAAGCAAACTACGAAAAAAATCACAATTGGGCTTGTGGCCCTTTTTTGTTGTTTTGATGGAAGCGGGTCTGATTTTTTTAAAAAAGAAGCCTTTCCACATCGTTTTACATTAATTCTCTAGCAAAACCATGTAGAGTGTGTGTGTGTATGTGTGTGTGTGTGTGTGTGTGTGTGTGTGTGTGTTAGGCAATGGAATTTAATAAGTGTTTTAAGAAGGCCTTGTCTATACTTTTGCGGGGGGGGGGGGCGCGGAACGGGGACACATTGCATTTACTACTGCCTGAGCACAGGCCTGCAGTTACATTGCTGAGATGAGTATTGTAGGGTACTGATCTGGGACTTAGCAGAGAGCCCTTGATGTTTGCACTCCTCCCTCAGTCCTTGTATAAATCAGCAGTTTAGGGTAAGAAGGAAGTTTTTAAAATGACTCTTTTCATGGGAAAGTAGAAAGGAAACAGTTGTTTCTTTCAAAGGAAAAATGTCCTCTATATTTCCCATTTTCCCTAAAATGTTGCACATGAATGCATACGTATGGAGCAGGAGAAAATCCTCCTCGTCCTCTCTGAAATATACTTTTTCAGGAGCTGGAAATAATTTATGTATTACATGTACTTTTTGTAAATTCCATTTTTTGATGAGGGAAGGAGCTGCTTTGGGGTTGGGGAAGAGGGTGAAGTTATAGTGGGTGCCACTAAAATCACCATTAACTGATCACTGTTACCACTCCTGTATCACTCTGTGGAAACCGATGGCAAATACCACCTGTATCGACAATAAATATTTTTAAACCACCTGTCGCTGTGGTCTCTGACCTCCTAATGACAATAACAATCTCTATGTACCTTAGCTTTCTTTTGTTTCAGTCTTCTCCAAAAACCCAGCTTTTTTTGAAGTCTGAGGTCAGTGTGGCGGTGTCTGATGTTCTCCTAGTGAAACACATCCCCAATTAGTCAGATACCCCTTAATAACTGGCAGTTGTTGCATATGATATTACATGGCCCTGAACAGGGCTTTGCACAGCCTTCAGTCTTTGAAAGAGTCTTTTAGAAATATTTGCAAATGTCTCTTTCCAGAACAGAAAGTGTTTATTGCTGTATCCTGTATATTCCTCTTTCCTGATGTGTTTTTGTTTTCTGGGAACTGTAAGACAGCAAAGGAAAGTGAATTTCTTCCAGCTTCCAGGAAAGGATGTCCTTGCAATCACATTGTCTTGAGATCTGTCCTCAGGAGAGAAGCAGTTTATAATACAACTTCTGGTGCTTTAGAGAGAAGTTTCATTTTACAGAAAGCCTTTTCACTTACAAACAATCTTTAAAAGCCCAGAGATCTAACACTGCTGTCTGCATTTATCTGAAACACAGTTTTGGGTTTGGATACACAAGCTTTGTTGGGTTTTTTAAATTAAGAATTACTTGACATTTTTCCTTTAAAATTCCCAGCATAACAATGAAATGACTTTAAAGGCTGCTCTGACACTAACCAATGGGCACAAAGTTAAGTTTAAATATGCTCAGACCTTTATTCCCTAGACCAGTAAGAGCTATAGGCATTGCAGAGAACACCTATGTTAGGGAATATAAGAACTGCCATATGAGATCAGACCATCCAGGGGCGTAGCGACAGATGGGCCCACTTGGCCCTAAGGCCTGCCCACCTTAGCGCCCAGCAGCGGCACGAACTTTGCTGCAGCGGCCAGTGGCCACCCAGCAACTGGTAACCATGAGCAGGGCAGAGGTGCCAGTGCCTCTGCTCGGCTTGCAGCTGCTGGGCTCCACAGCTGTGAGCAGAGTTGAGGCGCTGGTGCCTCTGCCCCATTTGTAGCTGCAGCCGCTGGCCAGCCCTGTGGCGGCGAAGTTCGCATCACTGCCAGCCAGGGCGCTGTCTCACCCCCTCCCTCGGGGGCAGCTTCTGGTCACATGAATGGAAGCTGCCCTTGGCCAAGCCCACCCTGCACGTTCAGTGGCCCAGCCAGAAAACGGGCTGGTTATGCCCCTGAGACCATCTAGTCCAATATTCCTCTTCTGACAGTGGCTAACACCAGATGTTTCACAGGGAGGTGTAAGAAGGAATTCCTATAATGGATAATTTTGGAATCATTTGCCAGTGGCAGATTTTCCTCCTAACTCCAATCCTATCAGTTAGTGGTTGGTTTAAGTGCTGAAACAGGAAGGCTTCTAAATGTTTTTTCCCCTCTCTGCTAAAACTATGGATGTTCTCAAGTCCCAGAGGGGTAGCCGATGTCAATCTAGTTCAGCAAAACAAACAAGGAGTCCTGTGGCACTTTTAAAGACCTAATAAATAAATTTGTTAGTCTCTAAAAGTGCCACAAGACTCCTTGTTTGTTATGAATGCTCTCCTTATCCATGTAAACACCTGATTTTTTTTTTTTTTTTTAATGAATTCTGCTAGGATCATAGGCTTTGTCTACACTTGCAAATTAGGTCGACTTAAGGAGACTTAAGTCGACCTAACTTAGTCTCTGCCAACACCAGGCTTTCATTAAGTTGACTTAAGAAATTTCTTATGTTAACTTAATGAAAGCTTAGGTTGACTTAATAAGAACCGCCAGTTAGGTTGATCTAACCCTTAAGTCGACTCCTTAGGTCGACCTAAGCACAGTGTGGATTCTTAAGTCCACTTTATTAGGTTGACCTAAGGGCAGTTAGGTCGACTCACTAAGTCCCTGTTCAGGGAAATCACTTCGTTAAGTCGACCTAATAAGGTCGACTTTAGGTCAACTTAACAAAGTTGACCTAACTTTTTGTAGTGTAGACATAGAGTCATATATGTTAAGGCCAGAAGGGACAATTATGACGATCCGTATGGCAATCTGCACATTGCGGGCTGTAGGACCTCACCTACCCACTCTGTAATAGACCCATAACTTCTGGCTGAATTGCTAAATCCTCATATCTTAAATTAAAGAGTCCAAGCAACAAAGTTTTGGCTTAATGATATCTTGTGGTAATAAGTCCCACTGATTATGTCCAATGTAGAATAAATCTTAGTCTCTTTGCTACCAAAAGTTTTTAGTCTTGAAGGTAAAAAAACTCTCCAAGCTTCAGAGACCTCCATGTTTCTTCTTCCAGTTTGAAACAAAAACCTGAAAAAAGGCATGTGTTCTATCCAAATAAAAACCTGGAGCATGAGACATAACACCCAGTGGTTGCTCCTCAAAGTCTTTGAGGCATTTTGCTCCATTTCCCATTTTATATATTTGGTAAATGCATACAAAGGCTGCTAAATTTTGTCTAAAGCTACAAGCTGATTGGAGTGTTTAATAATATACATTATTTTGGATTACATGAATGTTGCTTGAGGTAATTTGGCTTTTAATTATGATGCTTACAAACAGGGCTCTAAGAAATGGAAAATATTCATGTTAAAAAGTGTGTTCAAAGTCAAACTTGCATTTTTTTTATCAGCCTCAAAGCTCTTTCCAACAGTTTCCTGCTGGGGATTATGTTCTTTACCCCATGACCAAGTAGTCATGTTTATCCTTTTCACCTGCAGTTCTTGTAACCTGCATAGTGCTGGGTTGTCACATCCCCTTCCGTAAAATAGCAGCAGAATGCAGTGTTTCCTGTGAAAGTTAGAGAAGTTCAGTGCTGCATTTAGATACTGAGTGGAAAATAGGAAGCATTCATCTTACAAATGCGTAGTATCTCCCCATTACAAATAGGGCCAGATTAACTGGCCCGGGGACCCTGGGCTACCCCCACCGTGGGGCCCCCCTGACTGCAGGCCTCTGCTGGCGCTGAGCCAGATGGGTGCTGGATTATCTCAGGGGTTTTAGGGGCTGGAGCCTGGGCCCCCTTTTTGGCTGGGGCCTGGGGCTTAAGCCCCTAAAGCACCTGTGATAATCTGGCCCTGATTACAAAACCGAGTCCAGAGGCTCATGGTGGTGTATTGCACTGATGTTGTTTCCTCATTTCATTCTTTCGAATTCCTCTCAATTCTTTGTCTTGTCTAGATTGATAGAATTCTGAACTGGAATATGCGATGCAGTCTATTCCCTGCTGGTCAGACCTGGATTGTGGCAATCCTTACAACAGATCTTTTGGAGTTTTGTTTAGTCCAGTCTTAAATGACCCCATAATTCTTGCTTCTGTGTTTGTTTGGCACAGAGCTGTAGCTAGAAGTCAGAAAAACAAAGTCTTCCTTTTCATTACGTAAAACTGACATTCTTTTGCCCGCCACATAAAACTCCTGAACAGTGATTAAACAGAATATTAAAGGCAGATAAATGAGGAATTTAAATGAATTGGGATTTACTTAACTTTTCTACTTTCAGGTTCCTTTGCAGTTGAATACATTATGTTGTGCTGTGGCTTCTGCTCTTGCTGATTCATTCAAATAAGATCTAATCTTTAGAAAGTAAGACATTGACAGCAATAGCTGACAACAGACAAGGGCTTACAGCCTGAACCAGGACTTGTAGGTGTGTGAAACGGGGAAGGATGATTTGCTGAGCATGAATTTAGGACCCTGTCTTCAAGATAAAGTGTATTGAGGATTAAGGTGATGCACTGATTCGTCAAGGAGACACGATGAAAATATTCTGACAGCTGATCGGTGGAGTAACATTGCTGATAGCCTTAGAGGAGGCGATGGCTTTCCCAGCCAAGTGTTTGGACTGTAAATACCTAATAAGCTAGGCTCCGGGATGGTAAAGAGTAAGTCAGATGGAGGCGGGCAGTTGGTTATGGGGGGCAGCCAGGAAAAGGCGAGAAAGCGTGGTTAAGGAAAGGTTCCTGGAGTTGTGTTCCAGGGGATGCAATATCTAGTCCTCATGCATTTGTGGAGTCCTGGCTGAGGGTGGCTGGGATGCATGCAGGGGACTTCTCTTTGGTGCTGACACTGTCACATGGTTGCTGTAGGATTCCTTGCAGCTGGTAAGCTCCTTAGCTACAGGAGAATTATCTAAAGGTCTACATTAGTGCTTTGTATCTGTCCTGGCTTTGCTGGACTCCAAGGCTCCGGAGCAGGATGGGAGTGTGTGGTATGGGCAGGAGGCCCCCACAGAGCAAAGCTGCCCCTGAAGAGAACCAGACTACCTTTTGTGTAGCTGGAACAGCCTCTAGCTTCTCTTGGTCAAGGCTGCAGAGGACGAAGCAGGATTTCAGGTCTTGGCCACTTCTTCACTTACAAGCACCCGAGCACCTCGCTGCATAAGGATCGCATATGTACTCACTATTTCAAGGGGCCAGGACAATGCCTTCACTACCGACTGCTTCACTGGTCCTGGGCCACTCCTCCTTGAGTATCAACACCTACTTCCATCAGACTCAAATGCTTCATCCTTTCTTAATTCCACTTCTGCCTGGAGATTGCCCCTACTTCTCTGCTTCTGCCCCATTCGCCATCCACTCTTCTTGCCTCACAGTTTCCTGATCTCTCCTAGCATACGCTACACTACACAGTCCTTGATGCTGCATCCTGTACCTGGAAGACTTCTTGGAGCCTTTGCTTGCTCTCTCCTTTACAGATTGATGTAGCTTTTTATTGCTGACCTCCATCCCACCATGTCTGTCTGTCTGCCTGGCCTTGTACCCTCAAATATTAAAGGCTCAGTGTTAGCTAACAACTAGAACTTGGGTTGAGTTAGGTTAGAATGTGTCTTCACTGCAGAGTCAAATCAGGTTATTGGTGCCCATGTGTGAACAGCTGCGCTGCAAGGCCAGCCCCAAGTTACTGGAGCCGGATGGTGCTGCACTGCCCCTTGTGTGTGTCTAAGATGTCTGGAGTCATAGCCCATGGCAGTGGAGGACTATCAGCTCTTAAATGGTTTAGCCTAGGTTCTCACTGCAAAATGGGTGGGTTACCAGCCTGAGTGTGAACCACTAGGGCTTCAGGCTATCCCTCAGCAAGGGCCAGCTAGCCCAAGTTGCAAGTATAACCAAACTCAGCCAGGGAGCTTTGTGTGTGGACAGGAGCTGATGTAGGGGCAACATCCAGATAAGAGCCTGAGTTAACAAAGCCTTAGCCAAGGGTCCACATGAGTTGCAGGGTGGTTCAGCTCCCCTGCTTGCACACAGTGAGATGCAGAACCCCTGAGCTTCTCATGGCTCCATCTCTACGTCTGAGTTCAGCAGGAGCAGAGCAACTCTTGGTGATGGCTGAGGATTAATGTGGGGCAGCAAATTGGAGGGGAGAGGAGGGAGTCCAACACAGTTAAGAAAATCCTCTTCATATCGCACAGCCTTCATAGTGCTTCCCTCATTGTACTGCAGGGAACCATGTTACAGGGAAAACGTTCTTCGCAGAAATTAAAATAAGTCACATGTTTGCGTTACTTCTTGCTAATCCTACTCAGTGTTTTCTTTCTTATTCATGCAACCTCATCTTCTGACTGGTGGAGTACATATTGCATACATCCCATTCCTTTCCTGAGCTGAGCCAAAAGCAAAATAATCGTTCATCCTGTCCAAGGGAGAGACAAATAGAAACAGCCCCAACGTTTACGGCTAAAATATCATCTCTAAATGGAGAAGGAAAGGCAGAACTATGCTGTCCTAACTGAAGAGGCCAGCAGAGGATTTTAGCATGGAATGTGTTACGATGCCTATCACTCTCCCCTCCTTGTAGCTCTATATTGGAACTTGCATCCTTTCTACTGCAAAGCTACATTTACCCATCCCTCAGGTTGCCTGGAGTAATGAAAGACTTTCACCTGGGCAATGTACATTATCTCTCATCTGTCTGGCCTCCAACCTAGAGCTCCATCACTTTCTATTCCTTTGCTTTACTTGGACAGAACCATTCAAATCTATACCAAGGCTCTGAGTCTCCAGCAACTCCCAAGAAAGAAATCCATTTGAGATGTGTGGAGCTATGGTGAAAAATCTCGTGGAAGAGCAAACTCTGGGTAAACATCCTCATTGTGCTGCCTGCTGAAACAGAACAGCTTTTAGAATTTCAAACCACAATTTGTATTCAAATGAAGGTCATTTGAAAGGTATAACATAGTAAACAGCCATTATTTCATTTTGATAGTGGTACTAAAATTATAGTGTTGGTTGAATTATTTTAGTATAGGACCATTACCATCTCCCTAAAACACTTATAGGAATTTTTATATCAGTGCTGCACTCCCGAAATTAGAGGAAAATTAAAAATCACGAGGCTGTGATAGTGGTATAATTTTTTGAGAGCATGTCTTGATTTTTATTTTATTTTTCCTTTCGCCTTCACTTCTGTGCCAAAACAGAAATGCACGTTCTTTGTCTGAGGTTGCTGTTGACAGATCATTGCTGCTTCTGTTCCTCATGCATTTTCTACCATGATATGTTTCTGTTTTGAGTGCAAATTGTATTAAGATGTAGTAGCATGTGCTTTATGCTCTGGTACTTTTGTCTGCGTGCAACACATCTATCCTCATCAGTGCCTCAAAAATTATTGGTCTGCTCTGCTTAACATGATCCTTTTTCCAATGTAGGAAGCAAGGAGAGTGCTGCAGGGCAGGTATAAGTTGGGGTGAAAAGCACAAAGGAGCTTCTTCTATCAGTTTGCAAGCTCAGTCTCAGCTGGGAGTAGAGTTCAAGGTTAGCTATGGAGGATTTGGAGGATGCCCTGTATTATATTTCAGATCTCTACCTCATAACAGCTTTCTTTTTCTTGTATTAAGGTGTCAGAGTATTGTTAACTTAAGGACTGATTTATTTTTTTTTTTATGTTATATCAGCTTGGATGGAGGGGCAGTGAGCTTGTCACCTCTAATCAGAATGAGACGTAGTTAAAGTATGGATGGGAAACGTTCAATCAAAAAGCAAATATTGCAGAAAGTCATGCTAGTGATTCTTTGTGCTAAATCTGGACTAAGTAACAATGTGCAGGACCAGAACTTCATTTCACAGCCAGTTCCATGATTTCAAGATGTGTTTTTGTTCTCAGTTGGAACTTCCCCCAAAACAATTACAAAATGATTTGGTGTCATTTCACTTTGATATAAGAATTTTTTGACTTTTTAAAAATTTGTGACAATATAAAATAAATTTCTAAATGAAAAATCAAATCTATTCTCCAAATGTGAAAATGGACATTTGCGACACTATCAGAATGTTTTCTTATGCAATTTTTGTAAATGAAATTTCATCAGAATTGACACATTCTCCCAGAAGTTGTGTGGTTTCATTTGTTGTTGTTTTTGTTTTTAAATGAAATTGCATTTTTCTTATGGAAAAATCCCCATCAGAACACTTTTTAGTCCTGTCATGGTGCTAGCTGGTGCTGTACTAGAGGAGGTACTATTCTTGTAAGAAAACCTAAGATCTTGAGCACTAACAGTCTTCTGGCACTTTACAAAAAAGCCATCGATGAGCCAAGAGAATTTGCACGCGTTGCATCTTTCCTTAAAGTTGGCAAATAAATAATAAATAATATGTGTAATTTTAACACTGCTGGAGATGAGCAGCTGCGAGGCCTAGAGTCTCTAGTCTGTCCTGGGGCCCTCAGTGATTATTTGGAGTGGAGAGTTACCGTAAGCTTCAAATGGGGGATGCGTGGAGGAAGAGCTCCGAATTTATTTACTGGGGTACATCAGACTTCATTGTCATTTGATGCAGAATTGATTAGCTGGTATGAGTTTGTTTATTGGTGGGGGACTGACCAATATAAAATTAACTAACATGGCACACATTAAATGGATTAAAAACACTTACTGATAGGTCTCAAAATGTAAATGTATGTGGGGAATCATCACTAAATAGGTCTATTCCAGGGGGTTCACTCAGGGATCGGTTCTTAGCCCTATGCTATTTAACATCTTTATAAGCAACCTGGAGGAAAAACAGCGAAATCCTCTTTGATAAAGTTTGCAGATGACACTAAAATTGAGGGGAGTGAGAAATCATAAAGAGGACAAGTCACCAGTTCTGAGCAATCTAAATAGCTTGGTAAACTGGGCACAAACAAACAATATGTGTTTTAGTAAGCCAAATATAAATCTATGCATGTTGTTAAAAAAAAAAAAAAAGAATAGAAGACACACTTATAGCACGGGGGACTCTATCTTTGGAACTGGTGACTAGGGGTTGTGGTAGAGAATGAGCTGAACATGAGCTCCCAGTGTGATGCTGGGACCAGAAGAGCTAATGTACTCCTGGGATCCAAATAGATGCAGACAGGCTATTTTACTACTCTTTTTTGGCACCCGTGTAACAGTTGCCAGAATACTGTGTCCCATTCTGGTAGCCACAATTTAAGAATGATTTTGAAAATTGAAGGAGGTTCAGAGAAGAGCCAGGAGAATGATTAAAGGACCAGAAAACTTGCATTATGGTAATCGACTCAAGGAGCTCATTCTATCTGGCTTTCCAAAGATAAGTTTAAGGGGTGACTTAATTACAATTTATAAGCACCTACACGGGGAACAAATAATTGATAATGGGCTCTTCAGAGCAGAGAAAGGTATAACACAATCCCATGTCTGGAAATTGAAGGTAGACAAAACAAACTGGAAATAAAGAGTAAATTTTAAGTAGTGAGAGTAATTAAGAACTGGACAGCTTGCCAAGGGTTGTGATGGATTCTTCCTCACTCACAATTTTTAAACCAAGTTTGGATGATGTTCTACAAGATTGGCTCCAAGAAGTAACTTCTGTGGCCTGTGTTACAGAGAAAGTTAGACTAGATCAGTAGTTTTCAAACTTTTTTTTCTCGAAACCCAATTGAAAAGAGATCATTTATGCCCGTGACCCAACAATTACATCTTTGAGTAATGCATTCGGTGGCAGCATCAGGGGATACCACAACTCAGTACCTGAGGGTCTGCTACCTAGTATTGGGTCCCAACCTGTAATTTGAAAACTACTGGACTAGATGATCACAGTAGTTGCCGGTCTTAGAATTTGTGTCTGTGGGAATGTATATATTTAAATAAGTGTGACTGCATGGGTATGCTTCCGCTGGGCTGACAGGCTTGGAGCTTGGGTGTGGGCCAGGAGAATTTGACACAGAGGTCTCCTGCTGAGACACATTGGATATGACTACACTCCAATTAAACACCTGTTGCTGGCCCATGTCAGCTGATGCAGGCTCACAAGGCTCAGACTGTAGGCCACCCAGGCTTGGACTGGAATCCTGGCTCTGAGATTCTTGCCCTTTGGGGGGAAAGCGGGGAGTCCCAGAGCCTGGGCTCCAGCCTGAGTCTGGACACCTACACTGCAGTTTTATAGACTCTCAGCCTGAGTCCTGGTCTATATTGCTGTGCAATTTCAGTGGCAATTGGAGGAAGATATACGAAGTACTTAAAATACCTTGTGTATCCTCCAATTACCTATCTTCTACTTACTGCACTGTCTTCAGTATCCTGAGCTGGAGGGAATCTCTTTCCCTCCAACTCATGGATGCTTCTTCTGTAGGGCTGATCTTCCATCGTCAGCTTCCTGATCGGCTGAGCTGGTCTTCACAGACCCGATCAATCAATCAGGGAGATCGATCTGATGGTGGTGAATTGGTTGCTGTCTGTGAAGATAAGCCAAAAATCAGATGACATGGGCCAGCGGCGGATATTTAATTGCAGTGGAGACACAACCAGTGTGAGTTTCTTTCTTGGCCTCAGTCACATGCATTGGCTCAGAAGTCTGAAGCTAATAACCTCATTACATGAGAAGGGTCAGTACTTGCTGATGCACTTCTGTTTGTGTCTGTACATCCTCCATCTGTCTATTTCAGGGGTCAGCAACCTTTGCTGCCCCGTGCCAGCCCCACCCACCGCATCCTCAGCAGGTGTCAGAGGTGGGGCCAAAAGGGGCAGGGCCAGGAACTCCTCCTCCCTGCTGGCCCCGCCCCCATGTGCAGGGCTCCTGTTCCCTGCTGGCCGCACTCCCCAGTGCGGGGGAGGGAGGGGAGCAGGGGACAGAAGCTGTGGCACATGGCTCTTGTGGCTCTGGAGGCGGGGCCAGCGGGGGAGCCTGAGTGATTTTGCGTGCCACTCAAGACTGGCCCGCTTGCCAAGTTTGGCATGCATGCCAGGGGTTGCCGACCCATGGTCTATTTCCATCAATATACCCCATAAATACAAGGGGGTACACCAAATGATTCAATGGAGATGGAACTGATCTAGTTAGAAAGGATTTTGTCTTCTATTTTAATTATTCATCTGTGTGGGTGTGCAGGGAGGGGATGTGGATGTGTACTGTTAAATTTAAATAGAGGTAGAACTTCATTATTATGGCTGATAACTATGCAGACCAACTTGTAGGTAGCAAATGATTGGTCCTGAATGTTTAGTGGATAGAAGGGCTTAAAAATAATCTTCATGAAAAGCTGAAGTCTTAAGAAAATCACTGTTTCCCATTTGAGAACTGACTAACTGGGTTTAATTTCCATGGCACATTAGTTTGCATCAATCATTTGGATGTCCAACATTCTAACCTACAGTAAAGCTTCACATTGCTGAATAATATGAAGAAGAAACAGTTTTCCCATGAAACATCTGCCAAGACTAGATTTAAAACCTAAAACCAGAGCCAGTTATTCAATATCAGCCTCAATATACTGTCTGTAAATAGAAAGTGTGAGGGAACATTTTCACTTCATTAATATTAATCCTAAAATATTTAAATCAGTCATAACTATTTAATAGAAATTCCTCTGTTACTTTTAGAGAAAAGTTAATGTTGATAATGGATGAGCAAAATTGATTGTTTCAAGCAGCATCCAAAAGTTAGGAGATAAGACAAAGTCTGAAACATACAAAGGAGTCTTGTGGCACTTTTAAAGACTAACTAATTTATTTATCATATGAGCTTTCGAGGGAGCATCTGACAAGTGGGATTTTCTCCCACAAAACCTCATGCAATAAAAAAAATTGTTAGTCTTTAAAAGTGGTACAAGACTCCTTGTTTGTTTTGTTAACTAGACTAACACAACTACCCCTCTAGAACTTGTCTGCAAGATAGTTAGAAGTGCCTCTTCTGTGGTATCTGTGGTGCTCTTTCCACCCCAAAACAATCTAGATTGCTTCAAAATAGGATGCATATTAAGCTAGTTGCTGAACAAAATATGCCTCTGTGGAGAGGAAGGGAACTGCTTTATGCAGCTTCTAATATAAACCTAATTTAGATTTTCAATAAAAGAAGGTGTCATTATATCACCTTACTTCAGTGCTTTTTGTCATTCTATTATATTTAAGAAATACTTTCATAGGGGAGTAGATATACACTTACAATCTCTCTGCATTTATTTTCTTTTAGGAATACATATAATAAAACTCCAAGTTAATAGAATGAAAATAATTTCTACAATAACAGTTCCAGCAAATCTTAGAATTGCCAGGGTGAAGGTGGCTAGACAGAGTAAGGCAATTATGTCTATTATTAGCAGCACATTGGAAGGATTGATGTACAATGGGCTGCACGTAAGCAGAAGCCTTCAGACGTGAACTAAATTCTAATAGTGAAAATCTCATAGATTATAGCTCCCTTCATTAACATTTTCACACATCGCTGACTAACAAATGAGGAAAAGGGCCTTCTGTACCAGTGGATTTATAATGCTCTGAATGCACTCTATACCTCTGTGTATGTGGTGAAGCTTAATCTTCCCTTAACCTATGACTGATGATAGATTAACTCTTTCTGCACCAAATGTTTTTTCATTCAGAGTAGAGAATACTGTTTAGAAAAGAGCATTATTTCTTCTTTAAAGACATTAAAAGCAGAGGAAGAAAATGTGCTTTGTCACGGCACTAGCTTCTCCTGGCAGAAGTCTCTCTTGGATTTACGTTATTGATATTTGCCAACTGGTATTAGCGGCTCAAAGAGTCAAAGTCTGATCATTGAAGAATTACTTGTGACTTCAGTGTTAAAAACCAAGAATTGCTGGTAGCCAAAGTGGAAATTTTCTCTCTGATACCTTATTTAGCAGTGATTTGGATGTAGACACTGATTGACATGGGCTCCTCTTGGGGCTATGGTTGTTTCCAAAGATTTATTATGTCAAATCTGACATAACTTTCTGGAGATGTTTGAAGAGAATCTTGCTAATAGAGCACATTTGTTATTAGAGATGAGGCTTTTGAAATAGCTGTAAGCCAAAATTCTCAAACCTGGGTGCCTAAAGTTTGGCATCTAAAACCATACTGAGGAATGCAAATAAGCCGCTGATTTTCTGAGTACTACTGATTGCCCTGGGGACTGTGGGAGGTCATTAGCTCTGTCCCCTTGTTTAGATGCCTGTGACTGAGGTGTCAGACACTTAGGCCCCCAAGTTAGAAAGTTTTGGTTTTTGAATGGCATTCCAGTGGAATATGATCAAATATATGGTTCGAGAGTGGAGCTAGAAAGAGTTTATGTGATGCTTTTGTTCTGTGGGGAGAGATTATGGAGCTACATGGCTTTCTCTTTGGGAGGTGAGAGCCAGTGCATGTAGCTCTAGAGTCTCCAGATTTAAGGGGTCTGAAGGAGGCTGTATAGTGGAGAGGGTGGGGGAATTCCTTTTTTGTTATAAAAATGTGTGTGCAGTCACTGGGAAAGGTATAGCACCCAAAACGTACTTGCATGTTAGATGTGCCTCAGTGCCCTCCTAGACTTCAAAATACAGAAGTGCAGCCTATGGTAATTATAGGTCCCAGGATGCAATGCTCTATCTAAAAATGTACCCCCATGAAATGCAAGTATCCAGCAAATTACATGGAGCCCCTTCTCTGGGCAGTGTGCGCGCTTGTGTGTTAGCCCAGGAATTGGGGGTAAAAACAGGGCATCAGGAAGACTTATGAGAAGTTTTATGTGTTATCTGACGGAACAGATCCAGTCACAGAACACTTTTGCAGAATGTACCATTCATTTATATCTTAGTGACACTATGGAGGGAATATTTGAGGTTTTATGATAAGCACAGGAGGAATGGGAGGGGCATTTGAGACAGAGCCTGGCGGATACATGATGCATCAACAACAGTGTCAGCTTGTGTCTGCTGGGATGTCACTTTTGGGCTGGCTGATTTGTACACACTCATGAGTGGAACAATGGGGACAAGAGTGATTTTAAAAATCAATCCCCTGTAGTTTCCTGTAACTGATGCATGAGTCTTAGACCTCATTGAGCCAGAGCAGGTTTTCATTGAAACAGAGTCCCACGGGAGGTGATCAAGGTGCTGTCACTGTAGAGATCCAAGAGCAAGGTGCAGACAGGTGATGGTAATGTTTCGTGAAAGGCAAGGCTCAGACTGCCAGTTCCAAGTGCTGTGCTCTGAGCCTGCTGTCTAATCTGAGGGAGCTGACTTTGCATGTAAGGTCCAGTGCGTGGACTGAATGAAAGATGAGTTGCCTGTGTCATTTATCAGTCATCAGAAGGCAAGATTCAGTGTTTCAGCCACTTACAACACAGCGCAGTAAAACCTCCCTGTCCACAGAGCTCCACGAACCTCTTCTAGAACTCCCCAGGTTCAGTTAGATCAGAGGGTACTGCATGTCCAGTCATGTCACTTGTCTGCCATACAGGTCCCTCCCTCAATCAGTCTTCCTCACTAATAAGGGCCCAGTCCCTCCATTTATCCAACACGCTCAATGGATGAAATCATGGAAGAGCCTGAGCAAAATTATACAACTCCAGGCCACCAGGGAACCAAATTACAGCTCCGTGCAGTAGCTGCTCATATACACTGAGTCAAACTCATGGTGTTGGAGTGTAACTTACAGTAAATGGGTTCTGGGATTATCCATCACCTCAGTACAACTTTAATATTTTCCCCGTGGCCAGAGCATCTTATTTCATTGTGAGCTCCCCAACTAGGATCAGTATTCCTTAAAAACAAAAACTAGGCATTCATGGGACAATATACAGCCCTTCCTTGCTTTTTAATGTGCGTCTGTGTGTAATGTGCTGCACGTTGAATGGCCTTGGCATTGAAATGCTTTGAAAAGCTGGTGCTCACAGTCTATATAGTATCCATCTAGTGTTAAAAGTGCATCAAATGTGCCAGTTTATTACACGTAGTTAATTCCCTTTGAACTGATCTTTTCAGTGCTGCATGCTGCAAACAAACAATTGGACTTCTATACAATAAACCCCCAAGTATTTGGATTTGGAGATACAGATGGAAATTCATTTAACGAACTACACAGCACGCAGAATAGAGTCTAAACTCTGTGTGATTACCCTGGAGAGACCCAGAAGAGACACAACAGCCCTTTGCAGTCTTCTATGTGAGAGACTAAGTCTTGCTGGAACCTATTGCTGGGCAATGGGAAGGAAAGAGTTTTGAAATAAAAGTTTATTTCATGTAAATAATAATACCAAGCCTTTTTTGCACATATATCCTACAAATGAGGCTGTGTGTGCATGTTACCTCGAGGGGTTCAAGCCTGCAGTGTGCTAAATGTGCTCAACTCTCATTAAAGGCAGGATCAGGCCCCAAATACGAAGGAAATACTTTTCTGTGGATGGTACCACAGGGATGTTTGTCTTACAACACAATGTAGTTTATTTGTATTTGTAGTTTATTTGTGTTTATATGTAGTTTATTTAAGCAGAAGGAATTCTGAATTCTGGAATAAGGAGAAAAAACACAAGTTTTCCAAGTGGTTCTTAATTAAAATCTTTATTGATGATAAAGTGGTTTTTTCAATAAAGAGTATGAATACAGTGCAAATAAAAATTCCCCTAAATTAGAAATCCTCAAAGGTTTTGCTAAATATGTAGATGTTCCAGTTTTTAGTTATACCTCCCTGGCTCTACTCAGCCCCTTTATGGATTTTCTATACCCTGGTGGTTAACCTACAGTTCTCTTGGTACACGGAAAGTTCTCTAGTTAGATTAATATATATTGGAAAGAATGTGAACTCTAAAAAATGGTTTCAGAACGTTTGCTGCTTTAACTATGCGGAAATCCACACAAATGAGGCATGCCATCTGAAATGAATGGGGCCTGTAATATAAATTCTCTCCCTATGTCTCTGTATTGAGGAGTCAGCTTTTGCTCTTCGGCCAATTTACATTTAAACATCGGAACTTATTTCACCCTCCCCCAAAAAATTTTTTTCGAACTCCAAAATGTGATGATTAATAATGTTCTCAAAACAGATGTTTCTGCAGACTAATTCTCCCTTTTCCTTCATATCAGACTGTTTTGTATTTTGAATATGGATTACGAAAATGATTAGGGGGCTGGGGCATATGATTTACAAGGAGAGACTGAAGGAACTAGGCTTATTTGGTCTACAGAAGAGAAGATTGAGGGGGGATTTGATAGCAACCTTCAACTACTTGAAGGGGTGCTCCAAAGAGGAGGGAGCTAGGCTATTCTCGGTGGTAACAGAGGACAGAACATGGAGCAATGGTTTCAAGTTACAGCTGGGGAGATCGAGGTTGGATATTAGGAAAAACTTTCTCACTGGGGCTATGTCTACACTTGTTAATTTAAGTCGACTTTAACTAAGTCAACTTAGTGCGTGTACACTTAAAATTATAGTCGACTTAAAGGGGAACTTAGAAAGTCGACCTAGACCGTCCACACTGGCCGCCTAGGCCGACTTCTAGGGGCTTAGGAGGACCTAGGGGAGGTCCACGGGGGAAAGGGGGGTACCCCTTGCCCAATGCCAGGGGGCTCAGCCTTTGCTCCATTGTATATAGGTACAATGGGGCAAAGGGGGTCAGGGACCCTGACAGGGCATAGGGGTACCCTGACTGTGCCCCCCTCCGGCAGGGAGGGCATTGGTGTAGCCCTGGGGTAGCCCTAAGTCGACTTAGGGCTACCTCACGTCTACACTGGCTTAAGTCGACTCTAGGGAGTCGACTTAAGCCTTAGGTCGAATTTAAAGGAGGTGTTATAAAGTTGACTTAATTTTAATTAAGTCAACTTTATTTTCCTTAAGTCGACTTAAGCAAGCTGCTCAAGTCGACTTAAGAAAACTGTAGTGTAGACGCAGGGTAAATTAAGTCGACTTAAGCAAGCTTAAGTCGACTTAATTTACAAGTGTGGATGCAGCCTAGGAGGGTGGTGAAGCATTGGAATGGGTTACCCAGGGAGGTGGTGGAATCTCCGTCTTTGGAGATATTTAAGGTCCGGTTAGACAAAACCCTGGCTCGGATGATTTAGTGGAAGTGGTCCTGCTTTTAGCAAGGGGTTGGACTAGATGACCTCATGAGGTCCCTTCTAGCCCTATGATTCTATGATTCTAATACAAATTAAACCAAAACAGCCTCTGCTTTGTGCAGAATTGGAAGCACAGTTGATTACAGGATAGATGACAAAATTTCAGCATCCAGTGGTTAGTGCTCACAAATCCCAGCTAAATTCTGTTGCTCAGGAAAACACAGATTCAAAAGTAAGTTACTGATAGAACAGACCCCTTTGAAAATATGGTTCATAATCCCTTAAGGCCTAGCGCCCTTCAATGCCAGCCCAAAATGTTGAATGTGAATCAATTCAGAGTCCTGGGGGGATGTAAAGAGGGGGCTGCATTTCTGAGTCTGTTTCACAAGCTTTGTTCTTTTGACTTTGTTGGATAATGGCAATAGACAAGTGGATGGATACCTGCCTCCAGGGCACTGGCCCCTCTGATGCTCCCAGAATAGCTTGGGAGGTTTTTATGATGTGGTGGTGGGACGCTTTGAAAAATAAAGCAGCCAACATACAGAAAACATTCAGATTTCTATTATGTGAACACAGTGTCACAGAAAGTCAAAAAGATGGAGGGGTCTCAAAACACTTTCAGACTGCAGCATGCAGAGGCTCCGAATGACACCTCCACTTGGGCAGGGAGCTGAGCTCCTCGAGGATCTACTTCCTTTATGACTGGCTGCCCACGACTGAACTCTCCAATGTGGACATTCTCTCTTTCAGTGTCCCAATGTGACCATTTTGCATCTGCCACCTGCAGGCTGCACATTCTTCTTTATCAGGTGAATGCTTTTAGCCTGGCTCATGTGTCCCCATGACCTCTTTGGTTTTATTCAGAGAGAGATGGAACCTTGCAATAGCCCAGTTTCTATAACTCTTTGTTTGAGTTTATGGATTGATTGGTAACCTTTGGGCCAGTATTCACAAACAAATGTCTGTGACTGCCACTTAATTTACATACAATATCCAGTCTCATTCACTACAGACTGTACTCTGTGCACAAGACATCGTTGTACTCTGTGTAAGTATAGCAGTAATACAAATGAATGAATGTCCACATCTGCAATATTTCCCTACGCATAATATTAAACATAAGAGAATATTGCATCTGCCTCTTGGAACAGCGATTGCAGATAAGGGTGGGGAGAAGGAATCTGTTCCTTGGACTGCACAAGGTATTGCATTGCGTCACCACTCCAGTACATTATTCAGCATCATTAAAACAGCGCTTCTTCTGCATTTGGCCCTGAGAGAAACAAGCTGAGTTTGCTGCAGCCTGTAGGAAAACTGCCTCAACAAAGTTGTATCTTTCAGCCTTGAATCTTCTGTTCTTATCAGCAATAGATACTGTTGCCACTGCAACATTAATTTGGTGATGGGACAGGGTGCAGAGTGGAGGCTGAATCAAAGAATATAGCAGGAATGCTGCTGCAAAGCCTGGTGTTTTTGCTTGAGTGTTTGGACTATTAGGCCTGGTCTATACTTAAAACTTAGATCAACATAGCTATGGTGGTGAGGGGTGTGAAAAATGCAAACCCTTGAATAAGGTAGCTATGCCAACCTACCCCTCTAGATAGAGGCAGCTAGGATAACAGAAGACAGTTTCGATCAGCCTCGCTACAATCACTTGGGGAAGTGGTTTTCCTACTCCAATGGGAAAAACTCTTTCAGCACTGTATGCGGTCTCTATACTATAGGGTTATGGTGGCATAACTATGGCACCTAGAAATAATGTCGTCCTTTTTTATTTAATAAGGAAGACCCCAAACTGGTTCATGGAAAAATGCAGAATGCCTGTGCATTCCCATCCCTTCAAGCTGGAGTGTGTTGTGTGGATATGAAGCTATCATGTACTACTCTTGGTGCTGCTACTGAGGACTTTTCAGACGCATCTGACCAAAAAAAAAAAAAAAGACGCCTTGTTTTGTTTTGCATCAATTCCACTGTATCAGTCCCCTCAATCTTGATACTGGGCTGACAGAGGTGGCTGAGTCATGCCCCTGATGAAGCAGCAAATATAGATGTGGCCAAGTGAAAAGTTAATTGATTTTAATAGTAGAACAATCTGATGTGGGGGGTAACAGAAGCTCCTCAAGTCTGCCAGGGCAGCCCCATCAGCACTGCCTGTTTCAGAAGATTGCAAATCCTTGTAGGGCTTTAGTGGGCTTTCCCTGGACTTGAAGTGATAGCAGAGTAGACAGACTTGCCCAGTTGTAGTACATATGAGTCTTAAGCTTTAAATAGAAGCTATTCACATAGATCTCTCAAAAGGACAGTTTCAAACAGGGCTAAGGGGAGAAAAAATATGCAGCTGAAATGGAATGCCATAGGAGATAAGTATCGCAACCTGTTCCATATTTATTATGGGCAACAATTTGACTAACAGAGAATTTAGATTAATAACATTCAGCCTGGAGAAGTAATTTCCTTGGAGAAAGCGATTTACATGCACTCTGCCAAAAAGAGCCGTCACCGCTCTCTTGTCGTGTCAGCTCAAATAATGAAGTTGAAAATAACATGGAAGGTTAATAGGTCCTACTTATCTCCTTAGAGCCGAAAAGGGAGATTTACAGTGTGGAGTCTGTTTTGCATATTTCTGTTGGAAATTGAAAGGTTTTTTCACAGACAAGATTTATGAGACCTAGTAGTTAAGGGTATCTGCTCTGTTACTGCTCAGAAGTGAGACGGTAAAACTACTTCATTTGGGTAGATATTTTCATGGTTAGAAGGGAGCCCGGTTTCCCTGGGTCACTACCCTGGGACTTTATTTAGATGCTGATGCTGTCATTCGAGTGATATTTATTTTTAATGGGTGATAATGACTTTAGTTTTGGAAATTCACAATTTATATTTAAGTCACAGAGTGGTTAAATTCCAAAGGGTGGTTAAAATAGTTTACAGAATTACATTCTCACCCTGCATCTATTTGTTGCATATTGATGTCATGTACAGACAACTAACCATGCTATCATCTTGGATGAACACATATGTTTGAGAATCCGTATGGAGTTCAGTAGCATAGTGGTTTTCTTCTTTGTCTCCTGATCATCTCCTGACAACTCTCATGGGGTGCTCACAGTTGGAGAAACCAGTATTAGTTGGATAGAGACTCTTAAGTTCCTTGACTTCTGTTTCTGCTGGAGGTAAGTGAATGTGTATGTGTATGTATTAGATATGATGTATGCTTATACTTTCCCTTATATGCAAATTCATTGTGTTTGTGTCTGTACTCTACATGTGTCTGAAATACATAATTGTCTACATTTAGTCCATTATTGTTAGTTTCATGCTATTTATACAAGGAGATAAACCATTTTAGTAACTTTCATTTCCTACCTATACAGAGCAAGTTTTTTCAACAGTGAGCTCTTTGAACTCTCAAATGTGACACTTCAACAAACAAACAAACAAACAAACAAACAAGCAAACCAAAACCTGTCAAAAGTGGCCCCTTGCCTAGGATTTG
The DNA here is from genome assembly GCA_007922175.1 of Pelusios castaneus. Classification (NCBI taxonomy): domain Eukaryota; kingdom Metazoa; phylum Chordata; order Testudines; family Pelomedusidae; genus Pelusios; species Pelusios castaneus. The sequence goes on along the minus strand of ML685899.1, from coordinate 2,792,530 downwards.
CCATTTACTTTGATCACACATCCTGATCCCGATCCCACTGAAGTAGACAGGAGATTCATAGGTCAGGTTTTTGGCGGGGCAGATATGTGCAGAACCGTAAAGATGAGAAGAGGCTTATTACAGTGGAGAAGGGTGAGCCAATGAACTCAGAGGAAAGGGAGTGACATGATCAGTTCAACGAGCGATGAATGTTTGCATGGCTGTGTCTTAGTTGGGCTGAAGGGGGCAGTGTGGGTGTTGGGAGGCGGTAGCTGCTATCGTCAAGATGGAGGATGATCTAAGTGTGGATAAGCATGTTTGGGCATAGAGGAAAGGAAGAATTATTGATTTATTATGGAGAAGGTTGTGTTGGATATAAGAGGAGTCGTCCTCATCTAAGATGGCCCCAGATTATGGTTGATCAGTAGATTTCTTAATAATGCAGGAGCCCAGGAGCTTGGTTTTAGCTATGGTAGATTTGAGTTGATGATGACTGCGTACAAAGAGAGACTTTGGAGAATCCCGCTGTGATGGAAGAGTGGAGAGAAATAGCTTTGTGAGTCAGCAGCAGAGATAATAGCTGAATCCATGCAAGGCGGTGAGATTCAGAGAGAGATTGCAGAGACGGAGGAGGAGGAGGAGGAGGAGGAGGGAGCCACAGACAGAGTTGTGAGTGGAGAAAGAGTTCCTAACAGGAGATATGGGAGGAGCAGTGTGGGAGGATTGTCAAGTAGAGAGAGGATCCTTGGAAGCTGGTAGAGGAGGAAGAGATCAAAAGCATGAAATGCTATGATGATTAGAGGAGGATGGACTCTAGGCCCAAAGGCTTCAGCGGGCAGAGGCCATTCAAACTGTCACTTCATTGCGTCTTGTCTGTCTTATTTCTCTAACATGGCTCTGGCATTGGATTCCTTTTACTATCTGAGGAGGTGCAGGACTGCAGTTCTTCTAGTCTTAGACTTTATGGATGTTTTCCCTGACCTCCATAAAGAGGAGTTAGGTTATGTTTCTGCATAGCTCTGGATTTATGTTTTTGGTAAGCCTGAGAAAGGCAGCAATATCTGTATCCTAGTCTCTAGAAGTAGTGGTTTGTTGGTCTTTCCCTGGACTTTGGTACATTAGATAAAGGACTTTATATTAAATATGGAGCTCTAGATCTGTTGTGATGATCACACATTTCCACACCTTTAAGAGTGTATTTATATCGTCCCATAAGAGCATGATGTTCTTGCATGGAAAAATGCCTGGTGGTGATAACTCATGTTACTTTCCTTCCAACTAAGAGCTACATACGATATTGATGTGTCACCCAGAACCTGTTCACTCATTAAAAACAGTAATGACCTTGTGGTAACCAATGAGGATGCTGCTGCCTTATCTCAGGGTGATGCTGAAAATAACTTGATCTTTCTCTGTAATTACACCATTTATTAAACTACGTTTTGCTCAGACAATGGATGATAACAGTACGCACATGAAGCAGCAATTCTTAGACATTAAAGCCGTCATTTTAAATTATTATTATTATTATTATTATTTATTAAATTCCCAAAGGACTTGGTGCGTGACATGGACTATTCCGGACATCATTTTATTTTATAAAGCTAAGCTTCTTATAAATTATAAGAATACAAAAGTTCCAAAGGGTTAGCCGTGTTAGTCTAGGTCAGCCAAACAAACAAGGAGTTGTGTGGCACTTTTCAAGACTAACAAATTTATTTATCACATGAGCTTTCGTGGGAGAAAATCCCACTTTGTCAGATGCTTTCTGATGAAGTGGGATTTTCTCCCACGAAAGCTCATGCGATAAATAAATGTGTTAGTCTTTAAAAGTGCCACAGGACTCCTTGTTTGTTAAGAACACAAAAGGTGCTCAAATCTTTCCCCTCCCCTCTTCCCCCCACTGCTTTCCCTTAACTTAAAGGGGGAAAAAATTAAATTGTAAGTTAGGGATTCTGGTAATTGGGAGCATAGAATACATTAATTTGCAACGGAATTGTACAACAAAATGACATTCTGTTCTAGTTAATGACAAAAAATGGATTAGTCAGGAAAAAAAAACAGACATTTGCTCCAGGATTTAGCCCCAGTCTGCCAGTCCTGGCAGCTTCTAAAACCAATCTATGTAAATGTCTGGATGGGGGCAGGACAGGTTAATGTTGGAACTTTAATCCTTATGATTCTTCTACTGGTACTTATGCCAAAATATATCCTATGCTTCTAATAATATGTTTTGTATTTCTATAAAATGCGAAGTTGTTGTTACTGCATAGGTGCGCATGGCAAAGAGATAGGACAAAGAAATAAGTCCCTCCTAAGAGGAACTAACAATCTAACTTAGATTTAGGACAAAATAAACCTGTGGTGGAGTTAAGGGTTGGGAAGTTCAGGGGTTACAGTGAATATACAATGCTAAACAATGGCATTAGTGCAGCTCAATAATTTCTCTTTTCGTGTCAACAAGTGAATTTTATTTCTTGCTGTGAAGGATTTTGGGGAGGGGAATATCTGTAGAGAAAGGAGAAATGAAGAGAGAAAAGGGAATCAGAGGGGTTGAAAGGAGGATGAAGGTTGTAATATTGGTGGTGGAGAGGAGAAGGGAAATGTTTGATTTGGAGATGGGACTAAAGGAGATGTGGGGAAGGGAGTAGAGATGATTCCAGGGAAGGAGGTTCTTGGATGCCAGGTTGGTGAGCATGGTGTGAGTACATGGATGATTCAGTATCAGACGCCTACCTACCTGGTGGTGATTTTGTCTTTAAAGAATCAAGCTGGGCCTAGGAGGAGGAGATGAAATTGGAAGGCAAGTTTCACAAGTCTATATCTTTCCAATTCAATCTTTCAAAGGGGGACCAACTTGTGCTCTGCACATTTCCACAGTCAGCTAATCCCTACAAGTGGGAGGTGTACTGTGTCTGTCACGTCATTTACTGCATGTGGGAATGATGCTGTCAGTGCCCATTTTATCCCAGGGATGGAAGGAGTGTGTCCATACCACGAATGCACATTAAAGGCAGGAGCTGTCTGAAGGACACAGCAGTGCTCTCATGAAAAGCTAGAGAGTGGAAAGTATTCCAGCACCCATGAAGATATGCACTCTTCTTTTTGTTCTTCAGTGCAGTCCTTTGGTAATTAATTCCATGCTACACCTGTAAAGGATTCAGCTCCTGACTTCCCATCACTCGGTGATCAACAGAGGGGACAATAGGTAGCCTTGGACAATCCCTATAGATTTTCCTGTTTATGTGACATCCTGTTTCTTTGAATGGAAAGAGCCTTTATTCTGCATTGAAGCACACTTGACATAACCTTCACCTACCAGTAAATGCAGAAAGGTTTCAAATGTCATTTTGAGAGATGGCGTTTAATTTGTATTTACAGTTATTGGAATGAGGTCCCACTGAAATGTTAGACAGACCTTTGCCCCTTTATTACATTTATTACAGGTGAGTGCTGTCCTGTGTTACTCATTTCTGAAACCAGAGGCTTTTCTTCTCCTCCATGGCAACCTGCCATTTTGTGCACTTCATTGGATATGTGCCAGGAGTTCAAAAGACTTAGAATTGCCTCAGTCACCTCCATTCTTTTTTAAAAAAATCTTTATTAGTTTCCTCAAAATCTAGAGTAGCTGGAATATGTAACAATAAACGCTTGCAGTACCTGAGAACACAGACGCTGAAAGAGACCCAAACCAAAGATATGAGAGTGTCACCACTCTTTACTGTGCCTGCTGCTCTGTTACTTGATAGATTTAATGCAGATTCTGGATGTGCTCAAACATATATCTGCACCAAAAACCAGTTTAACTCCTGTCTATGCAATAAATACTTTCCTGGCTGATTTATACCTGACTCTTCAGAAAATTCTCTGGCACTCTGCTGGCAGAACTGAATCATACCCAACTTTTAAAAAATAATCATTCCATCTTGATCATTTACATTTCATAATACATCAGAGCCCACTTAAAAGAATAACTCAAAAAGGGAGAGAATTGCTAATAAATGTTCTGTCTAGCACAAACCGTAAAATATTCATTTAAGGCAATTTTTTCACATTACTAAGTGCAAAAGGAATTAACTTTTTGTACAGCTTAAGGTACAGTTCAATAATAACTTGAGCTATTTAATGAATAAAATATTTAACATAATCTGTGTGCATTAAATGACAGAATACAGGTTATAACAAATACAACATTGGAATTGAAGGATAAAACCAGGAGAAATAAGTGTAACTCATTCAGTGTAAATCTGAAGAGAAGAGGGTTCCATCCACTGTAAAATACGTTCTGGGAAAGAGTTTGATTTTCATTTCCAGGGCCTCCTGCCTCAGGATACTTTAGGAGGTGGGTTTTCATAATTACAAGCCCCCATTGCACTGTAGAATTAATAGTTTACCAGGCATGCTGCACTGAGGTGATGGTCAATTAAGAATAACCACTGCAGTGTGTAATTCTGAATGTGGGGCCATCAGGAACAGCTGTGTTGCTAGTTTGCCCCCTGGTCCAGTGTGCATGTGAAGATCTGGAGTGGAATGAAGTAATGTCTTCTGGGAGAGTAGGGGCTCAAAATCTTCCCCTCAGAAGAGTTCATTTCAGCTGCTGTTCATTGCCATAAAATTCACTATGGAAGGTCATTAAAATTTAATTAAAACACTTTCTATTTAGAGTTTTGTCAAATGTAAAGGATTTTGTGTGTTTCTGTTTTTACAGCATTTTACTTTCTTGATGTATCTATTTGGGCAGGAAAATTCCTAGCTCCAATACAAGGAAGAAGAAATCCAGATTTAGGTGTGCTTTATAGTGATTAGCACTGTCCAGGCTCAAGGCATCAGGATCACATTACCATTGGGATACAGCAATTAATACATAGAGGTTACTGGTAGAAATTTTCTTGACATCCTATCTGTTGTTTCTGTGGGTATTTTCTCTCCCTTTACATAGAAGGTCACGGAAAGCACACATCAGAGTATAATCTGTTTTTGTGTCATTGAATATGCTGTCAATTTCAGCTGGGCTGTTTGCTCCGGTCATGCATATGGTTAATCCTTCTAGGGTATCATGACTGCATCTAGCAAATCCTGCTGGGAAATGAAGAGGAGAGCAGCTCTGAGCTCCTCCTACATAGGCTGCTTGATTACGGTTTTCTTAAAGCCTGCTGCAGAAATGAGATGTTTCCGAGCAGCTCCTTTTCTGATGTGGAATCGGGAGCCATGAGCCATGCTACAGCTGTACTCTACAGTGCATTTGATTTATCTTCCAAACCAAGCTGAGCTTGTGACCAAATATTAGACCAAGGCTCTGGCTGGTGAAAAGTCTTGTTAATGCACTAAGCCTCACTTGGATTGATTTGAGAGTATCCTGTGCACAAAGTCTGTGTGAAAGGTGGGGATATGCTGTACCTCCTGGCCACCATCGCAGAAAAGCCCTTTCAGCTGGGCAAGCTGTACTACTGTCAGTCTCCTAGCTGTTGTAGGCATATGGTATTCAGGGAAATTTACTGCCGGTAATTCCTGAAAATAAATCTTTTAAGGCAGAGGACAGAAGAATGATGTCTATTGAGATGGGGCCAAAAAAGGATGAGTAGCTACTTCACTGATGGATTGTGTGAAATTGTGTGACCATGTAGGAGGCCAGGCATAAGGAAGCATGTACTGATGCAAAGGGCAGTGAGAGAGAATATATGCTTTTGAGGGGCTGAAATCCCCTTCAGGCAGATCTTGTTGACAGGGGGATGGGATTCTGGCCTTGGTGCCCACAGGCATCCCAGGCATGGTGTTTACTTTCCACAATTTGGAGCCAAGATCATCATTAGATGCATCTCAGGAATCAGAGGCTATGTCTACACTTGCTAAAATTAGTTTGAATTAGTTAGTTCAAACTAACTAATTCGAACTAATTTTAGTTGGTTTGAATTAGCTTAATTCAAACTAGAAAAAGTTACTTCGAACTATGCAAGTGCCATGAATGGCACTTGCTTAGTTCGAATTAGCGATCCCCATTCATTTCAATGGCCGGTTAGTTCAAACTAAGAAATTAGTTCGAATTAATATGGCCACATTGGCTAATTCGAACTAGTTAGTTCGAATTAACCCTTTAGTTCGAATACCCTATTCGAACTTATTAGTTTGAATGAAGGAAGCCCTTAATTCGAACTAACTAAAGCCTAGTGTAGCCATGGCTTTAGTTAGTTTGAATTAAGCCTCCTTAATTCGAACTAACTTGCCAGTGTAGACATAGCCAGAGATATTAGTGAACCTGGAGTGGAGTCCCATGAAGAGCCACAAAAATGAAAAGAGTGCTTTCCCTCCTGCTCCAATCTGTATCAAGGAGGAACATTTCAATCTGCTTGTCTGTAATAGAAGGGAAGAATTTCTGAATGGCTCCCAGTACCTACCTCAGCTCTGCATATGTGGAAATCTGAATTGGAAATGATCCTTGAACTAGTCTGTATAAAAGCTGAAAATAACAGTTTTGTGATTGTGGTGTGATATTATAAATAGCCTTCGAGGCCGGAGGGTGTTTTGCAGTTCACTCAGCCATGTACCTTTTGGAGACAGGCTCTCCTTTTGTGGAAATCCCAATGCCCTCAAGTCATGTGAACTCATTTTGCGCTCTACCTCCTTTAGGCTCTTTCAGTGACACAGCACAATACTGCAGAGCTGGTTCACAAACCTGGTGCTTCTGTAAACTGTGATCTGGGAACCAAATAAATCCAACTGGAGTTCTACTTTTATATAGACTATGATGCAGTTCCAAAAGGTAGAGATTTGTTTTATTGTCTGACTTCCAACATGCTGTTATATAAAAAGCAGAACTGATGAGCATGACTGTTTTATATAGAGGTGCCTATGTACAGGCGTATATACATATAACACTCACTTTCTGCATATTTAAGACTGATAATAGCCCTGTGGCACATTGGGATGTTGGTGACTGTCACTCCCTGGATGGCAGATAGGATAGTAAAAAAGCCAGACATTGTGAAGTCATCTTTGGTTCCAAATTTTTCTTTTTCTCTCCCATTTACTTTTTCTTTAAGTCACTTATTCCCACCTCCAGCACATTTTCAAAGTTGGTTCTAACTCTGTAGTCTCTGTTGAAATCCTGTAATCACACATCAATCATTTCATGTCTCCTAAATCCCTACTCTCCAAAACTGAGAGACTGGAATATTGCAACTAGACTATTCTCTTCTCTAGAAGAGTGAACCCTAGCACTGCCTTCTTGTGTTTCTGAGACACCGGTCACAATGGTGACTGAGTAAAGCAGTAAGCCATAGGCCTGCGTTCTGTAACCTTGTCTCTTCCAGGAAGGAATACACATAGCTTCGTGGTGGTTTTGCTAGAATATCTCAGCTTAATGTCTGTGTGGAGCTGTGAGGCCATTCTTCAGGGCTATAATTGTGGGAAGGCTTTTGCGAAGAGGTAGGCCTTGCAAGAGGTTCTTTCATTTAAGCCCCACTTCTTTTTCTGGGCCGGCCTGCCCCACATGGCCGACTCTCTCCCACACAGCCGGCTCCAGCTCCACCCCCTCACACAGGCAGCCTCGGCTTCCTGGCTGGGGCAGGCTCCAACTCTCCCCGCCGGCCCAGGGCTGGCTCCCTCGGGGGCGGAGCGGGTGCCACGCTCCCTTCCAGCATGGGGGACGGGGCTTTGCATTGGCCAATTGGCCCCGGGCCCCGCTCCCCCCACAGGGCAGCGCTGCAAGGCTATTTCCCCATTCTGGCACTTTGAGTGCAGAAGGTGGGGGTCTACAAACAGGGTTGGCTCAACCACATGGATGAATGAGATGGTCACCTAGGACGCCAGGCTTTGAGGGGCACCAAATTAGACAGCATTGAATTTTTTTATCTATTTGAAAAAAATATATTAATGTATTATCTCTGGTGGGTGCCAAAGATGTAGCTTGCCTAGGGTTCCCTCGGGCCGGCCCTGCCTGCAAAAGGCCTTAAAAACCACTGGTCCTAAAGCCTTGTCTTAAAACTCTCCAAGGCTACTAATTCCCTGGCCTTGGAGTGCTATTGCTGCCGTCCCCCAAATGCAAAACTTCTTTGAAAACGCACTTGGGAATCCTTCCTGCGAGGTACCTCAATCGCTTTTATTCCTCCCTCAGGAGAGCGATTGAACCCCAGCTGTGATATCAGCTGAAAAGGAAACTGATTCCCTTTGGGTAGTTGACTGTACAGTCTGAGGCACATGCACACAGAACCTGTTGAATTTTAGGGGACAGAACCAGAGCTTGTTTTAAAAGGATACATTTTCTTTAATTACGAGGAACAGCTAAGAAAGACAGAGTTGCTTCTCTGAGATTTAGCTTGGATAGTTACAGGATAGTGAGAGGGAATGCACAGTGCTTTTTTTCTTAAGAATAATAATTTTAAAAGGCACCGGTACGCCGGCAGGAGCGGTGTGAGGGGTGGTGGTGTTGGGTGTCAGGATCTTCCACCACTGCCACCCCTTGGGGCCTCTTCAAACCCCTGCTCCACCACCACCAGCCCCCAGCAGCCTTCCCAGGCTCCACCTTTCCCCCCCCTCGCCCCTTCCCCATTCCTCTCAGCCCTGGCTCATTCCCCACCCACCAGCTGGGTCCCCGACACACCCCCGGCCCCTTCCCTGCCAGCTCCCTGGCCCCTTCCCCGCTCCTCCCAGCCCTTCCCTCTGCCCCCACCCCAGCTGCCTGCTGGTTCTCTGACCGCCCCCCCCCCCCCAGGTCCCTTCCCCCCCCGCCCACGGGCTCCCCCCCCCTCTCCCCCTGCCCCCCCCACCAGCCCCCCAACCCTCCCAGCCCCCTCCCCCATTTCCTGGCTGGAGCTGCAGGGGTGGTCAGAGTTTCCCCCTGGCCAGGCTGCTCCCAGCCTGGGCCACGCATCTGAGCATGCTCAGTGTGGGAGATTTGAAAAAGCTCCAGCCTGGCCGCAGCTCCCAGATGTCCATGGGCCGGATTCTGACTGCAGCCACAGGTTGGACAAGCGTGGGAATGCACTGCTCCTGGCCCCTGCTGGACCCACTGCCCAGCTGGGGGCCAGCATCAGCAGGGGAAAGGAGACTGGCTCCTTTCCCCTGCTGACTCTGGCCCCCAGCTGGGCAGCGGGGCCAGCCAGGGAAAAATAGGTGCCGGTAGGCCGTAGCGGTGCATATCGGCAGAAAAAAAGCCCTGGGGATACATGTTCTCAGCACAGAGGAATCCAAAAACCAATAACAAACAAAAATAGATATCCTGAACACATCTAGCTTACACAGTCCCTGTTCTACTCACTCACGATCAGTTACAGATTTAATCCTTTTTTAAGAATGGATGTCACTGGATGCTGCAGGCATAGTTCCCTTCCCTCCTCCTGGTCCTTCCAGGATCTCTGCTGCCACCAAACAGCAAAGCAACAGGTGGGCTGCAACTGCAGTTCAAAAACCTGTCCTCTGTTTCTATTGGCTCTTCTGAGACTTCTCTAGGACTCACTGTCTGTGGTGTAAACCCGTTCTCCTCAAGGTTACTACACTTCCTCATGGCATTGCTCACCCTTATGTATTCCCCTATTACTTCTCCTCAGAGTCATCTCCTACTTCCACGAAGAATTTAAAACAATAATATTTTTTGGAAGTCATCTTAACCCTTCTTCAAAACATAAGCCAACTGGTCACTGTCCCAGAGAGAAGAGAGTGAAGTACTCACTCCTGCGCATCCAATACGCAGGGCTGGATCAAGGCTCCAGGGGTCCATGACTGCCCATTCATGTGGCCCCCCACACTGCAATCATGCCCTACCTGAGGGTGGGGCAGCCCGGCTTAGCCAGCGGTGTAGGGGCGGGGTCCGAGGCTGAGGAGGGTCCGGGGCCCACAGCCTGGCTGGAGCTGCAGAGGGGATTCTGGAGTCTGCGTCCCTGTTGATGCTGGTACTCGGGTGAGTTAGGGCCAGTGCTGCATGGAGTGGAGAGGTCTGGGGCTCGCAGCCTGGTGGTGCTGTAGAGGGGGTTGGGATCCGGCTCCCATGGCCTGGCCAGCTGCTGTGGGAGCCATTGGGCCAGAGTTGGTGGCGCTCCTGTCCTTTTCCCAGGCTGGCTGGTCTGGAGCAGGTGGGTAGCGGCAGTGTGCTGCTTGGCTGGGGCCAGGTTTTGGTGGGACTGGGGGGGCTCCCCTTTAGGCCGAGGCCTGGGGATGCAACCCTTAAAGCCCCTGCCTTGATCTGGCTCTGCCCATATGAAAAAATTTGCAAGCAGATGTTAATCCCTATCTGGCTTTGAAAAGTGCATACACACACTGAACATAGTCTGTCTACACTCTTCTCTTAGGATTTAGCTGTTAAGTTACCAGTTAAAGCTTTCTCCTTGAGCTTGACTCTTCCTAGTGTTTTCCCTTTTTGATCTCTCTGTCCCAGACCTTAGTTCCAGAGAGATACACAACCCTTCTCTTACATCCAAGTTGTAACTAACAAGATACATCAGCTAGAATGAGTCAGGAACAAATAGTTTCAAATAGGGTTCAGGCATCTGATATCAGGATGACTGAAGAGAGGAACCCTGCATCTCTCTATAGGGCCTGGGAATCTGCCATCCTGTTGTGATTTCATAAACGTTAAGCAAATCGGGTTCTAGGGATATTGCCCTAAAACCCTGTAGGGTCAGATCCTCAGCTGATGTAAATCAACCTACCTCCCTTGATGTGACTGGAGCCACATCGACTTATATCAGCTGAAGATCTCTCCCATAGACTTCAACAGAGACCCTTTCTGTCAGTTTTGATTTTTAAGTGTCCTATAGAATTCTGTAGAAGGAATGTGATTCTTTAGGGCTCTTCTTTATTTTCCCCATTGCTGAAATCTTCCCCATTCACTCCCACCTCTTTCCCTCTGGGAATTGGGCGCTGCACCACTCATTTTGTGATACTTTGTATGAGATGCTTTCTCCCCCAATGAACAGTTCTATATTGCATAACTATTAAGGGGTCTGTTCTCTTGTTGATCTGAGACTTATAAGTTGTATTAGCAGCACTAATGGGTGCTGAGTCTGCATACTATATCCCAGAGAGCAGAGACCTCTTAGTTAGCATTTCTGTAGAACAATTACAGAGCAAACTGGGGGGTTAAGGCAGCAAAAACCACAGAAAAGGAAAAATGAGAGATTTTCTTCCTACAGATAGAGAGAACATTAAAGACATTAGGTGATCATGCAATTTGTTCTCAGCAGGCAGCTGTGAGGAGGGGATGGTTGCTTGTTTGTCTTTACCTATAAATAGGAGTACATAATCAAAACAGCAGCAAGGATGAATTCTCAATTATAGGCAATTAATGTGGGATTTTCAGTTAATTTTCCCTAAGTTAAGTGCATTTTAGTAATTAATTAAATCCCTTTTCTCTTCTGTGTAAGTGGCCAGCACTCTACAAACTGCCCAGTGAAATTGAATGAATCCCAGGGAGAAAATGGAATCTGTTTTTTAAGTGATTTCCCAGCAACTAACATCATATCATCTCTCTTGAAGTTTGAGGATTTTTTTAAACCTTATGGAAGCCATACAATATTACCCTGAACTCATCATAAAGAATGTAGCTCTTGACTTGTTTGTGGTTGTACTGATTGGACGAAAGTCACCTGGAATTGGTCACTGCCTCCCATGCCATTTACTGTAGCCTCTTTGAGTTAAAAATGTTAACATCACTTACTGTGCCATTTTATCCAGAACAACAAGGTCTTGGTTTTGATCCAATACCATTGATTGTTGCCTTTGCAACTCAATGTAGCAAAACATGTTTGGCACTTGGATTGCCTCAACCACAAGTATCCTCTGTCCTAGAGAATTAGTAGGAAAGATATATGCATTAACCACGTAAAAGAACAAGTTCATTTTACACCATAGCTCCCACCATGACTCTGAGTAATGGTTTTTATACCAGACTGGGGGAGCAGAAAATGTAAAGGAGAAAAATGTTAAAATGGTTAAATGCCTCCAAGCTTTTCTGCAGCAGGGATTGTAATTCATAGCTTAATGTTGTTCAAGGAGGAGACTGAAACTGATTCTATTTTCAATTGTATTTCTTAATTTAAAAAATTAACAGCAGTAACAAAGACAATGGAGAGCACACACAGGAATTGCCAGATTGAATCAGACCTGAGATGCATTTAGTTCAGTGTCCTGTTTCCAACTGTAGCCAGCACCGGGTGCTTCGGAGGAAGGAATAAGAACCCTGCAGTGGGAAGATGTGAGGTAAACTGTGCCCCATACTCGGTCCCATCCTGGTGTCTAACAGTTAGAGATTGGCTTAATCCCTGTTGCATGAGTTTTAATAACTCTTCCACAGAATTGTTACAATAAATCTGGATTGTCTTGGTATCTATATGGTTGTCCAGTCCCTTCTCTGAATCTTAAATTTTTGGCTTTGAGGAATTCCTGTGGCAATAAGTTCCACAGTCTAATTATACATTGCATGGAAAAGCATTTTCTTGAATCAGTTCTGAATTTCTCACTTTTAATTTTGAGATTAACATAAGATTTTGGATGGAATGCTGAAGCCTTGCTGTTAGGGTATATCTGGTAGTAACCAGTGTATTGCGTACTAAATCGCAAAAGCCCAAGACAGATGACCCTTCTCACTGGTAAAAGGAATTAAGATTCCAGACTCCCAGGGAAATACTTTCTCTTGATGCCAAACATTTTCATTCCTGGGGAAATAGAATATAGAAACACATTTTGGTTGGGCACTACCCTCAGAGGATTTTGATGGTTCCCTACTTGCCAGATGTCCCCTCTCCTCTCTCTCTTTTTTTCTGTCATTCCTTTAATGTTTTATTTTAATGTGAACTATATCAGTATGAGGTCTTTGGATCGTTTAATCATTAAGTGAAGGCCCTATAATAGAGTAGTTGCTGTTAGTGGTGACAAGCAGCAATTTGACAATAACTGCAAAATCTCATGGTAATGTCCTTTTCTACTGAATAAACTGGAATTCTGGCCAGAGAATGTGGGACCTCAAATGACCTTGTGGTAAAATTGGAGTTACTGTGTGACATCACTGCATTGTATGACCATGGAATTGCACAGATAATGTGCTAGTATACAGATTATATGTACCTGCTAAATCTTACCATAAAGAAATCTGCAGGCGCATGTAATTTCTGTCAGTAATCTGGTATTTACCATATAAACCTTATTCTGTTTGTTTACCACAGTGAGTTCCTGTAGGCATCCCGCCGTTCGGGTGGGCGCAGAGGGCACCCCCTTCTGGTGCCTCTGGGGAATTAGCAGCGGTGGGGTGCCCTGTTTGGCCCACATTCTGTCAGCCCGTCCCTCAGGCAGGGCGGGCAGGCAGCAGTCTCTAGCCCAGGGAAGGGCGAGTCTCTATACACAGGCCTGGCCGGCCCGCAGGCAGGGCGGGGCAGGCAGCACAAAGCACAGGGTCAGTGGCCTCCGGCCCTCAGGCAGGGCAGGCAGGCCCAACAGCAAAGAGTCAGCTGCCTCCACCCTTAGGCAGGGCGAGGCACAACAGTACAGAGTAAGCTCCGGTCGGTCCGGGAAAAGGGGTGAGGGAGGGGGACGCAGGCCCACCCACTCCACTGCGTCCCAGCCCAGGGCCCTATTCAGTGGCAGAGGCGTCTGCCACTGTGGTCAGCGGGGCTCCGGCCGAAACACGCTGACCCTGCCACGCACTAGGCAGTAGCCAACTGCCCTGGGCTGCTTCCTCCCACCCTTAGGGTTTGGGGTACCTGGATCTCCCCCTTTAGTAGACACCAGGGTATTCCGCCATGGGGAAGTTCCCGAAGCCATCCAGCTCATCAGGGGGCAGCAAGGCCGGCAGAGTCTCATCCAGCTCCTCAGGGAAGGGCAGCTCCTCTAGGTCACAGGGGCCGTCGGGGGGGTCTGGTCCGTAGGGCTCCAGGGCAGCAGGTGGTTCCCGGAGGTCCTCAGCCAGGGGCAGCTCCTCCAGGTCACAGGAACGGTCTGGGGGGTCTGCAGCCAAAGGTAGCTCCTCCAGGTCACAGGGCCCATCCCGTGTCTCCACACTCCAAGGCTCAGGGCCAGAGGATTGGGGGGCTGGGATCTCCAGAGACAAGGGATCGATCTGCTCCCAGGAGGCAGGCGCCTCCTCCGCCCGCCTGGGTCTGTGCCACCGGGGCCGGTCCTCGGAGCCCCAGGCAGTGGAAAGCCGAGGCCAAGCCTTCTCCTGCCCTGGGCCTAGTGCCTGGCTCCTGAGCAGTGAAGCCTGGTGCTTCCCCACTGGTGTCTGGACCCTGACTGAGGGAGAGGGCTGCCTTCTTATACTGCTAGGCCGGGTCCCTCCCCCTGGCTTCCTGTCAGCCCGGATTGGTGGACCCGGCCCATCCCCTTTGACGGGGGTTGGCTCTGGGTTCCTGTCTGTCTCCCTGGGCGGCCATGTTCCCTGGCCCTTGGTCTGCCCCTTACAGTTCCCTTTTGTAAAGAGTTGGCTGTTCTCATGGATTTCATAGAAGAGATTTTAAATTCTCCCCATTGTTAAACAACGTATAAAAATGATTTTTGTATTTTAAGTAATTGATGAAATTGTCATTAAAAATAATTTGTGCATGAAACAGACAGAGGAGTCTTATTGCAATGGCTATTCAGTGGCACTGTTTAGGGAGTGGATCTGGAATAAGCTAAAGCAAGGATTTTTGGTTTGTATTTTTTTATAGCTGTGTCTTGACAGCATGTTAGTGTCCATGTTACCCGTAAAAACACTTTGCTTTTATAACAGGCAGTTTTTGGTTTTGTTGAAAATACATCATTTGAATTTCTATGGTAATTCATTCCAGGATCAAGGCTTTAAATTGGAGCCAATTAGGGCAAAGAGCTACTAAAAGGGTTTTTCAAACACCAAGAGCTTAAAGGTTAAAATTCAATGAACTAAACACGAAGAACTGTGTGGAGGAGGCCTTCTCCGTACAGATATATGAACGAGCTGGGTGAAAGACAGGGCTTATAATTGGATTTATAATTTAAAATATTATTACTTTAATGTGAATAACAAAATGTGCAACAGTGCTTCATTTCAATAATGATGGTATTTCTCAGGCAAGACTTCTTCCCACAGTCATTTATGTATGTTTGCAAACAGGTTTAATCATAACTTCTCCTATCGTGTGTGATAAAGCTTATGTGGATGTGTTTCCATATATGACGTTGACTGTGAGGAAGAAAGAGCGCGTGTTCGCGCGTGTATTAAAAATCAGCCCTCAATAATTAATCCACGAGGACACTCGTAGAAAATCAATCCTAATTGCCCCTTCGGCCTGCAGCGTGTATGGGGCTTTGGGAAGAAGGAATCGCTGACCTCTCCGCCTACTGGAATTAGAGCAGGAAGTGGCAGGCGGTGAGAAGACGACCAGTTCCCCTGACCCTGCTGAGATACAGCTGGAAGCAGTACGAGTGGATGGGGTGTGGGGGAAGCCCCGGACCAGCAAAGGTGTGCGGGGCACTAAATGTGTGTGTATTTTCCTGGATCTAGTTTTTTGGCTTCCAAGTCTTTGGCTTGCACTTGGGTCACATTCAAGCTCTGTGCTATAACCATGAGGGCACGAAACTCACTTTCCTTTATAGTGGAAGCCGAAATTCAAGGGATTACTCAAGTCCAGGAGTCAGGGCTTCCAGGGAAGCACCAAATATAAGAAGAGGCATGATTAAAATTGGAAGAGTTGTCAGCACTGGCTTGTTGGCGAGACCATGCTCTTTGCCTGTAGTGGCTGGGGAATTACGCTGCGAGGCTCTCCCTCTCCCTCCCTCATTTTTCACTTGCAGAACTGAGAGTCAGGCTGCGGGTAAACTGAGGACTGTTTCCTCACAGCTATGTGTTAGTGTATCACATGATGGTAGTTTCTGTGCTTGCTAGCAAGGCCTGGCCTCCTGCTTTGCTGTGAGCAGACTTGCGCTCCCTAGGTGGAGCGATGAATGTGGCCAGGCAGCAGTCTCGCTCCATCTCATATTGAATGCTTTTCTATATTTAGAAAGAACCGCACTGGCATCCTTCATTCTAGAATTTGTTTTGTACATTGAGCTAGTAAACAGTACTGCATGAGACTAATAACACATTGCACAACCCCCCTGCAGAATCCTTTCAAGGCAATAAATCCCAGGCCAAATTGAATAGCTCTGAAATTTACGTGGCTAGTTTTGAAAATGGGAATGATGAATGGTGTTCCAGCACTGCGCTGACAATGAAAAATGTGACTGTGGTATCTCACAGGATGGAGCTGGGTCCCTGCTGAACTGGAACTGATCGTCTGATCCTGTGAAGTCTCTCACCACTGGAACCATCAGCACTGTGGCACTTTTGTAAGTTGCCAGAAGCAGCAGTGGCCAGATGTTTAGATGCGTTTTCTGACAAAAACTAAAATCTACCGTTTAAAGATGTAAAGAGCCATGAAACATTATGTAATGCTTAACCTTTGGAAAATATTAGTTCTATCAGCCCTCACCACACGGTCTAATAAAACATGGCTTGGAGTTATTCATTAGCTGTTGCTGTTTAACACTGTGAAATGTTCTGGAATTAAAAAACAAGCGCTGCACAGGAAAATGCTGGGTTAATTTTCCTACTAACTTAGTCCCCGTGGCAGGCATGATGGGACATCTCTGTTGGAACAGTGGGAATAAGGAAGCCAGGACTTGGCAGGATGTGAAGTTTCCATGTGGATACCAAACTGCAACCTGGTCATCCTGCTTAGGAATAAGGGTGCTGGTGTCACTGTGGGCAGGTTTCTTTCAATTTTGGAGACATGAACTAAAAATGTATCTTTGGTCAAAAATGACATATCTCTGATGTTTACATCCTTGTGTGTAGGAGACATCTGTCCACATCCCCTAAGTCTCTTGTAATAAGGAATGGATGAAGATGCTGGGTGTTTATATATTGAAAGTCCTAAATATTGTCCCATAGGAAGCTTTGCAGTAGCAGTCAGTGGAGACTAATCTTATTGATGGAAAAAATGCCAGGAGGAGCTAGAAGAAATTCTATTTCTTTAAGTACTTGATTCATCCTAGTCTGGGTTTCCAAAGGATGCTTGTAGATGTTCAGGATTACTCTGAAATCTTCATGTTCTGTGAGAGCTCTGGTAGCTTCCTCAACCCCCCCAATGGCTTGTATAAGCTCAGTTCTGTTTGTGAAATATGTATGGGCTAGTCCCAGCACAGTAACTGGAGGCAGAAGTGGGGTTGTGGCCTGTGAGGATTTGCTTGTTAGCCTCTAAGGGCTTCTACACCTGTCATGATCCCCAGCTGAATATTTTAAACTGAACTTTTTCATACAACAGTTCCTTTCCCCAGAAATGTAGTACTTTACACAGGCTGTCTGGCTAGTTCTCTTCTGAGGGCAAGACCGTGACGCCTGGGGCAGTTCATTTTAAAGGCTTGCTTGCCTAATGATACTCAGAACTGGAAAAATCTTTTATTTCTTAAGTGCTTTTACCTTCTTCTTAGAAGTAAGGGTAGCAAAAATCTTTCCTGGGAAGTGAAATATGAATCCCATCTCAGAGTTCTGAAAATAATTTGCAAAGAATTTATGGCTCCCTGAAGTTCTTCTGGTTTTTATATTGTTTACTTTCCTTTCTAAAATAAAATAATTCACAGGTAGTGGGTGAGTTTCAGTGCGGGTAATTCTGAATAAAAATGGATGGCAAGAAGAATTCCTTCTAGAGGGTCAGTTTCACTGTGACTGCCTAAGACTAATGGTACTGGATTAATAATACAGGGCTGCTTTAATATTCACAGCCTGCGACTTACATAGGCCAGAAATATTTTCACTTTTATGTCCTGAACAAAATTGTAAAGAGAGGACAGTTTTATTGCAGCTGTGTGCATAATGAGTTGCACAGGAACCAATCCTGTACATTAATCAGCATTTGTTGGCTATTTCCAGAGACTTGACCTATAGTTGCCATTGCTGCTAAGAATTCACTGATTTTCTAGATCAAAATTGGCATACAGATGCAGGAATTGTACATCACAATCTGGCAGCATTGGTATGGGACTCAGAAACCTGCAATCAGCTTCAAGCTTAATTTTGGGAAAGGTTTTTTTTTCCCCTTTCTGCACCTCAGTAAGTAACACTGATCAGAGGTAAAATATGAAGCAAAAACTTTACGAGACATGGTAATATAAAATGAAGAAAGAGAGCCAAACAGCTGAATTTACCATATGATTTACTGGATTGCACCTGGAATACGAAATGATACAGAATGGAGTTCAGATATACTCTTGCCACAGGGTACCAGAAATAGTGTGTTCTTTCTTATTAAACACTTCGTAACTTTTTTCAAAATATATTCAGTACATGTTGACTAAAGACCAGAAATAATAGACATAGCAATGTATTGAGTTGAGGGAAGGTGCCTGGTGATGTACAGCAGAGATCAGTGTTAGGCTATAATCTTCCTTTAACATCCTCACAAGTGATCTGAAAGAAAGATTAAACTGCACCTTAGTACAATTCACAGAGATAATACAAAATCAGAAGTTATGAACACCAATGAGACAAGGGAAATGTAAGTGTAACCCATGTGCCTAATAGAGAAATATCTCTAAGAGATAGTATTGGGGCTGGGTCACTGTTACTAGGCAGATATAGTTGCCTAGATCCCAAAGCTTCTGGAAATTGGATGTGGTAGCTCTGAGCATTCTCCACAAGGTTCCCTGCTGCTGGTGAGGTCAGATGCCATGAGAGCAACAGGAGCCAGGGCAGTTGAATTGACAAGAGCTAGATGTGATCTGTGTAAAAGGGAGAAGATGAGCCAAGAGCAAACAGCAAGATGTTTTCCCCAAACACTGAAGCATTTCTCAGCAGACTTTATCTGTGTGTGTAACTGAGTGCTGGTTAATCAGTAAGCTGACTGGATGGTGGGTCCAGCAGAGGAAGAAAAGTCTACATGGATTTCTGCTGAAGATTCTTATAAAAGAACAGGGAGCTGCTTCTTTCAACTCAAGCCTTTGGTGAACAGAGACTATCACTAGAGTCCTGCAGATCCATGGGCATCCGAATCGTTGTGGACTGGCCCTCAGATGCGGGTTCTATTTTTATCTGCCCATGGTGCGATTGATCCCTGCAGCTGCTGCTATCATCTCGGTCAGCAGCACACAGAGGAACAAGGAAGCGCTCCAGCCAATCCCAGCTCAGATCTGCCAGACAATCAGTCTCAGTCACAGCCAGTTGGGGCTTGGAGAGCCACCGCTCACTATCAGTCAGTCAGCATGATGGCCTTTGATTGGCTCATTCCCCATGCCTTCCCCTCCACTTTTTCCTTTTCTTGTTTGCAGTTTGCATGCCATGCTGTTATCAGAGATTTCATTAGTGGCCAAAGAAACTTGATTGACAGCACAGCGCACAAACCGCAAACAAGAAAAGGAAAAAGTGGGCAGGACCCATTTGGGGAATGAGCCAATCAAAAGCTAAAATGCTGACTGTAGATGTGGTTACGGATACACATAAAACCTGGTATGTGGATTGCAGACCAGATAGAGACTGACACTGAGCAGATGTGGATTGGATCTGGATCCACATTTTTGGATCAAGCAGGGCTCTAACTATAACTGAGACTCAGGTGAACTCCACCTAAACTTTGGGAAGGCTGAAGTTTCATCTCACAGTGTTTCTGTGTGGACTGCTTTGTTTAAATTCATTTTGTTTTTCTTGTTTGTGTGTTGTGGAAAAGAAAACTGTGAAATGGTGAATGTGGGTTTACAAAAATAGCCACATCATGTTATAAATATATAGTAGTTATGTTTCTTTAATCATAAAATGTATAAAGTTAATACTTAATAAAGCTTATTACTTTTGTTTTCATTAGCACTTGAATGTGGGGAGCAATCTTTGCTGAGAGTCCTTTAAAGACTGAATCCTGGCTCTCCAGCTGCTTGTCCATAGCAGTTGGTGGGTTTTGTGGGGTTTTTTTGTTTGTTTGTTTTTTGGCACTGGAGAAGGGCAATTAAGCGAACTCTAGGAACCCAAAGGAGCCCTAGAGAATTAAGAAACATAGACAGCCATAAATAAGAATCAGCAAAAACTCAGCTGAGGAAAAAGTAATCCAAAGCATCCGTTCTCAATGGGAAAAAGAGCTGTGAAGTAGTGACGTTGAAACTGACTTAGAGACAATAGTGAACAGCCAGTTACACCTCAGTGTACAATATGCTTAGTTCTTCCAGAGAACAATAAAGCCTTGAGCTGCATGAAGACACTGGCATCCCATCACAGCAGGGCTATAACCACCTCTACCGCGTGATAGCGTGTGGTGCTTTAAACCAAAGACACCCCACAGCAGAAAGACACTGACAAATCATAAATAGTATCTGGGTGCTGGAAGTATGGACTTAGATGGACAAACTCCAAGCTCAGTCTGTTAAGTGTCTAAAGGGGAGGACACAGTGAAACGGCATATTTGTGATGCCGAGGGAAAGAGGTTCAGTATTATTTTTGTTTTTAACTGCCTATCAGGTACATGGATAGTATGGCGATGTGGGCCCTGTAGTTCCTATTACCTGGGCTATACCTGAGCTGCGTCTGAATAGAGGACTTCATTGTCTAGGGCTGTTAGGCACTTTACAGCAACGTGGAACTCAATAACAATTAAAAAGCAAACCAGGCACCCACTCCTGTAACTGCTAAGGTACTTGTTAACGTTGTGAACATTAGCATTAAAATGTTGCTTTGAAGATCAATAACAATACACATGCGGCATTTAAATATTTTTAATCAATGTAACAGCCTGAAAACATTTTTTAGAGGGCCACTGGGTCTGGAGAAAAATGACAAATTAAACGTTAGTTATATTTTTCCAGTGATTTAGAGATCAATAGATGCCAGATTATATTTTAGTTTCCATTTAATGTTTTTATTCTTTACTCTCATTCTGTATATTTTTCTAGCCTATCCTGATGCACATTTACATTAACTGGGGATGTTGTTAGTTCAGAGACAGTGTAGCAAAAACTAATAACTTTTCATGTGTCATATCTCAGGGGAAATGTATTTATTACCTGCAGAAGGGACAATCCTGGGGAGCGGGGAGAGTAGGGAGGAATTGGGAAGGGAAGGAGGGAAGACAAAAGAATGAGTTCTAGTCTCATGTCACATTGAAAAGATTGTGGCAAAATGGTGTGATTTGTCAGGTGGAAATAAGCAGTAGGTGGTTTACCACTGATCACCAGAATATCATCACATCCTGCAGTCTCATCATAAACATGCATTGACTGTAAAGCAAGAAATCAGGAAAAAGACTATGGGGCTGAAAGGTCTGCTACATCATTTAAAGGTTTCAGCCATGTTCCTCTTTCCACAATAATGTATAATTGAAGGAAATATGATCTAGTCTTGACATTTTCTTGCTTTAACTGAAAACATTATCATTGGACGTCTAGACTATTCTGCTTCATCCTAATCCTATTATTCATGGGGCATTTCTTTTGCATCAATTCTAAAAGAGTCTCCCATTTTGTGGCTACCACCTCCCTGTCCTTTAAGATGAACTGAATACAGTGTTCTTTTAGTAGAAACAGGGAATCTTGGTGTATTTCTAGAAGAATTTGTTCCCTCTGGTCTATAGCTGCCTAGTTCTCTGTCTACTGGATGCAAAATTTATTTCTTAATTGGTTTTGTAATGGGGTCATTTATAATAGTTTAGATAATAAAGAAGATCTTTTGAGATTGTTGATAGCATCCCGCTGTTGCATCAGATATTGGCTGAGATGTATTTGGTTTAATTGGGTAGATGTTTGGAAAAGATAACATATATCTGTTTTTCTTTTATTCACATAGTTTCTTGATCAAGAAAAATGGCAGCAGAAGACTTCAATGTTATTACAATGTCTGTAGGGAGACTTGTGTGGGATGGTTGGGTGGTAATAGCAGCTAGCAGTAAACTGAAGAGTCTTCAAGTCTGAGCATCAAAATCTCCTGAAGTGACCTTAATGAACAGGCAAAGCAAAGACGGACAAAAGAACTCCGTGCAGCCCAAAAGCTGCCCGAATCTGGTCCAATACAAGATATTAACTCACTCAGACAAGGCAAAAGTGTTTGCAGTCAAATGCTGGAGAATTGGGTTTTTCTCACTTTGCTGAAACATTTTTTTGTCCTACAAAAAGTTCATGCAGAAGCTTTCAGTTCCTCCTAACAGATGAGATTGTGAGGAGCAAATCATCTCAGCAAGATCCAACGGTGGTAATTTTCAAGGGATTATTTTATATAAAACAAGAATGTTTTTGAGGCAAGATTTCCCTTTGATTTATTTTGTTCTTTATTTGATGTCAGGCTAGCTTTCTCTCTTCCTTTTTTTTTTTTTTTTTGAAAAATGTACAAACAAGAAAATAAATGTCAATCCTGGGATTTTTAAAAACTGATTAGTTCATAGAACTAACTGGTGTAACTTTGAAGAGCAGTTTGTCATCCTTTCAAGGCATTTCATGCAGTGTCAAGGTTTTACTCTGATAGTGGCTTTCTCTTAAATCTGCTACGTATATGTACTGTAAATTCTGAACAAAAAACTGCAAGGCTATGAATTGTAGGCGCAGTTTTGTGCCTACTGAGGTACTGATTTTTCTACCATCACAAAGAAATATCAGACACCAATAATCTACAATGTGACCATAAAACCTTTTGTGCCTTCAATATTTAGAAATATTAGTTACTGTTTTGGAATTATAGCAGTCTGCTCCATTATTTTATTACTTTTTTATACATTTTAATAGGCCTTTCTTTGCTAATGGAGCTCTAATGGCAGACCCTCTTATACGATATGGATGTTAGTTGCCGATGGTGAGGACACCAAGTCATATAAACAGGGCCAGTGACAACAGGGGACTGTTCACATGAATGAAGGTTTGTAGGCTCAGACCCTTTCTATCATTTCCAGGTGATAAACTGGTACAGTAATTCACATGCACACAGATAATTTATAATATACAGATTTATTCACAATACCTATCTTATTGTAAGAAAATGGGCTTTTGAGTCATTACTCCTGTAAATACATATTTTAAAAATGACCTTAATATGTGCTTATATAATGGATTGTAATGGGTATCTCTAACTCATCAAGAGCATAGTAATATCCTTTTAAAAATAACCAAAATACTCTGGGATTTTTGCAGTCTAAAGTTTATACATCCCAGAGAGACCATCTATTTTAAAAAAATATTCTGTGTGCAAAACAAAAGAGAAATTAAACAATTAGCTAGTAATTTAAAGTAATTCTTGCTGCTTGACAGGTAAACAGAGGTATTTGGATTTTGAGAGACACTGTTCTGTAGCTATTTCCTGGGTGAGTGTACACCACCTATGCTCCAAAAAATACCATCATGCGCTAGTTATAACCTGGATCATGTACATAACTCCTGCTGAACTTAGTGCAGGATAGTTCTGTAATCCCTGTGTCCGATATGGAGTGGAAAGCATGTATTTCAGTCCTATCTCTGAATTTTCTCTCTTTGTGGCTTTGAGTCAGACCAGCATCATCACTCTAACATAGCTCTTGTCATGATTTAATGTGCATCTTTCTTTTAAGAAGCGTTTTAATTCCCTGTTTGAAATAAAAAAAAAAAACCATAAATCACAGACAGAATCTTTTAACATTTACAGTTTTAAATGAATTCCTGTTAAGAGTCTCTTAAGCTAGATTTATATCTGATTTTGCATTGAACTATGTCGTTATGTGGGACTGAAAAACTCTTACAAAATTAAGCATAATGTGAAAACATGCTGAAAAGACAGATCTGCAGAAATATGGAACATTATTATGTTAGAGAATATTGCAGTGAAAAATTTGCAGAAAGGGACAATTGCCACAGACATTTTCCTTTTAATGATCCTTGTACAAATCTTTAGGGGAGAGGTTTGTTGATGTCTCTTTATCAATAAATGCAAATTGAGAAAGCATTGATATTTTCAAATCACATGATATCAGTACAAAGAACTAGTCTTTTATTTGGAGCCAGACTAGTCGGAAGCTAGGGTGCCTTGGACTGGACTAGACACATTGATGTTGGTACTCTTGGGAACTGGAAAGTTAAGTCCAGATGAATGAGGATTTGACTCCCGCTGACAACACAGAAATGAGTGTTTAAAAATAAAATACTCAGCACAAATGCATCTTTATATGCCAATTCTTCCCCAGAGCTCCCAATATATTCTGGCTTTTTGACAACTAAACCTAGCAAGGAGGATGTGTTGAATATTGCATTGATGAGTAAAAGCCTTCTTTTCCAGGCACTGCTTTATTTTGAATCACACTGCAGTTTAACTTGTAACTATACCTGATGACTCCGGTCCCCTCCCTCGGATTTCTCCTTTGTAGGAGGCATTGGGAAATAAAGTCCTAAAGTGAGAGAGCTTGCTCCAAGTGATCATGTGAGGAGGAAAATAACAATATGCTTCATCTTACTAGATGGAAATTGTAAAATTATCAATTATAATGCAGAAAAGGCAGAAGTGTTCAATAAATAGTTCTGTTCTCTATTTGGAAAAAAAACAAATGATGTAGCTATATCATGTGACTATGCTCTTTCCATTCCACTAGCATAAGGAAGTTAAACAGCGGCTACCAAAGTTTGAAGCTTTTAGATCAGCAGGTCTGTATAACTTGCATCCCAGAATTTTAGAAGAGCTGGCTGAGGTGTTCACTAGACAGTTATTGTTGATTTTTTTAATGAGTGTTGAAGCACTGGGGAAGTTTCAGAAGAGGGGAAGAAAGCTAACGCTGTATCAATATTTCAAAAGGATAAACAGGATGAGCTGGGTAATTATAAGCCCATCTGCTTGATATTGATCCTGGGCAAGATATGGAGCAACTGATATAGTACTCAATTAGTAAAGAATTAAAGAAGGGTAAGATAATTAATACCAATCATTTTGGCTTTGTGGAAAATAAATCCTGTCAAATTAACTTGATATTTTAAAAAATTAGATTACAAGTTTGCTTGAAAAATGTAATAGTGTTGATGACATAATATAGTAGATTATATGAAACAAAAAAAGGTCCTGTGGCACTTTTAAAGACTAACAAATTATTTTTCGCATGAGGTTTTGTGGGCAAAGTCCCACTTCGTCAGATGCCAGAAAGTGGAGAAACTTACCCTCCCATACTGTAAGTTTTTTTCAATGTAAGATGAATCCTGTGATTACATTTCACAGCATCAGGTAAGATTACTTCAGCAAATCAAACAAGCTGTATAGATTCAAACAGTGTGTAGCAATATATCAGAAGTGGTGAAGCTGAGAGCGGTGAGAATCACTGTTTGTGATGAAAAACAAAGAAAGAGTCCTGTTGCACTTTTAAAGCCTAATGTTGTAGTTAGAAAGCCAATTCAAGTCTCTGTTCAAATCAGAGGTGATAGTATCAAATTTGCATATGAATTCTAGATTATATGAACACGTATAGGTAGCTACGAACACCAGAGTTATGAAGCAACTGGTCAACCGCACACCCTGAGAAACTGGAAGTAAGTAATCAGGTAGGAGACTGGGGAGAGAAAAAAAAGCAAATGCTGTGCCTATATTGCAAGATCGCCTTGCACAGCAGATATGATCTGGTGTTTGTGCTGTTCCTGGAAGCCAAGGGTGTGTTTTACCCCCTCCCATCTCACCCTACTGGGAGGAAAGCTGTTTACCCACCCAGCCACCCATCAGGGAAAGAGCTCCCTGCTGATGCAAGGAACTGAAGGTTGCACATTGCAGCCAAAGCCTGGTCTGGAGCTAGCGTGGGAGTCATCTGTGCTCTGGAGGAGATTTAAAGGGTCGCAGACTGTGCTCTGATGTGCCCCAAGCTTTGCCTGTGGCTGCATGCCTGGATCCTGCCAGCACCTTTGGGAGTGCAAGAGGAGGGGGAGGGAGAGCTGCTGGTAGCCCCTTCCGGAGCCTGGTAAGCAGTGCACTGAGCCAGGTGAGCCCAGGGGAGAGGCAGCTGAAAGCTGGGGCTCATAGTGCCAATTGTGTGGAGCTGGGTCCCCACAGTTCACCCATAGGCAAGAAACAGGAATAGGGCAGGGAGCTGCTAGCAAACAAGGCAGTGTTGTCAGGGGCCACCTTTGCAGAGTTCTCTCCCAGCCTCAGCTGGAAGACAGAGTGCAGCGAACTAGACCTTAATGTTTTGTTCAGAGTTATAGACACTCTCCATTCCCGAGGTGTTCATATCTTTGAGGGTCTCCTGTACTTTAATTTCTGTAAGTCAGTTCACTGGGTACTAAATAACATTTTGATTAAAAAATCAGAATGATGTAAAATTAGCATGATCTATGAATTAAAAGCTGGCTAACTGCTAGTTCGAAAATGTAATTTTAAAGCGGAATCATCACTAGGCGGGTGCATTTCTAGTCAGGTTCTGCAAGGGGCTGTTCTCGGCCCTACATTATTTATCAATGACATGGAAGAAAACACATAAAGATTGCAGGTGACCCCAAAATTGAGGGAAGAGTAAATAATGAAGAGGACAGGTCACTAATAGTGATTTGACTTTTTAGTAAGCCAGGCTTAAGCAAACTCTATGAATGTTAATATGGCTACATGTACATGCATAGATCTAGGAACAAAGAATGCAAGCCTACTTATGGATGGTGGGACTCTATCCTGGGAAGCAATGACTAAAAAAGATTTGGGTTAGGTGGATAATCAGATGAATAGGAACTCCCAGTGTGATACCATGACTGGTAGCAGGTCTAATGCAACTTTGGATGCGTAAACGGGGGAATCATGAGAAGTAGAGAGGTTATTTTCCATCTGCATTTGGCATTGATGGAACTGTTACTGAAACACTGTGTCCAGTTTTTGTGTCCACAATTCGTGAAGGATTTGGCTAAATTTGGAGAGGGTTCTGAGGAGTCATGAGAACAATTAAAAGATTAGAGAACACGCCTTATAATGATAAGTTCCAAAGGGGTAGCTGTGTTAGTCTAGTTCAGCAAAACAAACAAGGAGTCTGGTGGCACTTATAAAAACTAGTTTGTTAGTTTTTAGAAGTGCCACCAGACTCCTGGTTTCTTATAATGATAGACTCTGGGAGCTTAATCTATTTATCTTAACACAGAGAAGGTTAAGGGATGACTTGATTACAGTCTCTAGCTGCATGGGGAACAAATTTTTAATAATGGACTTTTCAATCTAGCAGAAAAAGATATAACACTATCCAGTGGCTGGAAGTTGAAGCTAAACAAATGGAGACTGGAAATAAAGTGTAAATTTTTTTAACAGTGAGTAATTTAAGTGTGGGAACAACTTACCAAACATGGAGCGGAGACTACATAACTAACAACATTTAAATCAAGATTGGATTTTTTTTTTCCTGAAAGATCTGCTCTAGGAAATATTTTGGGGAAGTTGAATTGCCTGTATTATGCAGGAAGTCAGACTAGATTGTCACAGTGGCCCCTTTTGGCCTTGGAGTCTATAAATTTATGAATAATAAAAGATTGTGCTATATAGATTTGGGGGAGAGGAGCCCTTGATGCAATAGTGCAGCATTGTGTTATATATTGTACCTACTTTGTACAGCACAGTTCAGAGAAGGAAGAAGACTAGTATGGACTTGTGGGTGGGGCAGTATGATGCATTCCATTATACCCTGCAGTCATTAATGTAGCCTAGCTAATTTGGGTCAGCAAGTGATATTTCACTGTGTTACACTATTGTGTTTATCCTGAGACTGAAATACTTTGAATGCAATTTAATAAAATCTGGTAAAAACAGAGAAATCCGGGTTCCCAGCATAATACTGAAAAGGACAATTTTGGCAGTCATACTGAAGGTCTGAGTTGCACCTAAGGCAGGATTCTAGCTTTATTATTTAGTTTTAAATCTTTCATCTGAGACACAGCCTTGCCTTCTATCTTCTTGTGTTTCTTAAAAGTTCTCTGAGTCTGATTGTGGCTTCCCAATGGTTCTCTTGATGGAACCTTGATGGCCATATGCTGGTGCAATCCATGTCAATTTTGTTAAAATGTAGCACTGCTGATAACCCTCCTCTTTTATTCCTTATGCAGCTGTCACCTTTCTTCCAGCCTTCCAGGATCTGGCGTGGCTGTAGTCTCTTCTTTAGCATAGAAGAGAGAAGATCATCCGTGCATGAATTATGTTTTCTAGATTAGACTCCTATTCTGACCTGCCATTTCTTCCATATTATGGTTCTCAGCCCTCGACCTTTCATATTACAATCCACCCCATGCACAGATGCTTCCTAAGATTTATCGTGTCAGGCAGCCGCTACCAATACAAAGTGCTGCCATTTGGCCTTTCTGCGGCACCTGCGGTTTTCTTCGTAGTGCTCTCAGTTGTCACTGCACACCTAAGGAGATGGGGCATTACAATTTTCCCATATCTAGACAAATGTCTAATAAAGGCAACCAGTGAAGCCTAGCAAGATAAGCCACTGATTGACCTACAACACTATTCCAACAATTAGGACTCAAGATAAATATCAAAAAGTCCACTTTGAACCTAGCACAAAAACTGGAATTCATAGGAGCACAGCTCAATTCAATAACAGCCAGGGCATCTTTACCAAGACCCAGATTCAAGACTATCACAGACCTAATATCGTGGATGAGAATCAGTCCAACAATAAGAGCATGACTTGTTCTACAACTTTTGGGACATATGGCAGCCACAGCATTCATGGTCCAATATGCCAGGTTACATGTACAAGTTTTTCAGGCATGGCTCACATTTGTTTATAGACCAAATAGGCATGGTCTAAACAAAGAGCTGACAATGCCAAAGAAAGTCAGAGTCCTTATTGTAGTGGACCTACAAAAACAACATGATGTTTGGAATCCAATTTTCACAGCCCCAGCCATCACTTATGATTGCGACAGATGCATCTCTTTTAGGCTGGGGAGCACACTTGCACCACCACACGATACAAGGCAGGCGGTGGAAAAACGAAATCATCTTCATATAAACGTGTTAGAACTCAGAACAGTCTGCAATGTTTGTCAACGCTTTCTACCATCCATAAGAAACAAATCAATAAGAATAATGATGGACAGTATTGCATGCACGTTCTATAACAGTTGTCAAAGAGGAGCAAGATCCTGCATCCGAATCAATAAGATTATGGAAATGGTGCATACAGCACAACATCAAAATATCTGGATCATATCTACCTGGGAAAAAAAAAACATTACTGCAGACAGCCTCAGCAGACAGTTTACATGGAATCATGAATGTCAGATGAACACTGAAGTTCTATACAATATCTTTCAACAGTGGGGTCTTCCCATGATTGACCTATTTGCTACACAACAAAATGGAAAGTGTCACCTATTCTGCTTGAGTGCAGGACTAGGAGCAGGCTCCGTGGGCGATGCATTCTTGCTCAGTTCAAACGGGATTACTATCTGCCTTCCCATCCATTCCAACGATACCAAAGACCATCCACAAAATCAAGATTGACAGAATGATGGTCATAATGGCTATGTCTACACTTGCTAAAATTAGTTTGAATTAGTTAGTTCCAACTAACTAATTTGAACTAATTTTAGTTAGTTCGAAGTAGCTTAATTCGAACTAGCATGGCCACACTGGAATGTTAGTTCGAACTAAGCACGCACCTGCTTAGTTCGAATTAGCGATCCCCATTCATTTCAATGGCCGGTTAATTCAAACTAAGAAATTCGTTCGAATTAACATGGCCACATTGGTTAATGCGAACTAGTTAGTTAGAATTAACCCCTTAGTTCGAATACCCTATTTGAACTTATTAGTTCGAATTAAGGAAGCCCTTAGTTCGAACTAACTAAAGCTTAGTGTAGCCATGGCTTTAGTTAGTTCGAATTAAGCCTCCTTAATTCGAACTAACTTGCCAGTGTAGACATAGCCAATGATAGCGCCAGCCTGGCCCAGGTAAAAGTGGTTCCTGGACCGACTCAGTCTGTCACCACACAGACCAATCACACTTCCTCTGAGGGAGGATCTTCTCTCACAGGAAGGCGGCCAGATTTATCACCCAGAGATACAAAAGTTACATCTAACAACATGGTTCTTAATTGGGTCCAACCAGACAAGTTAGAATGTTTGGAATAAGTTAGACAGATACTGTTAAATAATAGAAAACAAACAAATAGGAAGACTTACTATCAAAAATGGCACAGATTTGATGCCTGGGGCAGAGAAAGACAAATCATAGTGATTTCCTCATCAATATTGGTCATCGTAGACTATATCCTAGAGCTTAAAAAATACGGATTATCGATTTATTAAATAATTAAAAGGTCATCTAGCATCAATAACAGTATTCTATGACAGTATCAATCAAACTATGGACTGCACTTATCTGAGGGTGAAATGGTTCTTAGCAGGGATACAGAGAATATTTCCTCTCATATATCCCCCAATAACACCATGGGACCTAAATTCAGTATTAATGGTCATCACTAGATCACCATTTAAACTATTAGCAACATGCTCATTGTAACGTAAGTTTATAAAAGTTGCATATATTTTGCCATTTCATCAGCCAAGCATGTTGAGGAAAATAGTGCACTCATGGCATATCCACCAAATATGATATTTCACGAAGGTAAGGTCATTCTTAGCCCCCTCCCCATTCTCCCCTCAAAGTTTCTGCCAAAATTTTTTTAACAACCCTTCCATTTTCCTACTTTCTATCTCAAACTGCACACAAACCCGCAAGAGGCCACACTCCACATGCTGGATGTCAGACAAGCAATAGTATTTTACTTAGAACAAAAACATTTAGAAAATAGGATAAACTGTTTATTTCAGTGGCTGAATGTACAAAGGGCAAGGCCATATATAGTCAAAGGCTATCTAGGTG
Organism: Pelusios castaneus; assembly: GCA_007922175.1. Taxonomy (NCBI): domain Eukaryota; kingdom Metazoa; phylum Chordata; order Testudines; family Pelomedusidae; genus Pelusios; species Pelusios castaneus. The sequence continues at coordinate 2,761,811 of ML685899.1, read as the reverse complement.
GATAAAAGAACGTATCTACACATGTATAGTAAGAATTACAGACTCTATCAGGTACTAGAGCTCACTCAACAAGAGCAATGTCCATAACCACACCATGCTTGAATAATGTTTCCATCATGGGCATATGCAAGGCAGCCACATGGGCCTCGGCCCAGATATTGAAAAAACATTATGCAATCGATCAGACATCCACTAGAGATGCCACAGTAGGCCTGTCTGTACACAATAAGTAACACTGAGGTCCTTCCAAATGATGGACAATGCTACAGAGTCACCTAAAGTGGAGCACTCATAGGGACGTGAGTCGAAGAAGAAGAAATGGTTACTCAACTATTGCAGTAACTAATGTTCTTCGAGAAGTGTGTCCCTGTGGTGCTCCACTACCCATCCTAGTCCCCTCTACTTCAGAGTTCTAATGGGGTAAAGAGGAAACTGAGGGAATCAGATGACGCATTCTCCAAAGACATTCCAACAGTGCCACGAGAATGGAGCAGTGTATGTGTGACCAGGACCAGTGCTGCTAAAAGATCTCTGATCAAGGACATGGGACAGGATGACACCTAAAGTGGAGCACCCACAGGGACACACATCTTGAAGAACATTAATTACTGTACTAGGTGAATAATTATTTCATTGTTCTCTCTCAAACAGGCCACAAGGTGTGGTGCAGCACTCCCTTCTGCCAAGAAATCCTTTATGATCTCAGTTTCTGCTCTACCTAAATCAGGATTGGAACAGCTGATTTCAATGTGACCTTAACTTGGTTACAAATTCACTTATCAATAATGAGCTAGAGGTGGGGTTGCTGCTCAGGCGGACCATTCAAAAGCGGCAGAGAGGCCAAGGTTAACAATCGGAGAACTAGAAGCATGTCTCCTGTTTCCTAAAAAGAACCACAGCATAGACATACAATGTAAAGCCAGGTTCACCCTACTCTGGGCAGATCTACACTGCCTGCCCTTTTTTGGCGGCAGTCAAATGGAGATACGCAAATTACCTAAAAATATACACATATATAAAGTTTCTTAGACAAGACAACCTTTCAGCAGCACACTACAAGGGAGAAAACAAGTACTTCACTGTGGTCAGCGTTCTTATCCGAGGAAACTTAATCACTTTGACTGCATTTGTTTGCGACAGGTTGGCTGACCAACTAATTCAGAGTGGTCACCGTTCTTGTAGAAGGATATGTAATCACCTTGAATGCATTTGTTTGCGAAAAGTCATCTGGCCATTGTACGTGTGACCTTTCCAGTACACGTACTGAACTGGCCAGCTGATCTTTTGCAAACAAATGAATTCAAGGGGATTAAATGTCCTCGTATAGGAACGGTGGCCATTCCGAATTTGTTGTTTTCCCCTGGTCAGCTGACTTGTCACCAACAAATGCAGTCAAGGAGATGAAATTTCCTAGGACGAGAACGCTGACCAAGGTGAAGTACTTGTTTTCTCCCTTGTAATGTGCTGCTGAAAGGTCCTCTTGTCTAAAAAAGTTTTTTATAATTTTTTATTTTTGACTTTTTGGGCTTCAGTCCGAAAGAGAAATAGATCAAATGATGAGAAAAGAACTCTTCCCCGGGGCAGACCCGACCTGTGCTACCCCCAGAGCCCTGGGCAGACACCCCAGCCCCAGTCCTTCGCTGGTGTCCCGATCCTGCTGTGGCCTTGGCTGCCTTCCCTGCCCCGCTCCTGGCCTCCGACTGACTCCCTCCTTGGACCTGATCCTACCCCCCCAACCCGACACCAGTCCCTGACCCTGTTCCTGGCCTCGTTCTGCTACCTCCAGTCCTCAGCTGCCCCCTAACTCCTTTTCTGACCATGTGCCACCCTGCCTTGTTCTGATCCGGGTCCTATGCCCTCCCCGGAGCTCCGTGCCACCCCCAGCCCCAATCCTGACCCCGCAACCCCCTCCCTGGGCCAGACCGCAGCCCTGCGCCACCCTGGAGCCCCAGGCTGCCCTCCTGGCCCCGATCCCTCACTGGGTCCCTGATCCTCCCGCAACTTCCGCTGCCCCCCATGACCTCCCCAAGGCTCTTTGTGGTCCTGCTGGGGTTCCGCACAGCCCCGCTGGGTCCCTCATGTCCCTGCCTGGCCGCTGCGTCCAGGCATCTCTGGGCCATGGGCAGTAGGTTGCACAAGATAGAACTAGTCGAAGCTAAAACTTATAATATGAATGTTCTGCCATCTGCTGGAGAAAGGTGGGAAAGTGCAGGGAATACAAAGCCAAGAGCAGACAGAACCAAAGTTAATAGAAAGGTCATCTAATAACTTGCGTATCTACATTTGGCTTCCCATGTCCTGGCATGTCCACTACATTGAGTCAAAGGAAGGAGCCTTCTTTTCAAATCAGTGCTACCCAGTTACCAAGGTGGTGTTCAGTTACTGAACTTCCTGATCAGCTGAGTAGATCTTCCCAGACCTGATCAGTTGATCAGGCAGTTTGAACTGATGGTGGCAAATTTGCCGCCATCAGTGAAAAGAAAGCACTGTGAGCCATTCATCCCCTAGAGGAGGAAGGACTGTTATTGTTTGCTGGTCATTGGTCTCTGGATATCTTTGGAAGGTGGGCACTTGAGACAGTCAAAGCACAGATGCAACATCTCAACACAGAGGTATATTTTGAGTAGGGATTGTTGATATAGCACCATATCTAGACTTATTCCCAAGATGCATGTGATATTATTTTGGTCCCTGAGAAACAGTGTAAAGAGGTTTGTGACTTCAGTCACAGAGCAAGTACACTCTCAAAATGGAAACCACACTGGTCAGGTAGCAGCTAGGATTGAGTTTGGTCCTGTATTGACTGGGGAACCCCTATAGGGAACTGACTGTCAACAAGGTACATTTGTTTTGTCTTGAGTTTCTCAGGAAGTGCCTGTTGGAAATTCCTTATGTTATCCTGTTCATTCCAAAGTTTCTTTTCTCCTCAAGACAGAGGTTTCTTACTGAAGAAAGCAAAACTATTTGGATATTTAAAACCTAATATATAGGTCTCTTAGAGCTTCAGATTTTAAAATACCCCAGGACCGATGAGCTGTAATTTAAGATTATAATATTAGCAATTTTAAAAAATAATTGCTACTACCAAACAGTGTCTTGATGTAATCATTAGGAGTCATTTGCTTGTGTTACACATTGAAGATGCTTTCTTGACCAATGGATTTTGGAGGATGGTGAATATATTTCCTGTGCCTCTAGAGAGTACTGTTTGAGTTGCTAACTGAACAAACAGGGGAACAGTGATCTATAGGAAATGTTGCTCATTCTTACATCAGCAGTAGTTTAATGTAAGAGATACCTCCTTCCCCCCACCTGGGTTCTTTCTTCTCTGCGGCTGGAATGGGAACTACAACCTGATGCAAACTGCTTTCGTGCCTGCCCACGAGATGTAGGTAGGAGGCAGCCCCAGCCGAGCAGGGTCTCGTGCAAGGTGATAGACATCTCACCAGACATTGCCAGGTCCCCTTATCAACCTCATTTTTCAGTTGAAAATTGGACTCCTGGCAAGTCTAAGAGTTTCCTACAACATGTTATCAAACTGTGCACATAAATTTGCTGCAAGGAACATCACTGCAGAATTATATTTTGTGAGGGGGTTAAAGGGAGATTCTGCGGGACTTTTCCCCCTAATAATATATGCATATGTACACATAATATATACATGTGTGTAATTCTTCCATTGTATATGTATGTACAAAACATTCATGTACAAACACTGTTTAGTTAAATCAATGTTATTAAAATACTAATTCCAATTTCTGCAGTGGCTGATAGATTATGTTTCAGAGTATAGGTCCAGTCCTGCAAATACCAAATCACTTGTGTAACATCTCTCCCATTGAAGTTATTGGGACGACAGAGGTAAAATTTACACGTGGTTAAGTGTTTGCAGGATAAAGGCTTTATAATATTACCTCTATGACTAATGGTCGAATTCTATAGCCAAAACTTGCATCTTGCCCTCACTGACTTAACTCCTTTGTGCAGCATGGGTCTGATTCTGATTTGCTCTGGGCTACAGCACACCACTGGTAAGAAAGCCTGAAGGTGGGAGTAAACTTTAGTTGCACCTTGGTGTAAATGAGAATTAGATGATGAGACTTCGATGGGAGTTTTTAGTGTTCAAAGAATACCTAATCAGGCTGTAATACTTAGAACAGGTTAAAAGATACATCTATATGATTTTAAATAAATATATGTATCAAGCTTACTTGGAAGTGTGTACAGTAGTTTCTTATAAACGGTAACCCCACATCTCTTTCAATCTGATACCATTTATGTGCTTATTGCTATTATTATTAATTTATTTATTTTATTATATTAATGAAAAGAGCTTTCTGAAGGTGGAACATGAATAGCAAATTTGAATACTACAGAAGCAAAATCTTTGATTTTAGGTATGAAATTGCCTTTCACAAAAGGCTGTGCCTATTCACATTGATAGCCATTAATGTAAATAGATTTTCGGGTTTTCCTCTCTCTAGATTTTCTCTAATATTTGCTATTGGACTGTGCTGTTGATATGGGTTTGACATTAAGCACTTCCTTACCTGTTACCATCTTTCACTTTCTATTAAAAAGTATAAATCAAGTGACTTTGAATGCTTCCAATTTAGATTTTTGATAGAAAAAAAGTTAAACTCAGAGCATTTGCTGATGATGTGGTACTTAAACCTGAGTAAATTAGGGGAAAAAGATTAAATTAATAATGCAGAAACTTCTTTGAGTATTGCTTCACTTACTTAAATTAACTTGATTGTGTATTTTAAAAAAAGAAGTCAAAAAAGCTAAATACACTCAGTTCAGATTCCTTGATTGAAAAAGACAAATATATGAGGTAGTGGCGAACAGGTGCTTACTGACACAGCCTCAGTCCCTTAGCTACTGAGCATGGATGCAGAAGAGCTGAAGAAAAAAAATTAAAATTAAATTTGGATTTTAGAACCCAATTTTACGTTTGTACTTTCTCATTTGCAATCCTTTGTATTTCTTATGTGCAACAAATAATTAAAAACTAATTTACTGTTTTTCCAGGTACCAGACTGTGAATAGGCGTTACATATAATTGTATTCATAGAGCTTTTAATTAAAAGTGGTGTTGGATATGTTACAAAGTTCCTATGTTAGGGCCCAGTCCTGGACTCTTCATGGATGCTGGGTTCTGTCCCATGTGAATCTAATTTGAAGATTGTGGCTTTAGGTTCTTTTACTGAGGTTCCAGCATATTCAACAGACCTATGGAAGACCCTAGTACTAAAGTTTCCTACTCTCTGTGATGGTAGATTTGCAGACCTAAATAACATGGTCCAAGAATCTTCATGACTGTGTAATTTTCCCACATATTGTTCTTGGCCAATGTTCCTTTTCCATGTTTGCTTTGGGCCCAGGTATGCAGTCCTTTCTCAGGCAAAACTTACTAGTTTCACTGGGAGTTTTGATTGAGCAAAGCCTGGAGGAAAAGGGAGGCCTCTTTTGAATTTCAGGCTTTTTCTACATACCAGGAGAGTCTCATGATGCCTAGGAACCCATGTTACTGCCAAGTGAGTTAAGGAAAAGGTAACTGAAGAGAGGAATTGCACAATTTTTAAAATGTAAGATATCCTAAAATTCACTGTTGATGGCATGAAAAACCAATAGAATTAGGATCTTTGAATCATGAGAAGCATCAAAGTTATTTATTTAGCATTGTTCCTGAAGGACGCTAACATGTTTTCCATGCTTCACAAATTGATAATGCAAACTGTCCAGAAAAAGTGGTCACTTGTGAGGAAGAAAGTAGCAATGCACACAACAGTCTAGCAGGGTTATGCATCATGGCTCGAAGTTATTAGGAGCATTTAAATAAAATTGTTTTATGAAGGTGCCTATTAATTATTATGATAGGTGTATTGGGGGAAAATAGAAAAATGAATTAAATATCTTAAATTATTATAAACTATTCTTCCAAAAGTCTAGGTATTTACCACAGTGAAGTCTACACAAATGTGATATTTATATCTCGCTCCACTTGAAAAATAAACAGTGAAAGACTTTCATTTTTAACAGAATTAATGATGAAAAATTCATAAATTCGATACCCAATGTGATGGGACCATTGTGATAATTTAGTCTGACCTCCTGTAAACATAGGCCATAGTAATTCTTGAAAATAATTCCTAGAGCAAATCTTTTAGAAAAACATACAATCTCGATATAAAAATTGTCAGTGATGGAGACTTTACCATGACCCTTGGTAATTCCAGTGGTTAATTGCCTTCATTATCAAAAATGTCTGCCTTATTTTCAGTTTGAATTTGTCTAGCTTCAACTTCTAGTCATTGGATTATGTAATACCTTTCTGTGCTAGAGAGAAGAGCCCATTATTAAATATTTATTGTCTAAGTAGATACTTATAGGTTGTAATCAAGTCACCCTTTAACCTTCTCTTTGTTAAGGTAAATAGAATGACCTCTTTGAGTCTGTCATTACAAGGCATATTTTCTAACCCTTTAATCATTCTCGTGGCTCTTTTCTATGCCCTCTCCAATTTATTAACATTTTTCTTGAATTGTGGGCACCAGAACTGAACAGAGTATTCCAGCAGTAGTTGCACTAGTTCCAAATACAGCGGGAAAATAACCTTTTCCACTCCTAATCAAGACTCCCCTGTTTATAGCATCACATTTGGGAGTTTATGTTCAGCGGATGCTCTATTACTCCCCAAATCTTTGTTAAAGTCACTGCATCGCAGAATAGAGTCGCCCATCCTGCAAATGTGGCCTGCATCCTTTGTTCCTAGATGTATACATTTAATTTTAGCTATATTAAAATGCATATTTGTTTTCTTGTGATCAGTTTACCAAGTGATCCAGATGGCTGTATATCAGTGACCTGTCTTCATTATTTACCACTCCCTGAACTTTTGGGTCATCTGCAAACTTTATCAGTGGTGATGTCATGTTTCCTTCCAGGTTATTGATAAAAATTTCAGATAGAAAGGAATGTTGTAGAAAATGAAAAACTTTTGTTTATTTTTTTAGCAGTCATAGCAGACTGGAGTCTCTTTATAGTGTTTGCCTGTTAGGTCTCCAAAGTGCAGAGAGACTCTTTAGTAGTTTTAGACTGGTTAATTATTCCAGGTTGAACAATGTAAAGAATTGATTTTTTTATTAACTATTGTGAATGTATCTACAGTACATTAATTAGCATTCCTTATTGAATTATCATCTTTTTCCCTTTTTGCATGTTTGGAATATTTTATAGTGATTAAACAGCGCTTCTAAACTAGCAATAGAGGCTCATGTAGCTCAGACACTAACAATGTACAGCATGTGAGGAAATGATGTAGAGTTCTTTATTTTTATGTTTTAATTTTCACGATGGGGGATGTCCATAGTGCATCCTGGCTCAAACAGTTTTCATGGTATGATATGTCGGCAACTCCCAGGGACTTTGAATGAAGAATCAGTAGTATACATAAAAATTGTTCCTGAATATCATTCCATTTAGGACTTTGTTTAAATGGAAAGATAAAAGCCATGCATATATCACTGGACATTGGCTTACTGAGGGCCAGATCCTTAAAACACTTAAGGATGTGAGTGAATGTGCTCATGAGTGGTCCCAGTACGTTCAGTGAAACCTTTGTAGTTGTGAGCACTTGTCTAGGATCAGGCCCTTAATCAAATGTAGGAGTTGGCTCTGTGGGAGCAAGTAGTTATGTGGTGTGGGGCTGGGGTGTATATTTTGATTGTATAGTTAAACATTGCTAAGCAGAGGTTGGTTAATTTAGGGGTTTTCAAATGTTCCTTGTTTTGTTCTGTTGTAATTCACTGGAGTTCTAACAAACTCTTTGTGGGTCATCATACAAA
>ML685899.1:2723309-2753951 GCA_007922175.1 Pelusios castaneus | reverse complement strand
GTAATTCACTGGAGTTCTAACAAACTCTTTGTGGGTCATCATACAAATGTCAGAAATGGCCAGAAATGCTGTCTCTAAAACTCCATGTTGGTAGCTGAATTTAGTGAGGTATTTTAGACATGAATTTTTGTATTCTTGTAACAAAATGAGAGGAAGTGAGTTACCCTGAGAGACCGGCACTCCTCGGCACACGATGAATCAGGCAGTAAAAATAAATGCCTTCAGTGACTGTCTATTTGAGAGTTTGGCCAGTTGAGGAGACAGAGTTGGGGTGGTGCATGTCTTCTGTCGGCACAGACAGGCACAAGGCTTCTATATACTGTCATGTGGCGTTTAAGGAGATTTGTACCTCAGGCCTGCTTTTTCTTTGTAGTCTTATTTAGGGTTTTTTTTTTTTAAACCTACTTTTAAAAGTTCCTAACAATCTGTATGTTGACCCATCTTCAAATGTCTGATAAAGTGGGATTTTTTTCCCCACGAAAGCTCATGCGATAAATAAATGTATTAGTCTTTAAAAGTGCCATAGGACTCCTTGTTTGTTTTAATAATCTGTAGTAATAGTATCGTATAAGAGAATCATTAAAATCATTCTTGGTTTTGCAGTTGAATTTCTCCCCGCATTTTCTTGTGTTTTTAGTGAAAATCAGTTATTCCTTTCATCCAGTGAGTCTTCACCCATTTCATTTTTTACTTCCTACATTTATAAATGTTTGGGGTAGAATGATAGTGGCTAAACATAGTTTTAAACTGTGACCATCATGCTGACCTAAAAGAAAGGTTTTGTCCACATGGTTTCTACTTAGAACTAGGCTTTAGGAAATTTGGTGGCTTTAACATCAGTCTTTTCCTTTTAGGAACAAACATTCCAGAGATTTATCCTCACAAAATAGGCTTTTAATAAAAAGTTCAGCTTAAGACTAACACCTTAAGTGTGATTTAAAAAAAAAATGATTTAGCCATATTTGAGGAAAGCCCATCTGCAAGACGGCAGAAGCCCTATCTTAGGAAGGCTGTTTGAAACATTTATAACGGAATAACTGATTTTGAATTTTGCATTGTCTGAAACAGTTTTTAAAATGCAGGTTTGTTTCCCTGATATATGATTGCCAGCCTGCTTTTCCTCAGTACTTTTCGGCTCCAGTGAGGAAGAATGTTGAGCATTGTCTTCCAATCCATGCTTCTCTCTCGTTTTAGCATAAGTTAGGCATGTCTATGCGACGGGCCCTACAGCTGCAACACTGCAGTTCTGCTGTTGGAGTGCCATAGTGTAGTGGCTTCCTACATTGATGCAAGGGGTTTCTTCCATCTCTGTAATTAATCCCTGAGCGGCAGTGGCTAGTGCGCAGAGGATTTCTTCTATCAACTTGGCTGCATCTACACTGGAGGTTTGGTTGGCTTAATTAAAGAGGTTGGTAGTGAATTTTTCACATTCCTGAGCAATCTTGCTATGTGGATCTAAATGTTAGGTGCAGACCAGGGCTTACTTTGAGTAGATCTCAGTGTTATTCATTAGAAAGACCACAGACTCAGTTTGGTGTCGAAGGCACATGGCCAGTTTATTGTTGACAAAGTAAGGTGCTAGTGCCACACGGGTTACAGGTACGCTAACACATGTATGACTGCAACAATGTATGTACTCAATCTGCACACCAGGGTGCGATCTTCTTGGCGAGTACAAAGTTCTCCCTTCTATTTATAGAGTGGCACAAAAAAGTTGTGTTATACTCCAGAGTTGCTAGTTGCCACCTTTCTCCTTGCACCTGCTACTTCAAACAAAACATCCTTCTTCGTTCTCCTGTCACCGTACCCTTATCTTACAAGAGTTCAGTGTGCTCCTGTACCATCTCTTAAGAATGTGTTTACATAGTTACTTGAGAACTCTGGGTGTTCTTATACCATCCTCTCCAGTCAGGAATGGGCTTACTTGTTTAGCAAAAACTAGTGTGGTGTTTTACCAAAGCCAGGCCTATTCTGGTTCTCAGGCTTTGGTTTACATTGTTAGTTATGCCTAGTGCTCCAGCAAAGCGCATAGTGGGTGAAGTCCAAACGTTCACACTGATGTGCCATTTACCTTGTTATACCATTGACCTTCCTGCAGAAACATTTCACTTCTTCTCTTGGTCTGACGGGCTATGTTTTGTTTTGTCCTGTTTTTTTAATTCATAGAATCATAGAATACTAGGGTGGGAAGGAACCTTAGAAGGTCATCTAGTTTAACCGCTGCTCAAAGCAAGACCAACTCCAACTAAATCATCCCATCCAGGGCTTTGTCAATCTGGGCTTTAAAAATCTCTAAGAATAGAGATTCCATCATCTCCCTAGGTAATCCCGTCCAGTGTGTCAACATCCTCCTAGTGAAAAAGTTGTTTCTAATATCCAACCTAGATCTCTCCCACTGCAACTTGAGACCATTCATGGAATACTGAAAGGCCTGTTTACTCAGATTTTTTTTTGGGGGGGGGGGTTGGGTACTATAGTATGTTTAAGGTTACTAGTTTTCTTGTGTGCATTCACTGATATTGGCTGTCTGATTTGCTTTTGTAATTTTATTTTGCTCTAAATAGAAATGCATATAAGGGTTAAGCAACAGCTGAGTTTTCTAAATAGAAAAACCACAGGCGACCTTGTAATTTCTCAGCATCTAGAATTTAAGGAATTTTAGGAGTACTTCAGTAGTTGTGAAATTTCTTCACGGTCAGATGATTTCATCAGCTAATCAAAATTCAGGATTTCTAAATGTCATTTTATGTCTAATTAAGGTATCAGTTTCAAGACACCATGTTATTTTAATTGAAACTGTGAGAGTAATCTATTCCATTTTTTCTGTTAATTTAAGAGCACAGACCTTTAACGGATGATTACTAAGACATTGTTATTAATGAAAATATTCTGTCATTTGAAATCTATACTCTTCCCTTGTTGCATAAATGGAAGGAATGAAACATACATCTCTAAGACCGAATACATTTTCCTTTTATACTTATTTAGAGCCAGCTAGATATCTCAGTGCCACGAGTATGCCTCTGCAAGATTGAAACTTGCAATGATTGGGAATGTGTTTTCTATTGGACAAGACTTAGTGAATGAATTAGTAGTAGTTAATAGACCAGTATGTCATTTGATTTGTCCTTCATAAAACAAGACGGGTAAAAGGGAATGTAATAAGGAACGTTCTGGGCAGGTAGCCTCGTGGATAAAGAAGTATTTAATAGGCCAATGGCTCTGGCTGGAGCCTCTCTAACTGGTGTTTTCAGCCCTAGAAATAAGTATGGTTTTGTGGTGTGAAAAGGTATCAAATTAATAATATAAATCTCCCATTTGTTTGTGTTCCCTCTGAGTCCCTATTCTCGCCCTGCTTGGCTAGCTGAATCTCCTAGATTAGCATGATTCAAACATGCTTGTGGGTACCATATTTCTCTGAAGTGGGTTGGAGCCCACAAAAGCTTATGCCTGAAGAAATCTGTTGGTCTTTAAGGTGCCACAGGACTCTTGTGATACTTCTCTTAAGTGCCTGGCTGATTGTTCAAGGGGCTAAGAATGGGATGTGGAGCCTTTCTTCTCTAGGTGGCTGGTTCAAATTGGCCCAGTTCAGTAATGTCTGAATGTCATTGCCATCTGATAACTAAGTCATGATTCCTGATTGTTGGTTGGTGTCCAGTGTCTGTCTGTTAGTTCAAGTGGCCAAATGGGGCACCGTTGACTGTTCTATTCCTAGTGGGGCAGAAGGACCACATCACACAACAGCACCATGGATGTCATTAATTGGCCCTTTGCTGTCTGTCTTGGTGGAGGGATCTAGGTCTGAATTAGGCAATGGAGAATGCTCTGCTAGCCTTGGGCTCTTCTTCTTAGGGAGGAGTTTGGGGAAGCCTGCAGAACCAGTGTCAGTTCTGCTCAACACAGAGGCTTCAATTCTGTTAATCAGGCACCATTTACCAGCGCTGACTGCTCTTTAGGGAAGACCCTTATTCACTGACATTGAATTCAGCTGCTAACACTGCCCCTACTGGTAAGTTACTGATCACCATTTTCCAAATAGTTCTGTCATTTTTATGGAAGTGGAAGTCCCATTAGTTCCTGAAAGATGGTGTTTATGAGAGGGAATTTAGCACTGATTTTGTTTTATACTTTTTCTTTTTTCCCACCCAATGGTGTAAAGGAAATTGGGGCTAGAAGTGTAAGTTTCTGACACAAAAATAAAGACAAATAACAAAGCTCTTGTAAATGCTACATAGAGACCAATCATTGATGTCTTTCTCTTCCAGGGAGTGGAGTCAGTCTCAGTACGGCAGTGACTGTAAATGATTCAATTAGAGTTAGCTTCAGATATTGCTAATAAAATCTAGCTTCCATCTAATTAGGTAGAAGATTAGTTGATGTACCCTTTCTAAATTAGAAAAATACATTTAAAATGAAGTTTTAATTTATTTTTGTCTTTAATTCATTCACAATGGGGAATGCAATTCAGTAATTTGAATGCTGACTTTCAGGTACCTCGTATTACAAAACCAAATGAAATAACATTCATAATAATGTTTCATTGCTCTCAGATTTATAGGGAAAATTAAAATGTGGTCATATATAAACAGCAGTAGCTCAGATGTTTGATATTTTTTCTTTTATAAGCAAATATTCTGGTTTGAGTATTTTGAAGGAGGAAAGAAAAGTAGGGCCGTTGAGTTCCTCTGCTGGTTTGTAGAAAGAAAATCTTCGTCTGGCAGCTGCTTTCAGTAAGTTGTGAAATGATGGCAACATTGATGCATGATCTGGAATTTTATTATTGCCAGCCAGGATCTCTCTCATATTCCTTTTAAAAAAAATAATAAAAAAATTCTTTCCCCTCTATGTTGTGCCATTTGTCAGAAGTTACTTACTAAGGAAAACCGCCTCTGTTCTCTATGCAAATACAAACTCTGCAGCTTGTTTTCAAATGCTAAGGATCTTAACCATTTAAAGCAAGCAAAATTAATTGTAAATCTGTTAGTTTCTGATTATAAAGAAATATTACAGGAAATTGGTATTGTTAGACTTAGGGAGTCAGGAACTCAAGGGTCCCATCTATGCTTTGTGAAGAGTCAGCATTGTTGCAGAATAGTGTAATTTCTTGGGATCACCAATAGCAATTCCAGGTCCCAGGGCTGAACAGTCAAGCCCCTCCTTCTCTCCCGCAAGAGTTGGCTGAGGTCCAAGTGGGCTTCCACTGAAGTTTTTACTTATTTGTTACGTGCCATGCAGGTTCCTGGGTGGCTGAGGATACTGTATCTGCTACTCAGTTTCCTGGTTCCCTAGGACAACCAAGGAAGATTACTGATGAACCCAGAAAGCTGTGTAGTAGATACAGCCTCCTCAACTGCTTGGGAACCTGCATAGTGCATAATAAATAAGCTTGCTTCAGGGGAGTGGTGAAGAACAGGAGCAGCGGTGGCCTGTGGAGGAAAGGAGGCTCCATATCTATCCTCCCCTCTGCCTGGGCCCTTTTAAATCACTGGGCCCTTTGGCAATTGCCCCCTTTGCTTCTCCTGCCCCCTCCCCCACTCCATCACTGAGCCTGTAATTTCTAGAGACACTTGTATCATTTGAAAATGAGTGAGTTATGTGTCTGAGTTTTACTGTCTGATTTGCTGAGTTTGTTGTGAATCAAGACAGAAACTCTCCTTTTGTTTGAAATCACAGGCTATGATGCCTTGAACTTCCCACACTAGCCCTGCAAGACCTGACTTCAGCCAGGTGGGCCCAATCAGCTAACGAAGGAAGCTTTAGGCTGGAGGCAGCTAATTAAAGACAGGCTTACCTGTATCAGAACAGGCAAAGCCCATCTAATGCTGGGTTAGGTTGTAGAGAAGTAGGCTGCAGTCATTCCCTGGGTAGAAGGTATGAGAGGCTGGCAAACCTAGGAGGGAATATGTAAGAAGAAGCCCATAGAAATAGCAGCAAGAGATAGGGCTGTACAGGGACTGTGACCACTAGTTCTAGGGTCCTTGGGCTTGAACCCAGTGTAGAGGGTGTGCCTGAGTTCCCATACCAGCCACTGGCGAGTTGCAAGTGCATTGGAGATGCCAACCAGACAGCAGGTCTGGAAAGACCAAAGTCCCACCCTGCCAGAAGAGGACTTTAGTCACCTGATTGGAGGGTCCAAGTCACAGAGAGGAAGCTGCAGACCTGGAAGTGAGGGGGAAGCGGAGCAAGACAGGATGGGAGAAGACAACACCAAAGGGAAAGCACAAGCTGACCGAGCTAATTCCCAGGATTGCTAGCAGAAGGTGCTGCTCGTGGTGAATGGACCTTATGATGGGGGAATAGTTTGAGTGAAAACTGCTTATGCCTTTTAGTATGGTTGTGAAAGCTAAAAAGATCAACCACCAATTCCATAGTAGAGCCATGAGAATCAATGAAAAACATTTGAAAATGGGTGTAACATTTTTTTTGTTACTACATTCCAAAAATGTCAGGAGTCTGAAAAATGTTCTCAGAAGTCCCTTAGGAAAGAAGATCTTTTAGTTTAAGGTGCTCAGGGTGTATGAGTTCTAATGTTGGTTGCACTGATCAGAATTTTCCATGCTGCTTTCATTTTTGAGTGTAGTTTTTCATATTGTTGTTGGATGATTTCATCAACTCAAAGATGGTAATGTTTTTATTTAATAACAACAAAAAGTTGCTATGACTGTTTTGGCTAGTTGTATCTCTCCAAGAATATAGACAGACAAATGCAATGGGTCTCCTTCCTAGTGCAGCCCTGGGAAGAAGTGACTGAGTGACTAGTAGGCACAAAGCCAAGGATTAGTAATATTGGTGGAGAATAGATTTTTTTTTTTATAGATGAGGTGTCAGAAATCTAGCAGGTAGCACTGGAAGGCTGTAGAAATTGGAGCGGAGTAGTCCAGGTCAGCTTAACCCTCTTTCTTGTTTGCTTAAATGATTTTTTTAACAAAACGAACCCTCCCTTTCTGGTTCTCAGAGTTAACATTCTAGAAACATTTGTTCACAGAAATATAGTTTTGATATTATTATAGCAGTATCATTCACCCAAGTATGATTAAGGGTCTGTCAGCGATTTTGTTACAGGCTCCTATTTATAACCTGGTCATAAAAATTCCCTTTGGAGCTGAAACTGAGCAGATAAGGCCTTTTCCCTTTCATCCACAAAACTGGAGGAAAAAGCAGGTTGAAGCTGTAAGAATGCAAACCTCATCTCTTAGAGGAGTTAGCATATTAGTCCAATGATCAGATGAATGGATACCCAGTGTTCCCTCTGTTTTCATAGACTGGAGAGTGTTCAGACTTTCTATCCCCATTTAAAAGCTTCATGTACTGAAGGCTTTGTAAGGCTCTGATCTCACAAACACATGCGCTATCTGGATGTAAGTAGTCCCACTGAGTTCTGTGGAGTTCTCCATATGTGTAAAATTGAACCTGTACATAAATGTTTGCACTGTTGAGGCGTAAATGATAGGGAATGGATTAGATGTCTGCTCTCTTGGCTACAGGACCTAATATTGGAGCTATGCTAC
The DNA here is from genome assembly GCA_007922175.1 of Pelusios castaneus. Taxonomy (NCBI): domain Eukaryota; kingdom Metazoa; phylum Chordata; order Testudines; family Pelomedusidae; genus Pelusios; species Pelusios castaneus. The sequence continues at coordinate 2,746,443 of ML685899.1, read as the reverse complement.
AATGAAGGACATCTTGGTTCACTTCCTATCCTGCTTTTCATTGCATAGGTTAGCAAGGGGCTGTGGCTACCAGCCTGCTGAGCACGTCCTAATACCTGTGTGCCATGCAGGAAACTTGCATTAGATACTTTGGCACAGTTGTAATGCTAAAGTAACAGCATGCTTCAAATCTTTAGTGAGAACTATCTTTTTAAAAAGAGTAAGAGAATGTGCACGTTCCCACTAATGGGGGGTGTACACATCTGGGCCTATTCAGCTCTTTGTAAATGTTGAATTACCTATGTTAAGCAGGTGAAGTTAATTTCGCTTCCTTGCTCCTTCACCAGAGGGGCTAGGAGAGCCAAAATGACCCGTCATTTAAAGCATCATCCAGTGTGTGCACTTCAGTGGTGAAACCGTTTTCTGTTCCTCCAGTAGGACAAATACGTCTTGTGTGTCTGGTGTCGTGGAGGCGTGATTGCCATGTGCCAATAATGCCTATGATTGATTAAGGAGTGCCCAGGGTTGGGTCTGAGGTATCTCATACAGCCCACCTGGATGTGTTGGCAGCACAAAGCCTAGAGAATGATGGGGTGGAATGAAAGAGGGTCAGGGATTCCTGGGATGTGAAGGAGCCCCTGGGGAAACAGTTTAAAAAATCTGGCTCTTAGGCCTGATGTTTATGCCTTCCCTTCAAAGTGTCACATGCACCAAAGTAAAGCCTTTGTCTAGTGGCTGACACAGCTCTGCAAGTCAGGTGATGCGTGGGCTGCAGGCCTGAGTCCAAATGTGTGTATTCTCTCTGCTTATGTCAGGCTGTTACGTGAGCTATTGTTTGTTGGGAATACTTCTCCTGAATCAGTGTTTCAGATGGTCTATTGTCCTTCAGTAGCGTGCTGAGGGGGAAGGGCCAGGGGAGTGCTGGGGCCAGAGGCTGCCCTCCACAGCTTTCCTGCCCCACCCCACCCTGCCCCTGCCTGGCTAGTGCCCCACTGGCAGTGTGGGAACACTGCGGAGCAGCGGAAGGCAATCTCTGGTTCCAGCCCCTCCCAGTGCTGAATGGGCCCCCTCCAGCACTGGGGATCCGTGGTCGCCCCGCTGTGAATCTGGCCATGTGGTGGGAGGGTGGGGGCAGTGCCGTGAAACTGGCCAGCCTAGACCATCCCTCTAATCCAATCCTAGTGCAGGGCTGGTCCGGTGACCCCCTACAGCCCGACAGGGGTGCCCAGGGACCTGGCCCCTACAGATCCCCTTCCCCCCACCCCCAGGGGACAGCTGGAGCATGGAGTGGGACCCCATTGCCTGGGGGGGACGGGGACTGCACAGGCATGAGGCATGGGGGCGGGGCAGACAAATTTGGCTTGGTTCCTGGGCTCCGGGCAGTCTGGGTATTCCTCTGTTGTCCTTGCAGCTCAGGCTTTTGCTAATTCTTCAGCCATAATCGCTGTGCTGTTTTAGCATCTTGATCACTATAGGTGTTGTATGTTCCTGGAGATCTTCAATACATCTCTGCAGTTTGTACTAACAAGTTCAGTCTGAGCACAGAGGCTATAACAGATTCCTGTCCCCTGCAGCTCAGGCACAAAGGACAGTGGGTAACTGACACTAAACAGTTCCAAAAGGGGAGCCGTGTTAGTCTAGGTCAGCCAAACAAACAAGGAGTCCTGTGGCACTTTTAAAGACTAACCAATTTATTAATTGCATGAGCTTTCATGGGAGAAAATCCCACTTTGGCAGATGCTTGAAGATGGGGAACTTCCAGAATGGGAGGAAATTAAATGCAGAGAAATGTATGACACAGGTTCAGGTCAGGCTGTAACAGCAAATCAGAATAGGTGTTGGGGTTCAAACACTGGGGAACAGCATATAGAGGAAGGTGAGGTCAAATCACTTGTTGTAATGAGAATAAAATCCCTAGTTCCTGTTTAACCCTGAGGCAACAGCGTCAAATTTGCATATAAATTCCAATTTTGCAGTTTCTCTTTGAAGCTGTGATTTGTCATTCATTTGTTTGAGCACCGCTCTTAACAAGTCATCAATGGAGTGAGCAGGAAGATTGAAGTGTTCCCTTATTGTTTTTTGAATGTTGTGATTTCTAAAGTCAGATTTGTGTCCATTTATTCTTTTGCGTAGAGATTCTCCTGTTTGTCCAATGTATAAGGCAGGGGGGGCACTTCCGGCACATGATAACATAAATCACATTGGTGGATGAGCAGGTGAACGAGCCCTTGATGGAGTAGGTGGCTTGATTAGGTCCAGTGATGGCAGCTTTTGTGTAGATATTGGGGCAAAGTTGGCAGCGTGGTTTGTTGCAGGGATATGATCCTGCTTTAATGTTTCTGGTTTTTATCTGTAGTTGCTGGTGAGTATCTTTTTAAGGTGGGGGAGGGGGGCTGTCTGTAAGCGAGGAGAGGTCTGTCTCCCAAGGCTTCAGAGAATGAGGGATCATCGTGGAGTATAGGTTGTAGATCCTTGATGATGCGCTGTGTAGCAGTCTGACTTGGGGGTTGTACGTGATGACCAGTGGCGTTCTGTTGTTTTCTTTCTTGGGCTTCTCCTGTAGTAGTTGACTTCTGGGTACCCGTCTGGCTCGGTCAATCTGTTTCTTCACTTTTGCGGGTGGGTACTGTAGTTTTAAGAATGCTTGATAGAGATCCTGAAGGTGTCTGTCTCTGTCCGAAGGATTGGACCAAACGCGGTTATATCTTAGGCTTTGACTGTAGACAATGGATCGTGTGGTATGTCTTGGATGAAAGCTCGAGGGATGTAGGTAACTATAGCAATCAGTACATTTTCAGTATAGGGTGGTGTTTGTGTCCATCTCTAATTTGCACTATAGTGTCCAGAAAGTGGATCTCCTGTGTGGAGTGTTCCAGGCTCAGTTTGATTATGGAGTGGAAACTGTTGAAATCATGGAATCATAGGGTTGGAAGGGACTTCATGAGCTCATCTAGTCCAACCCCCTGCTAAAAGCAGGACCACTCCCACTAAATCATCCCAGCCAGGGCTTTGTCTAACCGGAGCTTAAATATCTCCAAAGATGGAGATTCCACCACCTCCCTTGGTAACCCATTCCAATGCTTTACCACCCTCCTAGTGAGAAAGATTTTCCTAATAACCAACCTCGACCTCCCCAGCTGCAACTTGAAACTATTGCTCCTTGTTCTTTCCTCTGTTACTACTGAGGACAGCCTAGCTCCCTCCTCTTTGGAGCACCCCTTCAAGTAGTTGAAGGTTGCTATCAAATCCCCCCCTCAGTCTTCTCTTCTGCTGACTAAATAAGCCTAGTTCCTTCAGTCTTTCCTCATATGTCATGTGCCCCAGCCCCCTAATCATTTTTCTTGGCCTCTGCTGGACTCTTTCTAATTTGTCCACATCCTTTCTGTAGTGAGGAGCCCAAAACTGGACACAGTATTCCAGATGCGGCCTCACCAGTGCCGACTAGCGGGGAATAATCACATCCCTCGATCTGCTGGCAACGCTCCTACTGATGCAGCCCAATATGCCAGTGGCCTTTTTGGCAACAAGAGCGCACTGTTGGCTCATAGCCAGCTTCCCGTCCATCATAACCCCCAGGTCCTTTTCTACAGCGCTGCTACTTAGCCGATCGGTCCCCAGCCTGTAGCAGTGCATGGGATTTTTCCGTCCTAAGTGCAGGACTTTGCACTTGTCCTTGTTGAACCTCATGAGATTTCTTTTGGCCCAATGCTCCAATTTGTCTAGGTCTCCCTGAATCTTGTCCCTGCCCTCTAGTGTGTCTACCATTCCCCCCCGCGTGGTGTCATCCGCCAACTTACTGAGAGTGCAGTCTATCCCATCATCCAGATCATTAATGAAGATGTTGAACAGAACCGGCCCCAGGACTGACCCCTGGGGCATTCCACTCTTTACTGGTTGCCAACTAGACATAGAGCCATTGATTCCTACCCGCTGAGACCAATGATCTAGCCAGTTTTCTATCCACCTTACGGTCCACTTGTCCAACCCATACTTCCTTATAGAAGGTAATCAGGTTGGTCAGGCACGATTTGCCCTTGGTGAATCCATGCTGACTGTTCCTGATCACTCTATTTTCCTACAAGTTTTTCAGGATGGATTCTTTGAGGACCTGCTCCATGAGCAGGAAATCTGTGGAAATCTTCAAGGGCATCCTTACCATGGGTCCAGATGATGAAGATGTCATCAAGGTAGCATAAGTAAAGTAGAGATGCTTTTGGATGAGACGTGAGGAAGCGTTGTTCTAAGTCCAACATAAAAATGTAGGCATATTATGGGGCCATGCAGGTGTAGGCATATTGTGGGGCCATGCAGTGCCACTGACTTGAAGGTATAAACTATCTTCAAATCTGAAATGGTTGTGGGTGAGCACAAAGTTACGAAGTCCAGCCACAATGTTTGCTGTGGCATCATCTGGGATGATTCTTCTAATGGCTTGTAATCCGTCTTTGTGTGGGATGTTGGTGTAAAGAGCCTCTACATCCATCATGGATGGCCAGGATGGTGTTTTGTGGATGTTCACCAATGGATTGGATTTTTCTCAGGAAGTCTGTAGTGTCTCGAAGATAGCTAGGAGTGTTGATAGCATAGGGTCTGAGGAGAGAGTCCACATAGCCAGATAAACCTACTGTAAGTGTGCCAATGCCTGAGATGATGGGGCATGCAGGGTTTCCTTTTTTATGGATTTTCGGTAGTAGATAGAATATCCTTGGTCGAGGTTCTGTTGGTGTGTCTGCCTTGATTTGTTCCTGTGCTGCTTCAGGGAGTTTCTTGAGTAGGTGATATAGTACCTTTTGGTATTTCTCAGTGGGTCAGAGAGAAGTGGTTTGTAGAACATTGTGTTGGAGAGTTGTTTGTAAGCCTCCTGATCGTAATCCGATTTATTAATGACGACAACCACGCCTCCTGAACATGCCTCCTGGCATCTCTTTCTAGACTGCATACAGAGAAGCACCAGGATGTAGGGAAAGATGCATTTGCTGGGGAGACAAGGTCCTGAGTTCTGTTTGAGCAGCCTTTGAACCAGTGTAGTAAATTTAATAGAGAATTATGCTTAGGGCTTTCAAAGGGTCCTAAAGCATAAATGCCCTATTCCCTTAGGCTACTTTGTGAATACTAAAGCCCTTCTATAGGGCTGTTCAAAGAAGTTATAAAAAAGACTGCCATTCTCTATTGAACTCTGGGTTCCATCCACAGGCAGAGCTGGATCAAGGCTCCGGTGGCCCTCGGTCTGCCCACTCTTGTGGTCCGTCCGTCCCCCCCCGTTTCCCCCCGGTGGTGCCCAGCCTGGGGACAGGGTAAGGCGGCTGAATTGGCGCTGGAGCGGTGGAGGGTGGGTGGACTGAGGCCTGCGGCTTGGCTGGTACTGTAGGGGGGTGAGTCAGGGCTGAGGGAGGTCCAGGCCTGTGGATTGGTTGTCACTGTGGAGGGTGAATCCACGGTCAAGCCAGTGCACTGCTCAGCCCGGGGCCAGATTTTGGCAGGGTGGTGGGGTTCTCTTTTAGGCCAAGGCCTGGCGCTGCAGCCCCTAAAGCCCCTGACTTAATCTGGCCCTGTCCATAGGGATTGCTTACTTTCCCAGCAGGAGTCCTATGAGGGTTAATTATTTTTTCCCACCACAGTTTGTATGTTCAAACTGCTACCTCTGGGCTCAGTATTATTACATAGTGGAAGTTTTTTGAAGTCACTGCTATAGCTAATTGAATATTAAATGGAAACCCCACAAATGGTTGTGGTTACTGGGAGTTATACACCAGTTTCATGTTTCAGTCAGTACATCATAAACTTCTTTAGCTATGATAAAACTTTGCTGGCTTCTTTATAAAGACAAAGTGGCTGAATTGAAATTGTTAGGGAATCTACTTCTAGTTTCCCTAGAGGACATAAAAACCACTTTCAGAATCACAGGATGGTTAATACATCCGTAGAGATTTAGATTAGTCTTTGTGACATTACACACAGAGTTTTCGGTTGTTTTACAGAAACTTGCTCCCTGAAGGGAAGGAACTAGAAGAGATTTACTTTGGATTTCTGTGTTGGTTGCAGGATAGGGTGGGAGTTAGTGAGATACTTTTTGCTTGAAGAATTTACACCAGTAATTAATATGGCACAGCACACCATTAAAGTCAACAAAATTTGTCTTGTGCAGAGCCTCACGAGGCCTGTGCACCCCTTAAATCTCTTGGCTCCTGGGGTGTAGCCATGGGTGGACCGGGGCCCACCACTTGGCCCTGAGGCCCATCCACCATAGCCCCTGGCAACCACACGAACTTCGCTGCCGCAACCACAGGCTGCCCAGCAACCGTTGGCCGCAAATGGGGCAGAGGTGCCAGTCCTGACGCCTTCTGCTCGTGGCTTGAGAGCCCGGTGGCTGTGAGTGGAGCAGAGGTGCCAGTTTGCAGCTGCTGGCCCCATAGCTGCTAGTGGAGCTGAGGCGCTGAAACTCTGCCCCGCTTGCAGCTATGGCTGCTGGCTGTTTCACCGCCTCTGCTGGCCTGGGCACGGTGGCTCTCCCCATTCCTTGGGAGGTGGGGGACGGGGCAGCTTCCAGCCAGGAAATGGGGACTGGCTACACCCTTGCTTGGCTCATTAGGTTTTCTGATTTGTCACTTTTTCAGTGAGGTAGGAACTCTTGCCAATCTGCATCTCATCCTGGCCTATCCTAGTGTGTTCTTGACACAACAAGCTCTTTCTATTGCTCTTCAGTACACGTGGCATGCCCTGCTGGTCACAGATTTCCTGTCATTACTGGTCTCATTATTTCAATGTTAGCACTCTCGCCATCACTGCTGCATGATGCCTGCTCTGCACAGAGCGTGTTTAGAAATCGTCCGCTTTCTGGGTTTTTTGTCTTCATGAAGGACGGTTGCGTTTTACATCAGGGTATATGTATATTTTACTGATAAACACAACTTGAGTGTTTTCCATTCCTTCATTTGCACTCCCATTTGAATACCTATGGATCAGGTATTTTATCACTCCCAAAATAAATGTACTGTTTATGCAGATTCACAAACAGAAATAGCTACAAATGAAAGGTGAGCCCATGATCTGTGTGTGAAAATGACATATTTTGGTATGAATATAGAAAACAACAAACTGAAGTAGATTATAGCAGTGTGAAGGGCAGAGCTTACAAGGAGAATAGCAGCCTAACACCTCCCCCACTCCAGTTTCCCGTGTCTTCCTTCCTTTGTGCTGTAAGATTGACCTCTTATTTTGACCGAACGGACCTATAAGAGGATTTTTCCCCCCTCTCCTCAGCTGTGATCTGTAAATGATCAGCTATTGCAGTTGGTTCAGAATAATTTTTTATTATTCTAAACATCTTCAGACCTAGAACTATACCTCTGTTTTTCAGTAAAACTGAATCCAGGTGTACAATAACATCTGCCTCATTGGATCATATTGTGCAAATGTAAACAAGAAGTCCTGTGGTGCTTTTAAAGACTAACAAATTTATTCATTGCATGAGCTTTCGTGAGAGAAAATCCTGTTTCACCAGATGCTTGAAGATGGAGAATTTACAGAATTGGAGGAAAAATAAATGCAGAGAAGTGTAAATTGATTTGCTGAAACAGTCTGACCTGATCCTATAACTTACACTTGTTGCATTTATTTTTCCTCCCATTCTGTATGTTCTCCATCTTCAAGCATCTGACTGTGGTTTGTGCTGGGCGGCAGGTGTTTTTATTGATGTTATGTGTCCGACATGGATGTCTGCTTGGCTGCGTGTGTGAGTTTCTGTATAGTGCTCCCTCGGGATTACCCTGGCTCAGATTTTAAGTGGGGACTCTGTTAGCCCAGTGATCTAGAGCCTGGCTTGGATCTTAAGCAGGGGCTAAGTTAGCCTGGTGATCCTAAGCCAAGGTGCTCCTTTGGTTAACACTTTGGGTTACCTTTGGCTCAGGTCTTCAGTGAGGACTGTGTTAACTCAGTGACCATAAGCCTAGGCATACCCTGGGTGCAAGAAGTACTCTGGGTTACCTTTAGCTCAGGTTTTTAGTGAGGATTCAGTTAGCTCAGTGACAATAAGCTTAGGCGTACCCTATGTGCAAGAGGTAAACTGAGGCAACTCTCACGATCGAAGAAACCAACACGACCACGGATCCTTGTAGAAACGAAGGTGCCAGGCTAGGCTTTATTGCAATGTAGCACAATGGTAAACAATCTATCTCAACAGATTTGTTGGCAGCATTTGTGCTCTCATTGCAACGGAACAGCTCAACTGATGGCAGGACTCTCCATCACCCTCTCAGGTTGCACAAAATCTGGGCTCTCGGACTCCTGCTTTTATACCCTACTCGGAGCTACTGACTCGGCCCCCTTTGGGGTACAAATTAATCTTGATTGGTTCACATACCCCTTCTCTGATGCCACCCATAGATCTGATAGGTGCACGCATCATTGGACATCTTCTTCCATCAGGGTGTCAGATTTGACCGTGCCATTACCTTTAGACTTGGCCAGAATGTTCCCTTCAGGTCTGACCCAGATATTACCCTCAGGTCTGACCGAAACATCACCTGTATCTCCTTGGTGCTAGGCCAAACGCCTCCTCCCTTTCAGGTACCTTCCCACCCTTGCTGTACCTGCGGCTGACTTCTTGCCAATTTCTATGATGTCAGACTACTCCTGTCAACGTGACCATTTATCCAGCTCAGGCCTGCTGGTTTCATCTGCTTCACTCGTCCTTAAGCCTCATTCCTGATCATTTCTACTTGTCTTTTTAATTTACCCTTTTACTTTCTCCTACACTGACGAAGTGGGATTTTCTCGCATGAAAGCTCATGTATTGAATAAATTTGTTAGTCTTTAAAAGTGCCACTAGACTCCTTGTTTGTTTTGCTGAAACTAGACTAACATGGCTCCCTCTTTGGAATTTGTGCAAGTGTGTGAGTTTGGGCTCTGGCTGTCAGGCTGCACTGGCAGTGATTAGCTGATACCTGTTTCTTGCAAGCAGAGGTGGGAAGGGCTGAGAGCATTTTATAGCTAGGGTGGGCAAGTGAATTTGCTGACCCACACCTGCTCCTTGGGAGGAACAGGAATCACCTGTAATGCAGCAGCCAGAGCACAGGGGAGGGCTTGTAACATAAATGCTGGGCATAGGGTGTGCCTGTCAGGGGCATGCTCCTTGCTGATGCTTTGGGATTGCTTACTAAAGAGGAATTGTTTTTGTCAGAGGCAGTGAGGAGGAAACATTTAAAGGCTTGACTCAAGCAGATGCTGTCTAAATTGTCTAAAGTTAGGGCCTCTACAAACTTGGTGAGGTCCCATTTCACTCTCAACAACCTGGAACTCTGTCTGTCTCTGCGTGCTTGTAGTTCTGTGCTCTGTGAAACTGAAATTTCCATGCCCTCATCCTGGGTGATTGCTGCATTATTGTGGTGTAGCAAGGGGAGCTAAAGGAGTTCCATTCTTGGCTTTCCAACAGCATAGAGGCAGGTTAAACAAGTGTCACATTGTCGAGGATTTATATGGAAATGACTTCTGGGCTTTCATGGAATCATAGAATAATAGGGATGGAAGGGACCTCATGAGGTCATCTAGTCCAACCCCCTGCTAAAAGCAGGACCACTCCCACTAAATCACCCCAGCCAGGGTTTTGTCTAACCAGGCCTTAAAAATCTCCAAAGATGGAGATTCTACCACCTCCCAAAGTAGCCCATTCCAATGCTTTGTTTTGCTACAGCTGTCCCCACCCTTTTCTGTCCGTTCAGTGTAGTGTTTGTATGTGTGTGGGGAAAGGAAAAGCTGTGTGTCTTTTACTGTCTGAATCTAGCAGGCCTGAACTGTTCTGGCTGGAAGGAGTGTCCCAAGTGACACTCTTCTTGGGTGGTTCTTACAATGAGGGAATTTAATTAATAGAATATAAAAATGTCTTTGTAATGTCAGTGAAGACATGGAAGCAATCAAAAGCAGTAACAATAGTCCCCATGGAAGTGGCACATAAAAATAAAACTAATAATCTATATGTATAACTTTATGTTCACTAGAGGCAGAAAGGCAAGAGGCCTGATCCACAGATCCTGAAACCCAGACTGCACCATTCCTAACTTTTATTAAGTTTTGCTTAGAAAATAAAACCATTCAGCCACAACATGGGGAGAATGATGACCCACTCTGAGTCCTTGCCAATCTGAACAATGCAGACTTTTGCAGACATGATTGACACACAACACTTAAGACTTTAGTTATCAGTGTGGAATAGATTTTCATTTAAATTATGTTAAATACATTTAGTGATGATATTCCAAACCCTTACAGTGCTTTTCTGTCTGTCTGTCTGTCTGTCTGTGTCTCTCTCTCTCTCTCTCCATTACTGCAGCTCCATACCAAACTCCTCCCTCACAACCTCATTTCTTTTTTAAATTCCTGATTGATCATCACCCCCGAAGTCAATTCATTATCAAAGGACAATTATTTTGCAATTTTAGGTTTCCTTTTACACTATGAGACAACAGGAGAAATTTCAGCCCAAACAATAGCTTTTTTGGAGTAAAATTATAAGCTCTTGAAAATAAGGGTTTTGAATAAAACCCAGGAGTACAGCCTCCTACAATACTAGATAAGACCACTTGGACCTGCTGTCTGGCAACTGGCTTTAGCATTGATAAATTGAACTATGAATCTGTCTTGTACAGTATTCTCCTTCTGTGGTACCAGATCAGACCATTGGTCTATCTGAGCCAGCATTCTGCCTCCACCTGTGACCAATGGGGAAGATGTAAAGCCAATTATAATTAACCTCATTGTGTAAAAATATCCCACATGGGAAAAATGGGTTCTTACCCAGCTGATGATCATTCTTCACATTAGCATGAGACCCTTGTAATAATTTCCCAACTGGTGTCACTGAAGGTGGCATTTCTCTTCTTATACATTTCTTCTGCAATGTATGCCAGCTAGTGTTCATGTAATTCAGGACCCTGTCTTAATGCTGTTATGCACTGGAGGAAATTCACCCCTCTACCAATGTGAGCACAAAGTTCAGGAATACCATAGTTTGTCTTCAGTGTTTCACTGCAGTGGATTATCTCACACTCTCTTCTACCCGATGACTTCTCACATACAGAAATTTGTTGCTAAACTGTAGATTAAATATTAAAATATTTTTTCTAAGCTTTTATTGTTTCCCCTGATCTCTAAATGTGGCTTTAGTAATTATGTGATTTGATTTGGAAGTATTTATATGAAACTGGGATATGTGACAGAGAATGACAAAATTCCAATCTGCATTCACTGTGCAATGGACTTTAAAAAAAAAAAATCTGTTGTCTGTGTGATTATTTTGTTAGGGTGGGAGCCATCAAGTTAGACAGTGCAATGTAGAGAAGTGTATGTGAGGAAACCTCTCTCTTCTGCATTCCATTTTATATTGAAAAATCTGTTAAGAATAACCTAATTTATAACACCAGAACTGAAAAAGGGTTTTAGAAGAAAGTTTTAAAATAAATAAATAAGTGCCCCCTCCCTGATTCCCCAACCTCAAATGTTGTCATCAGTCTGGATTTTTTCACATTAGCAGACTACAGCATGGGGAAAATCTTAAACTGGTGCTTCCTCCTTGCAAAAGTGAGTCAAATTCTGATGACTTTTCAGAATGTCACTAGTGCAAATTTCTAGTTGAATTATCATTTATATATTTTTGACGAGTTAGGTCTATTAAGTATCTCCCACCCACTTTTACACAGTACAGTCAAAATTTAAACTAAAAAAATTAGCTAGGAAACCTCACAGTGATAAAAATAAAATTAAATAAGAGCACTAACCACAGGGGAAAATTGCATTTATATTTTAAAAGGCTCTCTGGTGTTGACAGATGTTCATAAAGCCTGACACTAGCTTGACTCTAATTCTCTGCTAGCTAATGAGAAACCTTATTTGCTTTTCTACTGCTTTCCATTTTCTCTGCAGCTTAACAAGTGTCATCCTTTTCTGTGGTTTCTGATTATTTTAGGCCAAATAGCTGATCAAATTAAATTGCATTTCATTTTTTATTCAGATGATGCTAAGCAAGGTAACCAGAATGCCAGCAACATTCAGATCAGTTTGTGTTTGTAACATCCATAATATCCTCTTCTCCCCCAGAGAAGAAAGAAAATTGCTGGAATTGAATTAAGATGAAACCACAGGGAAAATCAACATGACTTCATATTTCAATGTCTGGCTGAAAAGAGAAGGAAGCTAGATACTGGAAGTCAACGTTATGGACAAAGGTGACCTAGAAGGAAGGCTAATATGCAGGGGAAAGGCATCCAGAAGAGATGGCTGTTCTTTAAAGAAATTGAATGTTCAGGAACAAACCACCCCAATGTGCAGAAAGAATTGCAAAATGGCAGGCAACCAGCTTGGCTTAACAGAGAAATCTTTGAGCTTAAACACAAAAAGGAAGCTTACAAGAAGTGGAAACTTGGACAGATAATGAGGGAGGAGTATAAAGATACTGCTCGAGTATGCAGGAATGAAATCAGGAAAGCCAAAACATAATTGGAGTTGCAGCTAACAACGGATATGAAGAGTAACAAATAGGGTTTCTGCAGGTATGTTAGCAACAAGAAAGAGGTCAGGAAAAGTGTGGGTCCCTTACTGAATAGGCGAGGCACCCCAGGACAACTGATATGGAAAAAGCTGAAGTACTCATTGCCTCTGCCCTCACAAACAGCGTCATCTTCCAAACTACTGCACTGGGTAGCACAGTATGAGATGATGAGCAGCTCATAGTGGTGAAAGAACAGTTCAGGACTATTTAGAAAATCTGGACATGCACCAGTCCATGGAGCTGGGTGCATTGCATCTGAAGGTGCTCAGGGAGTTGACTGAAGTGATTTCATAGTGATTGGCCATTATATTTGAAACAAGTGGAAAAAGGAAAATATTAATAGTACCGATCTTTAGAAAAGGAGGAGGATCAAGGAAATTACAGACCAGTCAGTTTCACCTCAGTCTCTGGAAAAATCATGGAGCAGGTCCTCAAGGAATTCATTTTGAAGCACATAGAGGAGAAAAAGGTGATCAGGAATATTCAGCATGAATTTACTAAGGGCAAATCATGCCTGACCAGCCAGATTGCCTTCTCTTATGTGATGACTGATCTGGAGAGATTTAATACAGTCTCCCACCGTACTCTTGACACTCCAAGTTACAGAAGTATAGGTTGGACGAATGGACGATAAGGTGGATAGACAGCTGGCTACATCATCAGGCTTGTTGTCTAGTTGGCACCCAGTATCAAGAGGAGTCCCCAGGGCCAGTTTTGTCCAACATCTTCATTGACGATCTGGATGATGGGGTGGATTGCAACCTCAGTAAATTTGCAAATGTAAGTTTGCAGTAAGTCTGCGGGCTGTCTGTTTCAGGGTCCTGCTTCCCCATAGAGTGGGCAATCAAAAAGGCCCACAGTTGCAGTAAGGGGCTATCAGTCCCCTTAAACTGGCACTGTGCACATGGGGCACAAGCCCCGACTATGCTGCTGAGAGCCCCAAGCTGGGGCCCTGGTGCTTTTAACTCTCCTGCCCTGCATTACGCACTTGGCACAGGGCGGGAGAAGAGGAGGGAATTTTAAAGTCTTCCTTCGTAGGGCCAGCCCCAGGCAAGATGTCCCAGCGGCAGAGCCTCTTCCGCTCCAGGGAGTCCAGCACAGCACAGGGAAGTGCTGTCTATGTCCCCCTGGGGAAGGGCAGGGGGAGGAAAAGGGGAGCCTGGTCCTGGGCCAGTGATGGGGGAGAAGGGCCTTGGGCCAGGGGGTGGCCCCAAGCCCAGTCAGCAGCAGAGCAGCGCGGGCCCTGCTGAGACTGGGCGTGAGCGGCCCGGCCTGGCGCGGGCCTGGTCCTGGGATGAACTGCCCAGTGCTGCAGTGAGCAGCTCGAGGGTGATTGGCTGGCGTGGCGATAGTGGGGGTGGGTGGGGGAGGGGCGGTGGTTTGGGGCCAGGCAGTCCTGGGGGTTATAGAAGCTGGGGGAAATAGCCAGGGAGTGGGTGCTGGCTGGGAGAAGTAGGAGGGGCCGCCTGGGGCTCGTGTCCCTAATCTTTTACCTTGGGAGCAATGCTCCTGTTGAAGGACATGATTATTCCCCTCTATTTGGTACCAGTGAGGTCACATTTGGAGTACTGTGTCCAGTTTTGGGTCCCCCAGTACAGGAAGAATGTGTATAAATTGGAGAGAGTCCAAGGGAGGCAACAGAAATAATTAGGGGGCTGGAGCACAGGACGTATGAGGAGAGGCTCAGGGAACTGTGCTTATTTACTCTGAAGAAGAGAAGAGTGAGGGGGAGGATTTGATAAGTACTTTAAGGGGGGCTCCAAAGGGGGTGGAGCTAGGCTATTTTTAGTAGTGGCAGATGATAGAACAAGGAGTAATGATCTCAAGTTGCAGTTTGGGAGGTCTAAGTTAGATGTTGGGAAAAACTCTTTCACTAGGAGGGTGGTGAAGCACTGTAATGGGTTACCCAAGGAGGGGGAATCACCATTTTTAGAGGTTTTAAAGGCCCAGTTTGACTAAACTCTGGCTGGGATGGTTTAGTTGGGGTTGGTCCTGCTTTGAACAGATGATTTGATTAGATGGCCTCCTGACGTCCCTTCCAAACCTAATCTCCTATGATTCTAAGATTATAATTGTGTTTGTTTAAAAGAGATCCCAACCTTCAATATAGTATAGTAAAAATACTCAGAAGAAACACTTTCATTCCATGCATGGTATTTAATAGCCAAGTATTCAAGTTTATTTTTAAACTACCAGTTAATTACTGTAGAACAAACCAGATAATCTAAGCTTGCATGCATACATATTATGTGATTATATATTGGAAAGGAAACAGGGGACACCTGATACACATTGCTCCTTGGGAATAAAGCTGCATTTATTGAGATGCAAGAGCCAAATTGAAATGCAGTGAAGTTGGAATGGGGGAGAGGAAGGAGTTGAAATTCACATTGACTTCAAGCTCCGTGAAATTCAATAGCCATTCAGGCTTCAGCTCAGTGACCAGAGTTAGTGAATTTTGCAGCATATGACTTAGTTCTTCAGAGCTGGTGAAGCCCTGTTCGTGCTGCTTCAACTGAAAGTGTTAAATGACAGAAATTCTCTCTCTATCTAGAACAAGGATAACCAGGTGTCCTGGCCTGCAGATAACTCATGACTTCAGGTGGAGGGGTATGTGTGTGAGAGGAGTCTAAAGAGTATCTATGTCTCGATAGAAACTCTTTATCCCCCCCAACCACCGCAAAAAAAGGCAGCACACTGGCACAGAGCCTTCAAATGTACTCATCCTATGTGATGGCTGCTTGTTCTTGCTGTCCATGACTGGCTTGAAAGGAAACTAACCTCCTTGATGTTCATTTTATATGAAGTGAGGACAGCTGATTTTGTAAATGAAGACAACAAAGAGGCATTTGCCACTGCAGGAGAAAGGGACACTTTAATACTTCAAAGAACGGGGGCATCTGGTCCTCTTACCTAGGACCTTTTAGCATTGCACAGTCTTTGCATCTTAAATGGGCCATAGCATTTGTTTGTAAAAAATGGGATTTATCTGTGCCACCAACACTAGGCAAACTGGAGCCAGCTTTTCAAATGAAGGATGTTAAAATCTTTGTTATGCAGTAGTTTTGGCCAGCATCCGATGTTGGCCTTCATGTTTGCCATACATCATGGTGCCAGTTATAGACTCAGGGTACAGCAGGGCAGAGGCACAGAGCCCACCATAGGGGAGCTGTATGAAGGGCTTCACAAGCTCTTATCCTCTTGTTTCCTTAGCAACGTGAAGTTCCTGAAGTGTTTTGATGCAATTCTTTCCAGCTTCTAGTGTATAGTTACTCGGGTGCCTGGCCTGTTTATCTTGGCCATCCAGAGATGAAGGCTGCACTGGTTGGGCTCAGATTCAGTATCAGATGCTGGCTTAAATGGATGCAAAACAAACAACCAGACTTGTTTAGAAATGCTTGTTGTGTTGAATAGATCATCCAGTCTGTCTCTCTGCCAGTGTCTTGCACCACTTCTCTGGGATAATTATTCCACCATCTTCTGGAACTTCCTGTCAGGAAGCCTTCCCTGATTCCTAGTTTAAATACTTCCCCTCTCTTTTCATTCCCCTAATCCTAACTAGATGTACTTCCCTTTACCTTCCCTCCTCAAACACATTTCTTCTTGCTCCTTGGGGTTGGTTTTTCAGGTACTTTGTAGACCGCTTTTATGTCCCCTTCAGTTTTCTTATAGCCAAGATGTATGTATTAGGGCTTTCCAGAGGAGGGGTAGCCATGTTAGTCTGTGTACAGCAAAAAACAACGAGAGTCCTGAGGCACCTTATAGACTAACAGATTTTCTTCTATAGCCCACAAAAGCTTATGCTGAAGAAAATCTGTTAGTCTATAAGGTGTCACAGGACTCTCGTTGTATTATTAGGGCTGTTTCTCCTCTCACTTTAATGGAACTATTTTTGATTTATGCTGGTGTCAACGTGAGGGGAATTGTTCCTACTGAATGAAGTGTTTAATATTTCCTCATGCCCAGAACATCTGGACTCCATATCTTAGACTGCACTAGAGTCATACAGGGAACTATCGTGCCTCCTTTCTCTGTCACATTATGCCTCTGCATTTGCAGCCTTGCTGTCTCCACAGGTGACAAACTCAATGCTCACATCTATATTAGTGTGTAAACCAAAGCTGACATGTAACATTAGCTCACTGCAGAGTGCACGTAGCTGTGGGCGCTCCCATAGCATATTCGCAGAAGCACTTATTCTTCTGTGCCTCCAGCATTGATCTGAAGATGGCAGTTTCATTCTTGAGACTAATTTGTGTCCAATATGTCCTGTCTGGAATCTGAAACCATATTGCCCTGCGCTGCTCTGCTGAATGTTCTTCAATAACCGCTCTCAGTTTTGGGGTGAGATGTTCCATCTAATGGCAGCAGCTGGATGCTTTGCTGATGGTTATATCATAAATGCCTACACAGATCAGTAGAATATTTTGTTCCTACATCACCCTTAGGTCAGTGTTTTGCTTTGGAGATTATTTCTCTCCAGACAGGGATTCGTAGGCAGACTTAGGTTTTTTATGATGTTTGCTAAAATAGTTCATCTCTTGCCAGCCCTTGTAACTCTGTGTAGGATGACGTCCCTAATTTACTTAAAACATTGCAAGATTTCTTTCATCCCTGTCATTCACTGATGCAAGAGGAAGGAGGATTTATTAATTCTGAAGGAAACATATCTCCAGAATGGGACTTGAGCAGACCAAACAGCTGTGTTCTGACAAGCTAGGAACATGAATGGGTTTGTTTCTGGTGTTCATTGACTGACTTCAATAATTGCAGGCTTGAGCCCCACATAATCTGAGAATTAACACCCCCAATTGCTACATACATTGTCGCTAGGAGGCACTGTTACGTCATTGGAAAGCGTAGAGAGCAGCCCTTCACATTTTTTGTCTGCCTGTTCTTTTTATAGCTGTCAGAGATGCAATAAGTTTGAGCTAATGACGAAAACTACCTTGTGCTGTAAAACAGAGTCCTGGGGCACTTTTAAAGACTAACAGATTTATTTATCGCATGAGCTTTTGTGGGAGAAAATCCCACTTTGTCAGACACTATAAGTTTATCATGAGTGTTTAGCTTGTCATTGGATGGGTCCAAAGTCTCTGGTTTTAGTCACTCTGTTTTATTAGTAAAAGGATTTTGGAAAATTTAACACAAGCAAAGGTTTGGCTTAACTCAAGGCTTTGTTTAAATACATTTCTCATGTGCTCGTCTGTCTTTGTTGGCAAATAGATAGCTCAGTATCAGAATACTGAGAGGCTATGTCTACACTTACTAAAGTTAGTTCAAATTAGTTAATTCGAACTAACTAATTCGAATTAATTTTAGTTAGTTGGAATTAACTTAATTCAAACTAGCAAATTTAGTTCGAACTAAGCAAGTGCCATTCATGGCACTTGCTTAGTTCGAATTAGCGAATTGCATTGAGTTCAATGGGCCGGTTAGTTCGAACTAAGCAATTAGTTCGAACTAACATGGCCACATTGGTTAATTTGAACTAACTAGTTTGAATTAACCCTTAGTTCTAATACCCTATTCGAAGTTATTAGTTCGAATTAAGGAAGCCCTTAATTCGAACTAATGAAAGCCTTGTGTAGCCATGGCTTTAGTTAGTTCGAATTAAGCTTCCTTAATTCGAACTAACTTGCCAGTGTAGACATAGCCAGAGAGTCCAGTTTACTGATCCCTTGTTTGATATTCCCAGATAATGCAGCATTGCTGCTGTTGCTTCTTCTTCCAGGAAGTGCCTGATATTTTCAGTAAGTAAAACATTTGATGTTGGAACAGGTCGTCATGTTCAACTCTGGGTAATTTGCTATTATTAAATGTTATAAAAACAGTGGAGAGGCTGCCGTCACATAAGACTAATTTGCAAATGTATTTGTGATTCTAGTCCTTTTACTGATGTAATTGTTTTTAGTCGGGCACCCTTATCTGGCACATCAATTATTAGATCACATTATATTTTCCATGCATTAGCTGACAGTATGCTCAATACTGTTATTTCAACACAAAACTATAGAGAGAAGTAAGAGCAAGAACAATGTGAGGACCTATTCCAGCTCTTCAGTAGACACTAAAATACATGTGTATTCTGGCTAATACTATTAACTTGACTACAGTGAATGGTTATTTCTCTTTGAGAGATTCAAGTTAATTTTAACAAACGTAGAAATGTAAAATGTTCAGCTACCCAAATGTTTCAGATTAAGTAGCAAAATGTAAATTAAACCACTTAACTAGATATGTCAACTGCTCAAAGTTAAAGATACAATTTATAAGATTTTAACATTAAATTATCTAATTATATTTTATGATGATGCCATTAGCCAATTAAATGGAGACCTTCTCTCTGTCACCATTCATGTCTTGTGCCCTATGAATGTAGGGCTCAATTCTACAAGCCCTTACTTATGCGAACATTAAAGCCACATAGGCATTCCCACTGAATCAATTGGAGTTATTCCTGTGGATTGGGTTTGCTGGATTGGGACTCTAAACCCTGATTCAGAACTCATCCTTATTTAGTTAAGCAGTAAGTAAGTCTGTGCTGTGTTGAAAAGGGGGTGTCTCGGGCACAAGAAAGGATAAGGTGTTAATGGAAACCGAGGGTTCCTATTCGATCATTAAACAGGTAATGGTAGTGTGGGGTTTCATGTTAAATTGTTGCTGGTAACTCCCATTGTAACTACTAACCATCATTAAAAGTATTTCTAACTTTTTATTAAAGACAGAAAAAGGAGCTGAAGCATTTGAAATCTAAAGTATTAAATCAGGGTTTAATTTTAACAATATCCTTTAATCCAATGGTTTTCAAACTTTTTTCTTAGAACCCAGTTCAAAAAAATAATTTATGCCCGCGACCCAACAATTACATCTTGGAGCAATGAAGTCCAGTCTTTTGGTGGCAGCAGGAGGAGGTGCTGTGACACACTACTGCATCCCGACCCTAAATTTGAAAACCACTGCTTTAATCTGTCACTTTAGCTGTAGGGTTTTTTTTCGTTTTTTTTTTTAAACTAAGGAGCAGCCTTGTTTAGGAGTCTTTTTGGTGATGGTATTTAAAATGATATTAACTGTTCTTTCTGAGATAAGAGAGTTAGTGGAGGTGGGCTGGAGGAGTGGCTGCTGCTGCTGAAGTCTGATCCTATTTCTTTAAGACAAAATAAGGCAAACAAAGACAAAAGGGGAGAGAATAGCCAAGATAAAAAGTGCACCTTCTATCTCTGGTGTTGACTCTCACTTGCTCCTCACTGCTGATGAAACACAGGCAGAGTACGTGATCTGATCAGCCTCTCCAGGACCTGGCAAACTTATTCCAGTGTTGGGCTGATAAGGGATTGCTTTGAGCTGTCTCTCTGGTCACAGGCTTACAGCTGTGTTGCAAATAGTGGGGTTGTCTTGCACAGCTCAGCCAGGCTCTTTATTTTTGAAAACCAAAAGAGAGGTAGGAAAGAGAAGAAATAAGATAGGAAGAAAAATAGCTCCCAGGAAAGAGGGCGACACAAACAAGGAATCTTGTGGCACTTTTAAAGACTAACATACTTATTCATTGCATGAACTTCCATGGGAGAGATCCCACTTTATCAGACGCTTGAAGATGGGAGTGGGGTGGGGAAGGAAGGAGGGATAAATGCAGTGAAGCAAGTGTAATCACAGGATCAGGTCAGATTACTTCAGCAAATTAAACAGATTATATTGATTCAAATTGAGTGGAACAACAGATAGGAAGGGTGAGAGAGGGGACAATGACTGTTTATAATGAGAAACCCAAGAAATATCCCTGTTCAAATGCAAGTTGATGGTATCAAATTTGCATATGCATTCTAACTCTGAAGCCTCTCTTTGAAGCCTTTACCTAGAATAAACCTGTTTAAGGATAGCCATAGATAAGTCCTTCACAGAGTGGCTGGGGAGACTGAAGTGATCTTCTATTGGTTTTTGAATGTTGCAATTTCTGATGTCAGATTTATGTCCATTTATTTTTTGCGCAGAGACAGTCCAGTTTGTCCAATGTATAAGGCCAAGGGGCATTGTTGGCACATGATGGCATATTTTGCATTGATGGAGGAGCCCCTGATAGAATAGTTGGTTTGATTTGGTCCTATGATAGGATCATTATTATAGATATGTGGGCAGAGTTGGCATCAGGGTTTGTTGCAGGGATATGTGCCTGCCTTAGTGTTTCTATTGTATGGTTTGAAGATGCTGGGGAGTATTCATTTAAGGTTGGGGAGCTATCTGTAAGCGAGGAGAGGTCTGCCTCCCAAAGCTTGAGAGAGAGAAGGATCATCTTGAAGTTTAGGTTGTAGATCCTTGATGATGTGTTGTAGAGGTTTGACTGCGGGGCTGTAAGTGGTGATCTGTTTTCCTTGTTTGGCTTGTCCTGTAGCAGTTGACTTCTGGGTACCCATCTGTCTCTGTCAATTTGTTTCTTCAATTCCTCAGATGGGTATAGTAGTTTTAAGAATGCTTGATAGAGATCCTGACTGTGTTTGTCTCTGTCTGAGGGATTGGAGCAAATGCGGTTATATCTTAGGGCTTGGCTGTAGACAATGGATTGTGTAGTGTATACTGGATGAAAACTTGAGGTATGTGGGTAACTTTAGCAGTCAGTAGGTTTCCGGTATAGGATGGGGTTTATGTGTCCATCACTTATTTGTACTATAGTGTCCAGAAGGTGGATCACCCGTGTGGACTAGTCTAGGCTGAGTTTGATCGTGGGGTTGAAATTATTGAATTCTCAGTGGAATTCCTCAAGGGCCTCCTTTCCATTAGTCCAGATGATGAAGATGTCATCAATGTAGCATAAGTAGAGGAGTAGTACTTGGGGATGAGAATGGAGGAAGTGTTGTTCTAAGTCAGCCATAAAATTGTTGGCAAATTGCGGGGCCAAGCGAGTACCCATAGCAGTGACATGGACTTGAAGATATAAATCATCTTTGAATCTGAAATGGTTGTAGGTGAGTATAAAGTCACAAAGTTTAGCCATGAGGCATCCCGTGACATCATCTGGGATAGTTCTTTTAATGGCTTGTAATCTGTCTTTGTGTGGGATGTTGTAAAGAACTTCTACGTGGCAGTGGCCAGGATGGTGTTTTCTGGAAGGTCACCAATGGATTGAATTTTTCTCAGGAAGTCATAGAATCATAGAATCATAGAATAATAGGGTTGGAAGGGACCTCACGAGGTCATCTAGTCCAACCCCCTGCTAAAAAGCAGGACCACTCCCCCTAAATTATCCCAGCCAGAGTTTTGTCTAACCGAGCCTTAAAAATCTCCAAAGATGAAGATTCTACCACCTCCCTAGATAGCCCATTCCAATGCTTCACCACCCTCCTCGTGAGAAAGTTTTTCCTAATATCCAACCTTGACCTCCCCAGCTGTAATTTGAAACCATTGCTCCTTGTTCTGTCCTCTGTTACCCTCGAGAACAGCCTAGCTCCCTCCTCTTTGGAGCAACCCTTCAAGTAGTTGAAGGTTGCTATCAAATCTCCCCTCAGTCTTCTCTTCTCTAGACTAAATAAGCCTAGTTCCTTCAGTCTCTCCTCATAAGTCATGTGCCCCAGCCCCCTAATCATTTTTGTTGCCCTCCGCTGGACTCTTTCTAATTTGTCCACATCCTTTCTGTAGTGGGGAGCCCAAAACTGGACACAGTACTCCAGATGCGGCCTGACCAGTGTCGAATAGAGGGGAATTATCACATCCCTCGATCTGCTGGCAATACTCCTACTGATGCAGCCTAATATGCCATTGGCCTTTTTGGCAACAAGGGCACACTGTTGGCTCATATTCATCTTCCCGTCCACCATAACTCCCAGGTCCTTTTCTACAGCGCTGCTACTTAGCTGATCGGTCCCCAGCCTGTAGCAGTGCATGGGATTTTTCCGTCCTAAGTGCAGGACTTTGCACTTGTCTTTGTTGAACCTCATGAGGTTTCTTTCGGCCCACTGTTCCAATTTGTCCAAGTCTCTCTGGATCCTGTCCCTGCCCTCCAGAGTATCTACCATTCCCCCCAACTTGGTGTCATCCGCAAACTTACTAAGCACGCAGTCTATTCCATCATCAAGATCATTAATGAAGATGTTGAATAGAACCGGCCCCAGGACCGACCCCTGGGGCACTCCACTCGTTACCGGTTGCCAACCAGACATCGAGCCATTGATTCCTACCCGCTGAGCCCGTTGATCTAACCAGTTTTCGATCCACCTTACGGTCCACTCGTCCAACCCATACTTTCTTAACTTTCCGACGAGAATGCTGTGGGAAACCGTATCAAAAGCCTTGCTAAAGTCAAGGTATATCACGTCAACGGCTCTTCCCGCATCCACAAATCCAGTCATCTCATCATAGAAGGAAATCAGGTTGGTCAGGCACGATTTGCCCTTGGTGAATCCATGTTGACTGTTCCTGATCACTCTATTTTCCTCCAAGTGTTTCAGGATGGATTCCTTGAGGACCTGCTCCATGATTTTCCCAGGGATTGAGGTGAGGCTGACCGGTCTGTAGTTCCCTGGATCCTGAGAAACAGTGTAAAGAGGTTTGTGACTTCAGTCACAGAGCAAGTACACTCTCGAAATGGAAACCACACTGGTCAGGTAGCAGCTAGGATTGAGTTTGGTC